>JAOXJM010000001.1:198265230-198279469 GCA_026413425.1 Tringa solitaria
CCTGACCTTGAGTGTTTCCAGGGATGGGGCATCTCCCACCTCTCTGGGCAACCTCTGCCAGTGTTTCACCACGCTCGTTATAAAAAATTTCTTCCTTATTTCTACTCTAAATCTACCTTCTTTTAGTTTAAAACCATTGCCCCTCATCCTATTGCAAGAGGCCCTGCTGAAATGTTTGTCCCAATCTCTCTTATAAGCCCCATTTAAATACTGGAATATCACTGTAGGGTCTCCCCAGAGCCCTCTCTTCTCCAGGCCGAACAACCCCAATTCTCCCAGCCTCTCCTCACAGGAGAAGTGTTCCAGCCCTCGGATCATCTTTGTGGCCTCCTCTGGACCCGCTCCAACAGGTCCGTGTCTTTCCTCTGTTGAGGGCTTCAGAGCTGGATGGAGTGCACCAGAGCAGGGCAGAGGGGTAATGGAGGATGGGGAGGCAAGAGGCCAATGGAGGGGCAAAGAATGGAGGCCTCTTGTATTGCAGTTTGCACCCATCACCTTTGGGCCTCTCGCTGGGAACCGCTGAGCAGAGCCTGGCTCCGTCTGTCCTACATCCCCCATCAGATGTTTGCACAGATGGATTAAATCTCCCTGTGTCATCTCAGGGATGAACAGTCCCAGCTCTCTTCCCCCAACCTCATCCGGCAGATGCCCCAAGCCCTTAATCTATCAAGCATCATGTGCTGTGGCATTTCAAAGTGTTTGGTCACCACTGTCCCATCTCAAGTCACTTTTTGCAGGAGTCAATGGGTTGCCTTCACCTCTAATAACCCTTAATTTATTTTCCCCCTTATATTTTTCCAGTTGCTTTCTGAACCTCTGTAAGATCGGAGCATCCTCAGCCCCCTCAGACCAGGAGTTACAGAGGTGGCTGTCCACCCCATAAAGAGCCACCTTTTGTGCTTTGCACATAGCACTCCCATAGCTCAATACTGCTTCTGCCAAAAGGGATGAATTGTTCCCTTCTCCTCTCAACTTTCCCTTTATAAAACCATTACCCTTTCTGCTTTCAATTGTCCTTTCTGTTTTTCCAAGCTGTAATCCAAGGAAATCATTCCTCATCTGGAAGCTGTTCTACGACACTGATTCCCTTTCTTGTTCTTTCTGTGCTGTTCCTGTCCTGGCCCTGGATGGAGCTGGGGATGTGACTCACCCTGCATTCCAGATGCAGGTGCCCCAGACATTTATGTAATGGTACTAAGTTGCTTTCTGGTTTGCTCTGTTCTTAATTCCTGCTGGTTCCTAATATCCAGTTGCCTTTCTGCCCACTAAAGACTACTCAAGTTAACGTTGTCATTAAACTATTAAAAGTAAGATCCCATTTCTGAGATGCTTAGACAGTATGATGTACATAGGGCTAGGATTGCTTTTTTCCACAAGTACTACTGTAAATTTATCAGTACTAAATTTTATCTTTTCATCACTCAGTTTTCATGCCACACATACTTATGATTGTCACTCAACTGGGTCATCCCTTTTTCACACCACTTACAGAAAGCAGTGAAGAGCAAGGGTCCTTGCAGCACCCCATGAGTGAGTTTCAACAAGAAATCTGGCTACTTATTTCTGTCTTTTGACCAGTTATTGATCTTCCTGTCATCCCATGATAATTTCATTGCTTTAAGAAGCTTTAACTAAGGACCTTGTCAAATGTCCTATGGAAATGTAAACAGGCTATATTCATCCAGGCCTCTTATACGTAAGTTGAGTCCTTCAAAAATGTCTCTGAGGCACAATTTATTTTAAGGAAAAAAAAAAAAAAGCATTGATTCTTCCATGATCTGTTTTGTTCCTTTGGATACTTTTCTTGTTTGGTGTTTTGTGGTTGCTTTGTTGGGTTTTTTTTCTTAGCAGTTTCATCCAGGTTGTGCTGTGTGGGTGTCAGAGCTGCTTATTCCTCTGGAAAGTCTGTAGAGATCAATCTTTGCCTTTTGAGCTTTTGGTGCTAAGACAGGTACCAACTGCTACCCAAGTTCGTAATCCAGATTCTTTACAGTCGAGGGCCTGTAGTGCTCTCTGGAGAACATGCCTGTCCTGGAGACTTGTTCGTTTTCTTCCTCTGTTCATTTTGTTGCTTTACTCTCCGTTCCTGCTGGTCCTTCAGCCCAAGACAGATGCTGTCCTTCAACACAGGTTTCAGGGCATGGCTGGCCATGGGGCTGCCTGCACCAGGCCAGCAATGTTACCCGCAGTGCTTTACATTTTCTGTGATGCTTCACACTGTCTGTGGCAGGCTGTGTCACCTGGGCAAGCAATGGTGACATTCAGAGGCCTTGAGGACCTTTGGAGGCTTTGTTCTTGTTTCGCAGTTGCCATCCAGCTGAGAAGCGTGCCAGATGAAATAAACTGTGCCAGAAGGTTCAGACAAATAACCAGATTTTTATTATCTTTGTAATCACTTTGGCTGGATAGTTTCTATGGTCAAAAGATAGTTACAATTCTGTTTCCAGAAAGTCAGATGCTACTCTAAAAGGAAAGTACCAAATAATTTCCTTTATTAACCATGTATGTTTAGGTGAAAGACTTTAATTTTGTTTGTGTAAAGAAAGCAAATGTTCTGCACAGACAGACAGTAGTTTTGCACAGAACAGGAGACCTCAATTTTAATGTTTACAAAACCAAAAGATGAAAGGGTTTAGAGCACCTGTTTTTGTTAGCTCAAAGAGAAGACTTAGAGAAGGAGTCTGTAAGTGTTTATTGCTGTGGTGTAACTCCTGTTTGGGCTCAGTCCTGCAGTTCTACCTCACCTGTGTGCTCTTAAATGACTGGGGAAAACAAGGAATCAAGAAATAACTGAGAAACATCCAAGAAACTTCAACATACTGCCTAACTGGACATCAGTCCAGGACACCATTAAGCTACAATAAGAGTGATGGGCAGTGAAGTTCCCTACATTTGAACATACTTCATAATACAGAACTGGAAATAGCATTAAAAAAAAAACAAACCAAAAACAACAAACCCAACCAGCAACTTGAATTTACATTCAAAATCAAATTTGGATAAACAGCTTCACAGATATACTTGTTCTGGAGTTCCTTTGAAAGAGCTGTAGCTGACGCGAGCAGGCAAGAATGAGCACAATCTAATTAAAAATGAGCTATAAACATTCAAGTATCTGTAAAACATGGCCTGATTCTGCCTGTCTTCCTCACAGAGCGCAGACATCAGCCTCCTGGTGGCTTCGGTACAGGCAGGGAGTGAGGCGCTAATCGTGCAAAGAAGAGATACAGAATCAGGACCACAACGAGCAGCAATGACAAAATAAACTCACTTTCTCAGAGGTTGCTCGAGGCTAGATTTTTAAAGGGATTAACAAAAGCTGCTAGAAACCAACAGCAGGGGCACAGCTGAACTCCATCAGGTGCTAAAATATATTGGTAGGTCCCTAAATGCCTTTAAAACTCTGTCCTCAGAGCAGTTTCCTCTTTTAATAGGGAAAAAAAAAAGGGAGAATCACTTAAATGTCAGTGAATTCATTGAACCAGATTTTGGGAAACCGTAGAGACTTCCACATTGACACCTGCTCCTTCAGAAGCTGGCACGCTTGGACCAGTCCCTTTTGGTGTTTATTCCCTAGCGTGAACCCCGTGATGCTGCACAGAGTGTGTGGATGCCGTGCTGCCTGCTCCTCACTCCCACGGATAAACCCTTTGCAGCTCGTGTGGATGCCAAGAGGTGTGCTGCTCTGCTTGGCTGCCAAATTTGATCCTGGACAAAGCTCAGCTGGAGTCTGGAGGAGTGGAAAGGGTGATGGGTGGGACGTGGCTCTCGGAACTGAACCCTACAGCTCATGATCGCTCTGGTGAGCGGTGGCTACGGGGTAGGACTATCAGCACATGTCTTCCTCCAGTTTTATTAGCAGCATGTCATGAAATCCAGTGCGGCTCTGTCAACGATGCTAAAAGTGGGGATTTACAGGGAATCTGTTAGAAGTGCACTTTTGTCATGCAGAGCTGTATAATGGATCCTGCTTCCTTGGCGGGTGATGAGGCAGAAGAAGGTTAATGCTGTTGACAGCAGAACAAGTCCAACGAAAAAAAAAGCTGCGAGTATCAGGCTGGCTTCTCCGGGACTCAAAGTTTTGCCAAAAAAATTCCCCCCTTTGCTGTCATAATCTGTTAAAAGAAAAGTAGTTCATAAGAAATCTATGCATAAATCTGAAGAGTTTTAAATGACGTTTTAAAAAATCCTTACCCTTTGCAGAGGTCCTGTTTCTTGCAGCTGTTGTATGGTATGCTTCAGTCGTGAGACCTCCTTCTGAAGGAGCTTTCCTCTCTGTGTGGAGAGAGAAAAAGCATGGTTAAGTTGAAAACCTTAGTAAGCACCTCTTTGTCTTCTGGAAAGGTAGTCCTGATTTTATTTAATTCCTTCTACCTTGTTGATCTGAACAGAAATCCTGATTAGATCAGCACAGCTATTGCTCTGGGCAGTCCCATGGGCAACATCCCCCTTCTCTATAGACATCTCTGTTACTTCAATACTTACTGTAGTGATAGGATAAGGGGCAATGGTTTTAAACTGAAAGAGGGTAGATTTAGATTGGACATAAAGAAGACATTTTTTATGGTGAGGGTGGTGAGATGCTGGAAAAGGTTGCCCAGGGAAGTTGTGAATGCCCCATGCCTGGAAGTGTTCAAGGCCAGGCTGGATGGGGCTTTGAGCAACCTGGTCTAGTTGAAGATACCCGTGCCCATGGCAGGAAGTTTGGACTGGATGGTCTTTAAAGTTCCCTTCCAACTCAAACCATTCTATGATTCTACGATTCAGTTCTGAATTTGCTTGCTCATTTGAAGTTTTGTGGCCTGAACGAATAGGTATTATAAAATAAATTCACCTTGTCCAAGGAAGGAGTATTTTTGCTACATTTGGCCAATCATTTGTCATCCTGCTGCTACAGGGTTATGGGTTGCAGTCTCTGAGGAGGAGTTTAGCAAGCACAGGGGGGACCCAGGCAGGAGATGCTGGACCCAGGTGTTAAGTGGAATTATGTGATGTGAAGAGGCTCACAAAGCACTTCTGACTTCACTCACTAGTGATGGAAGGGACCAGCACCACTCAAAAAGTTGACCAGCTTTTTTTAGTCAAAAGATCACCTATTTCTTGGACAAGATGAACAGACGTTTTCTGGCACATTTTGTGTCTATCTCAGGTGGTCTCTGCTCATGCAGGAAGGAGCTCAAACAGCCCCATGAGCCAGCAGTGATTGGAGGGAGGAACAGAACCATGGCAGTTTGCAGACCCTCCCACACACCACATGGCAGCAAGGCTCAACAAATAGGTTTGCAGTTGTTTTCTGCACCACCTGTGGGTGACTAATGGCTGCCACTGTCTTAGAGGGGCTTTTGTGAAGCACCAACTGGTTTTAAGTTGCGGATTGCAGCAAGGACTATTGTCTTTGCCATGTCATTAAGGGTGTTTGTCCTGTCCCTAGACAATGCTAACTGCCCATGACAGTAATTTATGGCTTCCCACCAGTGTGCATGTTGCAGCGGTGACATTTGCTCTCTTCCTTTTCTCCTGCCTTCCATCCAATCTGCTGTGATACCACCTCTGAGCCCTAGGTCATGTTTCTGATACTGCACCTGATTTATTGATGGTGTAGGTCGTCTCCATGCCAGCGTGGATGTGATCGGCTACGTGGCAGTGCAGAAGCCACGTTCCAGGGTTTTCTGCTACAAGTTCAACTGTCTGGAAAGTCCCAGGGAAAAGGTCATACACATCTCCTCTGTGGTCCTTATCCGTCTGGGGAAAAGCAAAACCAGCATCGTTAAGAGTCTTGCCTCAAAGACGCCCCATGGGCACTGAAATATTCCGGTTAGACTTTGAGCTCCTCAAGGCAGATCAAATACTTCTTGTTATATGTTTCTAGTAGGCCTCATCCAGGGAAATTGAGGTCTGTGGACACCCCTCATTTAGTTAATTATTTAACAACAGGACACCCCTCCCGAAGACATCAAGTGCTACTTGAGCACAGGCATTTCTTTCAAATACCTATTTTTCAGATAGTCCTGCCACTGTCAAGCTAATACAACATAAAACCATATTGTAAGCAGGCATATCTCTGATTTTCTCCCTGTATCTTCCCTTATACCCATGGATATATATTTTTACCCACCTCATCATGTCCTTTAATAGTGACATACATTCATGTTTCATAACAGGTTCAGAGTGGTGGAAGATTTGTAGGGATCTCACTCATTTTGTATTTCCTCCATATGCAAAACTCCTGCTGACCTCAGCATCAGTCCAGCTCTCCGTGCCCAAGCTGCACAACCAGGCTAGAACTGGGACTATTTTACAAAAATTTCCCATCATACGATAAAGGTTTTACTTTGAATAATTTTACCAACCTTAAAGATGAAGGTCTGTGCATGGAAGTGGACTGTATGCACATCCACTTCATTGCCCATTCCTATCAAATACCAGTTTGTCCTATCACCTTCGTTCATCGTTAGACCCAGGAGACTGTTATAAATCTTCCCATTGATTGCTGGAAGAACAAAATAGGATTGATTAACAACTGGCCATGGTAGGGGTGATGATAACCTCCACCTCAGGCACACTTCACAGTTTCTCTCTGGGGAGAAGGGGTGCCCAGGCAGAGAGGGAACCCACAAGCATGGCCAGGGCGAGAGCTCTCTATAGCGACTGCTGCTGCTGCAGGGAGACAGTCACATTTTTGTTTCAGTTTCCAAACCACCTAAGTGCACAGCACCACCTATTTTTTCTGTCTTGGAAAGCACTGGATAGGTTTTTTACTGGTTGAGATCAAACAAGCAGGATTTATGCTGAGAAGCTACATGAGAAAAGAGGGAACAGAGTTATTGCCTAAAATGGGTACCGTCTGTAGAAAGAGAAGTTTGCTTTGCCAGGACTGTTCCTGCCCCGATCCAGTCTGTTCTGCCTGGCTCCTGGGCTGGCTGCTACTACAGCCACAGTTTTAAAATGTCATCCTTACGCTCGTACAAAAAGAGGCCACAGCTCCCAAATGACAAGGGAAGTCTGGCAGGGCAGCCTCTTCCCATGAGCATCAGATTAAACTATCTTGTTAGAAAAATATCTTGGCTGGGCCTCGTTAAATCTTTTTGTTTCCAGAGTTGCAGCTTATGAAGTTGTCACGTGGTTGGGTAATTGCAGGCTAAGTCCAACGTCTTCCTAAAAGGGCTGTGAAAAATAAACCTCTGTCCTCTTGGCTGCTGCCACTGAGTCCTACATACCATGCATGCTGTTGCCTTCTACAAAGTTCTTAGTGGAATTAAAATCATCAGGATTCTTATGAAGGTATGTTTCAATATTTTCTTTCAAATACCAGGATTCATTTTCATCGAACACCATAAACAGAAGGGTAAATTCACGATCAATGTCCTTCCTTAGACCTCTTTCATCCAGAATTCCTTTTCTGCAAACTACAAGAGGCCCGATCAGACCGCTGTATGTGTCCTGAAATAAAATAAATATATTCATTACAAATTTTCCAGTTCATTCAGTTATGAAATAGATACAGATTGACTACAGATTAAATAAAGACAGAATTCCATTTTCCTATCAGATGAGAGAAAATCATTACTCTGTCTGATTAGAGTTATCTTTCTCTATATGTCCCTATTTTAATGTACCAAAGCAATGTTTTGCCCTCATCCAAAATCAGCTCAACCATTCTTTAAGGAGGGAATCACATTACCAGGGTGTATCCCTGGGGATTTCAGTAGATTAAATTACTCAGGCATGTGCAACTGTTATTAAAGATGACAAAGCATCTAGCTGTGTAAATCATTCCTCTAGCCTGCGCTCCTCGCATAAATGAGAAGCAGGATCCTTTAAGAGACATTAGGCAAGACAGGACGCTTTAGCCAAAGCAATGTAATCTATAATGACCCTTTCTTGGTTACCTTTACAAAATTCGCTGTTGAATAATAAACCCAAGTGATGCAGTTGGGATCTGTTTTGCCAGGGCCGGATCTTTCTGGGACGTTCCACCTGTAGGTGTTTATTTCCCCTGAAACAGAGAGAACAGTTTTACCAAGAGCAGCTGGGTATTAGAGGCTTTCAAGGGTAGGTAACTGAGATCTGCCACCCCCCTCATCAAAAAATGATCTGCATCAAAAATATCTGTGGAAGCATGCAGCAATTGGATATGGGTGTGATCCTGCCTTCCAGGAGGTCGATGAGGTTCCAGTGGTGTAGCTGGAGGCAGATAGCCCCAAGAAAAGGAGATTGGCAAATAACGCTGGGAATAGTGGCATCCTACAGAGGGAAGTCTGGAGATGAGACTCTTCATCGTTCTCCTTGGGCAAAACTTGTAGCAGATCAATGATCTTGGATGCTGTTGCTTAAGATCAGTTGAAGATGCTGGGAGCCAAACTCCAGAACAAAAACCAATTTTTTTGGACTTTCTCAGTTGAAAAGGGCACAAAGATGTGGCAGTTGCCACTGGGACTTTGTAGATGGTGCTGCAGCAGTGTTTCATCTCTGAGCCAGGAGAGGAGAGCTGAGTACCAGCCTGCGGACTGGGAGCAACAGGAGCGTCCTTTCCTTTTCCAGCAAAGCCCCTGCTCCCCAGCCATCAACAGAGAAGCCCTGTCCCTTCCTGAAAGCCATAATCTCTGCCACATCCTCCCTGAGCAGAGATTCCCTGAGCTCTGATTTTAAAAAACAGAACAATCTGATGGGGAAATTTTCTACTTGGGTGAGGATCAGCTCTCTACACTGAACACACGTCTACATTCAGATCAACCGCTTGTGCTGTGTTTCCCTGCTTTGTTTTTTTTTTGCTGGTACTGCTGGGAAAGGTAGAAGACCAAGATGTGATCAACACCTTGCCCTTTTAAGAGGTGGAGAAGTGTTGAACCAGGCAGTCTCTGGCCCAAAAGTCCTCCAGGGTGACAAAAGCCAAGAGCATCTAGGGACATGGTACGAGTCAGGGAAAAACAAGGAAATCACAAGACTCTTGTCTTAGCACAGCCACAACCCAACAGCTGCTGAGAGCTGTGGGCATCAGGGCAAAGGGGAATTTTCAAGCTTAAATCGTTGTGAAGTGACTGTGCCCAGTTTTGTGTCACCGAGCCACTACACAGTTTTGCTGAATCATGCAATAGTGGGGTTTATTGTACAGCAATAACTACAAAAAAAAAAAAAAAAAAGAGTAATGGTGACTCTCAAATGTCTCACTGTATAAGATGAGTCTCCCATAAATGTTGCAATATCATTTAATTGTACAGTACCTTCTATGCATTACAGAATGGGTTTATGCACTTCAGCTCTCAAGACACAACACTACACTGATAGGACAGAAAACATTGACAAGAAACCCGTCAATCACAGAGGCATTCATGCCTTGGAGCCTGATCTTGGTCCTTCACCACTTTTTTGCTTTTTCTCCTTGCGTCAGGATGTTTGGAGGCTGCAGCTGGAAAAATCTCCACTCTACTTAAAACCTGAGACACTTCAGATGGCATCAAAGACCAATCTCTGATGAAGAATAACCCCTGAAAAGACTGCTAAACAAGAGGAGAATGTCTGTTTCATCCTTCTTTGCTGCTGCACAAGTGGAGAAATGGACAGGGAGAGGACAAAGCTGTGGCAGCTGGGAGCTGGTTTGGCTCAGGCTACTATGGATCTGCTCCCTGCACCTCTTTGCCATGCCTCCCACGGTCTCTTTAGGAGCTGGCAGTGCTCTCAGGAGCACGATTTGGCAGGCCGTAAATCTGACAGATGACTGGTTCAGGATGTAATAGGACTAGATGGGCTCTGAGGAGCTTGGGGTGAGCAGTCCAGCCTAGCTGAGGAAGATAGTGAGGATTTCTGGATGATGATAGTGGGGACTGAAATGCCCAGGAATTGTTTTGTGGGACTTGTTTTCCATGATAACTGCTTCTTCCAAGCTCCTAAGGAAAAGTCTGTCCTTAGACCTTGCTGAAGAGCCCCTTCCTTTGGCTTACTGACAAACTTACTGACACCTTCCCTCCACTAACTCATCCCAAGCCTGCTCCCATGTGGACACAGGAGATATGACAGTAGTGTTCCCGGTGTTACACCTCGACTGTCAACAAAACAGCATCGGCAGCAAATAACAAAACAAGGGAACCACATGAATCAGCTCTTTTTCTTTTTCCTTTTTTTTTTTCTTTTTCTTTTTTTTTTTTTAGTATATATTAACCACAGGTTCATCAAACTTCAGCAAGGCAGATGCTGGCTCACTTTTGGCCATGAATTTGGGATTGCATTGTATCGATACAGCTACTTACAGGAAAGAGATTTCAGCTTTCAGAGATGTTTAGTTCATCAGAATTCCTTTTCATTTAGTTTCACACTGAAGCTCACAAATACTATGAAAAAAATTGCACTGGTGATGGAAAGAAAGGGCATGTACATTTTGGATTGACTCTAACACCTGGGTTTGAGTTTGACTTCCTACTAGAACAAAAAATCCAAGATAAAAATTGAAGTACAAAAATTTTAACAGGTATTTTTCTATATAAAAAATCTCAGTGCTGTGAAAACTATTTGCTACTATTTTCCTCCCTAGAAACTGAGGGATAGCTGTCACACTTCTTCAAAGACTTTTATACCACGTGACAGTGACATTTTGCATGTTGTGCATCAGCTCTGAAAGCGAAGGCCAATTCTGTGTAGATCAAGGGAGAGGCAGAGTTAACGTTGCCAACAGCAGCTCTGCCAATGAGCTGCTCAGTTTTTAAAATGTCTGGACCAAACACAGCGCTGGCTTATGCTTCTCTTGCCGTGATTATAGGCCAGCTTCTACTTATTTTTGGAGGTTGTCCAGTGATATTTCATTCCTGTTTCTGCCCCTGATAGGAACAAAGGTTCATTCTCTGCCACAACATGCTCATTTGATCAAGAACCAACATGTATAACAGCACAGAATCGTGTCTGAATAAACGTTGAGCGGCTTATGCCTGGAAGAACATATAGGTATGTGCAAGCTTGAAAGAGGGATTGTCATTCATATGTTAAAATACAGCTTTTGTAGCTCAAAGAAAAAAAAAACTTAAAAAAAAAAAAAGGAGAGCCTTACCAGGGAGGGTAATTGGTGTCTCAGGTTCTTCTTCACAACCTACTTCTTCTATGCCATGTGCACTTATGGAATAAGGCCTGCTGGCTTTGTTCTTAAATACAATCAGGACAGAATCACCAACCTCAGCATGGAGTAGCGGCCCTGGATAAAAACAGAAGATGCTGGTGATTAATGCTGGTTTTCTGAATTTAACAGACTTCCAATAGTGTGACCTAGGAGAGGAGCCAAAGTTTTTCTCCAAACCCTCAAGCTTTTCTAGTCTTTCAGCAAAGCCATCAAAATCAGTTTGTCACCTCAGCTGAGGAAAAGCTCCATATATATAAATTATCTTTTTTTCTTTTTCATCTATGAGAAGAATTGTTCACTCTGGAAAAATGTCTCTGGACAGCTTGCTTTTAAGGAAAATTCTTGTGGATGCTTTTTGTATCTTTCTTTATTTCTTAAACTGCTAACAACTTGCTTTTTTTTTAAACTATCTTTTTTACTTTTGTACTGCAAAAAAGGAAATGTCAAATATATTTCCAAAGAGTGTTGACTAATTTGTGACCAACTGTTGCCCACTTCTCACCCTATAAAAAACATGAGCCAATGGTTATTTTATGACATGTAAAATCTTATCTTGCCCAATTTCAGATATTGGGCTTAATATTGCCTCTTATATTGCTCCTTAATACTGACTTAATCCTTCTTCAGGAGTCTCTCCCACGTTACATGCTCTGATGTTAAGGTAAATCCTGGAATTGACATTTTGGCATCCTCCACGTTACTACTCCTTAGGAAACTCCTTATTCATGTTTGAGAATGAATTCTCTAATTTGGAAAGCATCTTTACACTCAGCAATTATACAAGTTGGGTATAAAATCACCGAGACCCTGTAATAGGCATAAATGTTCCTTGTTTTCCATGTTAACAAAGCTGGAAAATCTCTTTGGTCTTAAAAAACAATCCTCTCGCTTATCAGGCTTGGTCTATGAGCTGTGGGAGCTACTTGCCCAGGATTTCCAAGTGTTCCTCCTCCTCCGTCCTCACTTTGCGCTGCGTGAAGTTGCCGTTTGTGTACTCCCTGTAAACCACCTTCTTGTATTTTGAACCGATCATATCTTCTGCTTGGCTCAGGAAAACATGCCCATAGCTGCAAAATAAAAAGGCAGAAATTAAAAGCTCCAAACCGTACATACCTAAAGGCTGGTAACTGTTGTGTTATTCATAAGAGATGTGGTAAGAATACATGGCTTGGTCCAATGTGCTGATTGATGCGAAGCCCTGGGTGCTGCAAGAGATTTTAAACAGCAAATAATAACAGTGATAATCATCACTAAAAGTAAACCCTTTTCTAACAGGTACATCTGAGGATATGTTTCACTCATCACAAACTTTTTGGGAACACAGATCTTTCACCAGAGCTGTCAGAGAAGAGATGAAGTTCATGCTAAGAGTGGGTTTGGCCACTCTCTCCAGCTGCACCCTCCACTCCAGTAAAAGATACTGCCTGTTCCTGCAGACCTGCATCCTCTTATCATGGTGGCTGCTTTCACTGTCTTGGCTATTAGTCAGCCACAGGAAGATGATAGCCAAAGCCTAACCTTGCAAAAGTAAATCCCATCATCTTGAGATAAGAGGGGGCTGCTTTACCCTGCTCTCTTGCCACTGTGTACTGCGCAGGGCTGGATGCTCTCCCAGTGCAAAGATAAAATGAGAAAAGTATTTTCCCTTCTGCACCTGGCAGAGGATAGTTTTCTGTGCCCTCCAGGCTCCCGCAGTCACCCACACTTTGTTGTCCATGCTCCTGTGGGATCCCAGAGGGCTGACTCGCCGGCAGAGGACACTCACCACCAGCTGTGGAGGAGAGCCTTCACCCTCTTCCTAGAGCAGCTCTGTCTCCTGGCAGCTCATCTCCAAGGTGCCCCTGGCAGGGGAGTTGCAAGATTGGCTCACAACATAGTAAATAAAAGGAAAAAATACCCCAGGCGTACTGCTTACTGTAGTAATACACTGTGTCTGCAACAGCAGCATTGGACAATGCTGGAGTTAATATTTTCTTTAAACACACTTCATCACCTGTGGCTCTTCAGGTATATTTTCTACTGACTCTTCCATACTCTTCCTCTTTACAGGGGGCAGTTTCGCAGCCACTTTTCTGAGGTTTGTTTTTGAAATATGATCCTTGTCCCTTTTCTGTTTTCACCAAAGCGGTCTGAGAGGCTTCCCTATGCCATATGGGACTGGTGACTGGAACGCATATCTTCTGCCTGCAGATTTTTATTCCTTAGCACAGTGCAGCTTAAGCATAGACATGATTCACCTGTGGCTGTTACTGCCTTCTGACTTTCCCAGGGGAGCCGGCAGCTACAGCACCACAGGGAAGCAGACTCAGAACCTCCCTACTGCATCTGCACTGCTTGCAGAGGCTCACGTCTGGGACATGTACCTGGGTTTCTTCTCTATGAAAACCAGACCAGTGGGGTGGAGAGACTGGGGAGAGTGAGGGAGGGAAAAGAGGAGGTTGTGGGGCATCATTGCGGGGGTGAGCCAGGGCTGGAACACACACATGGATTTAGGGACTTGGAAAGCTTCTTGGGTTCAACAGCATTACATGACACTCTGAGATGAAAACATTTGAAAACGCTGCCTATGAACTACTCTTGTCTGAGAGTTTGTCACTTTTTAAGTATGTTTTCTCTTATTTTGTTCAGGAAAGAGTGCCTCCTAAAAATTTCAAGGCTGGCTTCATGAAAGGACACTTCAAAGTTTCCCCTTCTCTATGAGAATCCCCCATGCCCACAAGTTTTTTTTTGCTTTGGATACCTTTCCTCATGGCTGCTGATGTTGTAAATCTTTGGTGCTGAGCTCTTATTTGAGGCATAGTCCCACTCCACCTCCTCCGCGGCGATGTAGTAGAGCCTCATGGCTCCGAGCTGCTGCTGGACTTGGGTGGTATTACGGCAGCTGCTCACCTCATAGAGATGTTTCATCCCACCCACAAAGTGATCAAAAGTCCTGCAAACCACTTTGAAAGTGCCTGGAAAGGAAAGCACATGAGATTTAGGCAATTTAAAAAAAAAAAAGTTAAAAAGCAGCTTGGCAAATTAGCAGATGAGAAGCTCAACATGAGGCAGCAGCGTGCACTGGCAGCTCAGAAAGCCAACTGCATCCTGGGCTGCATCAAGAGAAGTGTGGCCAGCAGGTCGCAGGAGGTGATTCTA
>JAOXJM010000001.1:198279569-198303335 GCA_026413425.1 Tringa solitaria
GTGGGAGGTGTCCCTGCCCATGGCAGGGGGGTTGGAACTAGATGATCTTTAAGGTTTCTTCCAACTCTAACCATTCTATGATTCTGTGATTCTATGAAATTAAGTGCCGTGCCTTGTATGTCTCTGATCTGTCCTGAAACAAACCGAATCCGTGATGCTCTATGGAAAGCAAAGCGAGGGGACGATGTTTACATCACTCAGAGACCACTGGCTTTGAAAAATTAGGGGGACTGCAGGAGAAAATAGATTATAATGTGGTTATGCACCAATCATCTCCTTCAGTCAACACATGCTCTGTGGTCCCAAGACATAAGAGGATGGGGTTTCAGGCTGACATTCACACACAAGAGTCAACATTCACATAAGACACTGCAGGGTTGTGGCCTCTAACTCCGACATGACAACAGGTTCTTCAACGAAAAGCCAAATGTGAATGCAGACACAAATGGAGATCCATAAATCAGCAAGCAATTTTTTGCTCCAGCAGAAAGATTAGCCTGCTCCATCTTCACTGAAGAACCCCCATAAATTACTTCTAACTATTCGAGTTAGATTAGCTTAGCCAAGTGAGCTCTGTAAAGCAATAGATTAGATGTCTGGCAGCAGGAACAAGCTTCACCAGTGCTGCCCGTGCTGCAGATGTGCCCACAGGGAACACGAGAAGACGCAGGAGGGGTGTGCATTGCAAACACCAATAAAGGCGTAGAGAGACAGGGGGTGTGTTTCAGAGACCCTGTTTCCTTGTCCCCTGAGCACGGAGCCGCTGTGCCAGACTTGGGTGCATGAGACTCTCCACTGAGCCCCTGCATTCACACGCTATAATCAGACTAATGGAGGCCTCTTAGAGACTTTGCAGTGCAGATACAGACCCATTATGCAAGAACGGGGAAAGGGAAGATGCTGGTTATAACCATTTGTTTATATGCACCTATATGGTATAAAGAAGACTGACTTAAAGCTGACCCTTTAAACTCTGACCCTTCGCTCTTCCTCCATGAAAGGCCAAACCACCATGGACCAGCTTTTCTGTAGCTCCAATGGTCAAAGTGAGAGTGGGAGCATCTTTTCACTTGCCAGTGGGCAGATTTTAACATTTGTGCTCTCCTTCCCATTTTCACAAGCAGAAGCTGACCACAGTGTCGGTCCTGTGTAGCTCCACCAGCTAGCACGCCTCTGGAGGAGGAAAGCACTTTCACAACCACTTGTATATGAGCCAGTGATGGAGCCAAAATTGAAAGCATAGCTCCCTCCAGACTGGACCTCGGTCTACTCCTTGTGCTTCTAGGGCAAAAGTGTTGAAAAAGGTAAAATAAAATGCAGCTAAAGAAAATCACAGGCATTGGTGACTGTAGAGATCTGATAATTCATTCAATTTCCCTTATTGCCAGTAGAAGGTTGGCTGGCAAAAAATAATCTCCTACAATACATTGTTTAGTGTGAGTCCTGCAGTGCTATTTCATGACAAATGGTAGAAATGTAAGGGATATGCATAAGAAAAGAATCTGCTGTTTTATAGACACCAGCACCATAGGCCTAATACAAGGCCAACAGGTATTTCTATCAGGTGCCTGCAGCCAAGGATGGCCCTTGGCATAGCCTTGCACAACTCTGATGACTCCATTGACTTAAACCAGGTTGCAGTAATATAAAGAAAAGTAACTTTGCACTCTTTGTCATGAAGCTCATCTGCTATCTTCAACAAACAAACAATCACCTCTGAGTTTGAAGAATGTACCGCTGCATTATGCATAAGAATTAAAAGTATCTTTTATGTACATGCTTCTGAAGAAAGTCTTAAAGACTAAATACTACTGAAGTCCTAAAATACCTTAAATGATGCTGACTATCTGCGTAGCAGTGAATATTATCTTTGCTAAAACAAAAGCCTGTTTTGAGAGTTATGGAAATTCTGCAAGCATCCCGTTAGCTATCTGTTTGCCTGCTGCTTTGCCTGTCCCAGGTCATCAAAGCCTCAGCTTTTTGGTGCACACACATATTGGATTTACAGCACCTTACCCGGAAAGTTGCCCAGCCTGAATAACCAGCTACATCAGGTCCCAGTGGTCCCCACATTTTCAGGCTCCCTTGTGCAGAGCAGAGCATCTCACCAACTGTTATTTTGACTGCCTGATTTCTGCCCATGCCACACCACCAAGCTAAGCTCAGGAACGTACCCACACGGTCTGGCTGCATCAACGCCGTCCCTGATAAATGAGGAAACAAGGCCAGCCCGTCCCTCGTTGTCCCTCGCAGGTCGATGGTGTTTCCTTGAAAATGAACCCCGTGCATGTCGTAGTGACTGCCCATCCCAATGAGGTGCCAGGAGACCTTATCGTCCTTGCACATGGCCAGGCCCGGCAGGTTACCAAACAAGTAGCCGTTGACAGCTGGAGGAGAAGGAAAGAGCCTGGTTGGCAGCAGGTTGATGGAAACTCATCACAGAGCCTCCCACCACCTTCCCAGCAAGAGAGTCACCACTCAGCGAGTCACAGCATTAGTCAAAGGGACATTTTGTGAAGCAAAGCTAACAGTTGATGACACCAAGTTAATGCCTGAATGCTTTTCCCATACTCTGAGCTTCTACCTTTTTTTTTTTTTTTTAGCCTGTAAAATCTTGCAATAGCCCTTTGCAGTAATGTAGCACTTCTCCTCTGAGCTTTTCAGGGTGCCTCTCAGGCACCAGTTAAGCGTATAAATTCAGTACCTCCTTTCAGCCTGGAGAATGTATAACCCGCTCATTAAGGCCATGGAGTGGGCCATAAAGAGTCTGAGTTGTAAGTTCAGTTCTGATGGAGGCTCTTTATGTGATTTTGACATTTGATTTCCACCTTTAATTCCAAAATGTTTCTCATTCTTTCACAAGGGCTAAACTCCATAATCTTCAAATGCTCTCTGTGATCACTGGGTGAAAGATATTATGGCAAAATAAAACTTTAGTATGAGATACTACCTCATAACGGAAGAATAAAAGAGATGGGTCCAGAAGGCCCCAATGTTCTCTAACAATACATATTCTCAGAAATATTCTATATTCTAACAATATATATTCTCAAAAAAACTAAAGCAAAGAGAGGTTATGTGCTTTGCTCAAGTCTGCCATGTCAGGAATAACTTGGAGGAGGGCCATGCTGAATTGAGATACTTCTGGATGCATCCAGAAATGATGTTTTAAAATATTATTGGCCATTCACATAGTCTTTGCCTCTCCTCTTCCAGAGGTCGTCATTGCTCAGGTGGGAATTGGCAAAGCAAAGTAGGTGGACTCTGAGTCAGTGCCAAGGCCAGCAGTGAAATTTAAATCACTGGTGATTTAAATCAGCTTTTTCTGCAGCTGGTGCCTGACTGGCATTGTGGCTTTTTATAGACCCAAGTGTTGTATTTAAAAGCTACACTCTTCCTTTTCTCCAGGTGTTGTGGGCAGGTGGATGCATTCATTGCTAATGTGGCTGGGGTTTCAATGTGCACTCCAAGGGCATCAGGAGCTGGCCAGAAGCTGACTGACAGCCTTCCACCTCACCCTCCAGTGCACTGCAGTCAGCTAGGAACGATGATAAAATCTGCCAACTCATCTTCCTAATATGACTGAAGATATCATTAACAGATATTAGATATTTCATACCATGCATTTTGTTTGATTCCTTGAAATCTGCATCATTTTCATCTACTTTTGAAGGGTCTCCAGTAAATGCTTCAATATTTTTGTGCAGATACCAGCTGTCATTCTCATCGAAGATTGAAAAGAGGAGGTAAAATTCTCTGTCTATTCCTTTCTGTAGTTAAAAAGGAAGCCAAGACGTTAAAAAAAAGTCTGTGCAGAATTACCCAAGTAAAAATGGTTATTTTTTTTTAACAAAGCTTTCTTTCCCCAAAAAAATTGCAGCCACCTTCTTACTATGTCCTTGTAGAGATAGGGATTGGCACTCTTCCATCAGACAGAAGGATAACTAAAGTGTCTGTTAATTACTTAGGGTGGGAAGAAGCATTCATTGCTTACTAAGTACTTGGAAAAGATGGAAAACCTAGGGACAAGCCAGAATACTGGGGAATGACAGTTCATATTCCTTACCATCCCTTTAGGTCAGCTTTTACCCTGAGGGATGACATTTGTTTAATCTCTTAAAACTGAGCTGAGAACTGGGTGACAGGCCCACATAGGACCCCCCCTCACCCCACCCTGCTATTAGGGTCAGGCAGATGTCCATGTTGAGCACCTGTGTCCCATCGTGATTCAGCGTGTTCTTCCGACAGACCAGCAAAGGCCCCACGAGGCCAGAGTTGGTGTCCTTGACGGCATCGGTGGCTGAGTAGTACAGATAGGTCAGGCATGGGGCATCACTCTCTGTTGGACCTCCATTTTCAGGCACCCTCCATTTGTACGTGAAGGTTTCACCTGGCTTAACATGGGCTCCTGGCTTCAGATAGCCTGCAGAGAGGAAATTGAGAAGCATCAAGCTTATGGGAAGGTTTTGTCTTCCTGAATATAAGCATTAGCTGGGAGTCTGACACAGCTGCTGATTTCTGTGGATAAGCCCCTCACTTGCAGTCACAGCTTGAGCACCATCCCGTAGCCTGGGCACTTATGCCGTGGGGACATCTCATCAGAGTCCTGTGCCATGGGGATAACCAAGCCCGTTCCCTGCAGAACAAGTTTAATTTCTTCACCCAGACACCTTCCAACGCTATCTGGATTATCTGGACTCAGTCAGACAATACATGCAGAACTCATCCCTGTGCTGAAATGGCTACTTCTAATGTTCCTGTCTTACCTGCCCTATCGTGACATTCATCTGCGGCATGAACACACACTCCAGCTTTTCATTAAACACCGACAAAGCAATTACATCAGCGAGCAGAGCTGCAGCTGTGGCTGCTTAGAAACTCAAAACAAATCTGATCCTGGTAATTGTTTCTTTTTGATTTTGTAGCAATGGATGGGAACCTCTGCCAGAGTCTCCAGAGGGCGGTTGCTATTACTGTTTTTAGAAGCTACTTTTAAAGGATTTGGGCCATTGTCTGTGGCTGTGCACAGGGTGGATGTAACGCCACTCGTGTAATTTGGCCACTGCAAAGAAATGTTGGTATGCACTCAGAGAGGACTTACAGAAGGGACTTGAAAGGAAAGGTGGGAAAAGGTATCATCCCTGCACCCTTTCTAGAAAAAAAAAGTGTTAAGTAACCTGTTTGGTCTTTGCTATGAGGAAGATCAAACCAGACATTTTCTTTAATGCTTAGGCACCCATTGACTGGATTTTCCCAGCACAGTCAGATGTGTCTGGCAGCAGCAGACTGCACCGATCTAACACTCCTCTCTAATACTCCAAGAGGAATCCTTTTGGAAACTTAGACACCAGTGAAAATATCAGTATTACATTTAAAGACATGCTGTTTGACACAAACTGCAATATGAAGTAGAGTGCTCCTGCAACAGGATCTGATGTTACTGGATTCATCCTGCAACAGTGCTCAGTAAGGAGAACAACATTGATTTGGGGGTGGAAACACGCTGAGAACGGACAACTACCAACATAGAAGAGTATTTCCTAAGCACACAATTGAAAAAAAGATGGCTGTAGACATCTGTAGATGTCTGTAGGTACGTTTATGTACAGTATTTTCTCATGAATAAGCACTCAGACAATACACAGCCTTTGAAAAATCATTTACCTTCACTGTAAACCCATAGCCCCTGCAGGGGCTGTAGACAGAGATGGTGGAAACCCAAAACCCAAAGGCTACAGGGAGAGAAGAAGGGACAGAAAGACTGTTAGGAAGAGGTGAATCTGGACCAAAGACCCAGAGGTGTACAGCACACACTCTGCTGCTGAATTGTAGGATTTGGTTTGGTTTTGCTCCCCACCGAAGGGTGCAATGCGCTAAATGAAAGCAGGACAGGACTGCGAGCAGAGGGAAGCTGCACTTCCATCAGTGGACTATGTCTGGTGCGGGTGGCATTAGGATGTGTGCAGGTGGCTTCAAAGCTGAGCTCAAGCCAGTTGTTTCAGGCGACAGTGGGGCCTGCTGGGAAATTTGTTGTGTTGCAAGGTCAGCATTTAGAGACAACAGAATTTAATGAAGCCTCTAGATGATTCTATGATTCTGTGTTGACCTAATTCTCTTAGTACAGTTCTCAAAAGAGGGATTATGTCCTGTGAGTGTCCTTCTGATGTATTGCAGTGGAAACAAAGCGATTTAGATGACAAGGAACCTACCTTTCTTTTCAATGCTTCTAACGCAGCAAAAACTTTTTCAGAGACCACAATATTATCTCTAGTGTCTATCTCCATAGACTCTACAGATGGGATTCAGCTGAGCTTTCTTGAGCCCTCTAAAGCTTACACCCTAACCCAAACTCTAGGCTTCTTCTGTAGCCGACGGAGACAGAAAGGTGTCTCCAGAGGGTGACCTACAGTCTCTTAAAATAATTGTTCAAAGTAAATGGGGCTTCTTACCTTCTGAAGGGGTTGTTTCTTGTCACTTACTGAAAAAGGTGCCTATCAATTAAATATGACATTTAACATTTAATGGTTAAACTTAGGTGATGAAGATCCTGTCCTTGCACAAAATGAGAGGAAGCCTTTAGTAAATTCTTCTTTTCAGTGTCGACATATGTATGAGGATTAATAAGGATTATCACTGCTTCACATTCCAGGTCAATCAGACAAAAGATGCCACATACACAGACTATCTTGACAGTGAAGCAAGGGCAATGCCCGACCTGGATTAGAGAATTGGGAGTGAAGCAACCCAGACCATGTGGAAAGCTATGTCCAAAGACGCAGCAGGGGCGTCATGCCAGATCCTAAGCTTCATTATTCTGGAGCATGTCCAGAGGAGATCCACTGACTGCAGTTGAAAGATATTAGATTACAACTAATATAAATTGGATTGGGCTTGCAACTTTTGCTCAACATGGGCCTCAGCTACTTTTAGATGCCTTGTCTGGCACATGTCCAGGGGGAAGAACCAGCACACTGGGGAGACCCACAGACTGTGACATGTATGGTAGGTACAAACTAAGCAAATCATCCCTTCTGTGCCTTAAGATCCAAAAAAAAGGGCAAACCTTCAGAAGATCTTTAGACTCGGGTATTCTGGATGTGATGATACAGCAGTCAAAACTTACCATCTAGGTAGGGAGCACCTTCTGACATCTTGCTGAAGCTTACGCCATGGGCCATAATGCTATGGCTCCTTTTGGCTTTGTTGGAAAAAGTAACTAGCACTGTGTCTCCCACTTCAGCTTTTATAACGGGGCCTTAAAAAAGAGAATGAGGAAAGGTATTAGAAGAACTGCCCTCTAACACATTTCCATCTAAACAAGAGAGGGATGACTGGCAGCTCTATGCACATAATTCCCCTCCGGATCTGAGTGGATCTGCATTCAAACCCGATATAATGAGAGAAGGGGAAAATATTCACTCTACCAAGTAATCCCAGGTGCTTCATATCGTCCGACCGAGTCTTCTTCTTACTGAACGTTGCGTCAGTATATTCCACATAGAGAACTTTCCAGTACTGCCCACCTATTCTGTCAGTCCCTTGTGTGAAATATATTGCAGATTCACTGTGGAATTAATAAATTGCACTGGTTAAATAACTGGAGGTTCAGGCGGAACTCTTCATTTTGGCTAGTTATTACTCCAAACACAGAAGAAATTACCTCCTAAGTTACTAGTTTGCATACACTTTTCTAGGAGACAAAAGGAGATATTACTGGTCTGAACTACAGTTATAAATTAGTTAACAAATGAGCGTTCATTGTGCATTAGACTTTCATGTGTTTAACCCCAATTTACTTAGGGAGACATCTATGTCAACTTACCTCTAACTACCTTAGGCAAGACCTGTGCTGTTACCTGTGCAGTGTGTCTCTAATCCTCCTTAGCTTTCCTGGGAGATACTGTCATACAATTCATATTCATCAGTCATAACAAGGGGAAAAAGTCTACCATTATGGCACCTCCAAGATACATGGATTGTAAGGGTGAAAGCTGGGTAAGGAGTCTTGACGTAGGGTCATTAACTCTGTTGAACTTTGCATGCCTCACCAGGACTCACTTTCTCCATGGACTTAATGGAGCAAGATAAGTGCTTCCAGGCAGCAGCTCCGAGCATTGCAGTTACGAGTCTAACTTCCCAACAAGGTTGTTGAAATCCATTCGTTCCTGCCTCTTTCAATTAAAATTAATTACAGTGCAAGACCTAGCCCTGGTGAATCACTGGGGAAGTCTCTCCCAGACTCCTGAAATTGAAGTACAAGAGGAGAGGACAAGAAAGATTACCTGCCAGTGGCATTTAAACCCTGCCCAGTGAATTTATCATAACCGTCAGGTCCATAATTCCACAGCACTTCTTCAGCAGCGATATAATATCTTCTCTTGTGACTGAGTGGTGAAGGCCGAGACAGGTTTTTTTGGCAGATCTGAACATCATACAGTGCCTCCATGCCACCTGGGAGGAGAAAGAGTCTGGAGACAGTCCTTGGCCAGCTGCAGAGTCAGAAATCTCATGGATACAAATGCACATTCAAAACTTTCTAGGAGCTACATGGATTGGAACCAATTACTAGGGCAAATTTCTATTTTTAAAGACTTTCTCTGCCTGCATTGGGCCAGATGCTAGCACCCTTCTCTTGCAAGGTGGTACTTTATGCCACAGGTGAAACCCACTGAGATCAATGACACTCTTTAGTGAGCTTATCTACTCAATTTCTTAATCTGTGTAAGGATAGTAGAATGATTTTGGGGGTCAGAATGTCTCCTGAAGTGTGCAAAATGGCATCATCTCCCCCTGACTTACATTGAAATAGAAGCTGGTTCTTACCACACTGAAGACATTTGTTGCTTGCCAGAATTAAGTCTAGCAAATGCATGTGCAAGTTCTTAAAAGTAAAAATTTTCCCAGCACATCTTTGATATGACAATTATACATTGCCTGCTGTTGTGACACCTAGTTTATGATACATGCTTTTGGACTCTTGCACCACACAAATTTAACACCACCACCATCAAATTCCCTCACGTAAAGGTTTCTGAAAACACTGCCAAGTTTTGTCTGATTAATATGACGGAAAAAGCTATGAAGTGTTCAGCTGGCAAGATTTTTCTTTATGTGTAAGTACTTATCTACAACAAAATGTGATGATGAAGGCTCTTCTCATTGTTCATCAAAATCTCCAGTTTACACAGAAAGTGTGGTGTCAGCACTGGGTCTACCAAACCTTCCTCGTATGAATTACACAGCTAAGTCATTTGTACTAGCTGAAGATTTGGCCCAACATTTATAAGTCAACTGGTGACTAAACCCATATTCATGATGTTTATCTGGTGAAATAGTTCCAAAGTGTTCAGTTAGTCACAGAGCAAAGGTGTCAAATCCTACTTCCCCTGGAAACATCTCTCAGTTTTCTTTTCCAAGCATAACAGAGGCTGCAACTTCTGAATGGATCGGGGAGATCTATAGTAGCATACCTCGTAAGTGCTCGTTAACCTGGCATGTTATCAGCCACCTCCCGGGGTTCCCGGGAGACATCTCCGCTGTGATGAATGTTGCTGGGAACAGACCGACGACATCTGCCCGCTGGTCTCTGTTAGTGAACGTGTGGCCATAGAAATACGCGGCGTGGATGTCTATCTCGCTTCCCATGCCAAACAAGTGCCAGGACATGGAAGTGTCAGCACACATCTCCAAGCCGGGGAGATTGCCATAAATATAACCGTTAATAGCTAAAAACAAAAGTATGAGACTTTATCAGAGGTAAAAGGGAAGTGCCAAGTGCCTCTGATCCCATTTCTAAGGACGATTCTTTCCTGGCCCAGAAAAGAAACTGTCTGAATGTCCGCAGCAAAGAAAGCCCTCACAAGCTCCTTGGTGAAGAGTAACATTTCAAACACACAGTTTACAGCTCTGGATGAACAAATGGCCCAAATTCTCTGGTTGGGTCTGTGAAAAACTTTCTAAGTGATATCAAGATGTTGCAAAGGCCAAGTCATCTCCAAAAAGGCCTGATAAAGAAGTTAATTTGTTCTGCAGCTATTTAGCATGTCTGAAATCTATTTCCTCTTATTCTGAGTCATAAATATACCATTATATGCCAGGCTTAAGCAATTTAGATTTGAAAATTATGATATCAGTCAAATCAGTCTATTCAGCTCTCTCTTCCTCAGTTTCCACACCTGGCAATGTATCCGGACACTAGGAGACAGACACTCATATTTTGCAAAATATTTTATCTCCTGGGCTCCACAGAACAATCAAAAGACAGATAAATATCTGGATTTAACTTCTTACACCAGATCTCCAGACGACACAAAGCACTATGGGCCAATGGATCTCTGAAGGGCAGAAGTAGTTATACCAGCCAGCCCACCATCCACAAGGGCCTTGGAGAAATGCTGGAGTGTTCCAACACACACATCTCAAAGTGCTCTCTGCCTCCTTTTCTCTTTTCACAGCTGGTCAAACAGTCACCAGATGGCTTAAATCTGTTGCCTGAGATAAAATGCTAAACAGGTGGCAGAACTAGGCACAAAATCCAAATCTCCTTTCTGCAAACCAGTGTGTTGTGCTGTATTTAGGGTGAGGCTTTTTATCAATATGGTACTTCAACATCCTGACCCATTCCTTGCTGACACAGATAAAAGAGAGACATCACAAGAGACAGAGAGTCCTACTGAAATGAAAAAAGCCTGGTTGCTGCTTCAGGTCACCATTTGCTCAAGAGTCCTGCTCACCATGCATTCGGTTGCTGGTCTGGAAACCTTCATCCTCTTTGTCAACTGTGTCTGGTTCTAAGCAGAAGGTGTTTATATTCTCATCGAGGTACCAGCTGAAGTTTTCATCTACAATGCTAAACATCAGGGCAAAAGCGTTAGCAGCACCAGTCCCTTCTATTGAGGTCTCATCTGCAGTTCCTAAATTGCAAACGAAAAGGAAAGTGATAAAAAAAGCCTTGGAGGGCATTGAATTTAAAAGTGACAATAACTTTGGTGCACTCGAGGAAATACAGTACTCTGCTTGTGATCTATAGGGCAGAACAAATCTAAACTAATTTTGATCCTCTAAGACATCTTGACCCCCCTCCAACAGCCTTTGGGCAGACGAGTGTCTCCAGAAGGCAGTTCATCTCATCTAAGGCAAGCTGATATTTCAGGACCTGTTTGATTTGACATAAGCAAAAGTATCTGTCAATATCTGTGCTTTTCCCCAGCTTTGGCTCACTGTACCCAACCCTGCCCATTAGTCAGTCTAAGCATCCATGTGCCTACACAGTGAGCAGGTCATGGGCTGGATCCAGCCAGAAACCAGTGACATTTTTTTTGACCAAGAAAAAGGAGAGGCAGTTGGTGGCCTGCATTTCTGTTGCATTGAAGTGATTAGTGAACCAGACCCTCAGAATGTCCATCTACATGTGGCTCGCTCTCCATCAACTGACAAGGAAGCCTTGAGAATTATCTAGAACTAGATATTTAAATTTAAAAAGGCTGAAGGCAGGGTAAATATAAGCTCTTCAAGCTAAGTTAAGTCTCACTATCTGAGTGATCACTTGGGGAACAGCCTGAGACTGTACTGAGCAGTCAATTATCAACTATTGGTAGGTTTAGATTTCATCTAGTCATCCAGTCTGCATCTTAACCCAATAAAACTTTTGTTTCCCCTGTCTCCTATGGGAAGGAGCCCCAGAGCCTTGCTGTCAATCCTGGAAGGAGCCACCCACCACCGTTGGATGGAGAACTACAGCAGTAGCATCGTGCGGATATCCACCTTGATGAATTCAAGACCGAACATGCAGATAACCTGGCCTTTCAGGCTAGGATTGTTTCAAATGTGCTATCTCCTAGGTTCATGTATTATTGCATAGTTAGTGGCTCAGTTTCACATATTCAGGAAGTTCTGCAGATTTCAAAGGCTCTCCAGGAGAATAGAAGTCTAAAACATTTTTATGGTGCGAGTTAAGCTGGAGACTAGGCTTATCCTTTCCACATTGAAGTCTTTCTCTTCTTCATATATAAAACCTGCTTCACTAATATGTTCTGTATATAAAATCAGGGCTGGTTTTATCCTGTGGGAGGTACTGGGTAGAGGTGGCCGAGTTACACGTGCCCAGGGGAAGAGGGCGTAACAGCTCAGCTGGCAGAGGGGAGAAGGCCGGTACATGGTCCCTGATGGCTCCAGCATAAAATTAGCAGGCTATAAAATATATGGGACAGGCTGTCACCTCAGCTGTTCAGCTCACATCCCCTTGTGGTTATGATATACAACTTGTGAGGAAAAATAAATATATTATCCACACGGGAAAAAAGTAGAGTATTGGGGTTTCAAATATGTAAACACCAATGCTGAAGTCACCTGCTCAGCCTTAATTTCATTTCCTGGGCAACGAGTCCTTTGCTTGTCCTGAAACGATCCCAGTTTGGGAACATTTACTTTTGGTCTTGGCCACAGAGCATGCTGCAGTCCCTCCACCAGCCGAGGCAAATCTCTCGTGAAGCCAAAGGGGAGCAGGAAGGGGGTTGTCCCAGAGCTACAATACCTACCCTGGGATGCTCCTGGAATGGCCCAGCTATTCCTTGACCCTTTTTATGGGCTATGTAGGGATAGACTCTAGACCATCATGTTTATACCTGTAAGCAAAAATGACTGTTAAGATGCCAAGCTTGGCAGAGGGGCTTGCTTTATCAGTGCTTCTAGCTCAGTACCTTTTTTACAAACCAGCAGTGGCCCAATTAAACCAGATGCAATATCTCTTGGTGTGTCAATGTGAGAATGGTAAATCCAAGTCAAGCAGTTTGAGTCTGCCAAAGTTGGGGAATAATCTTTCCTTACTGGCCATGTGTACGTGTAATTTCCACCGGGAACAACAAAGTCGTCCTCTTTGCTTTTACCACCAGTTCCATCAGGGTAAAGTGCTCCTAAACATTAAAAAGAAAAAGGAAGCTTTTAGCTCCTCCTTAACTCTTTTCCTTAAGTAAATATGTGATTTCTTCTATTTTATCAGGGTTTTAAAAACTAGTAACAGCACTCACAAATATAGAATCACGGAGAAATTGTGAAAAAAATTCAGAAGTTCTGGCAAAAAGTTCAAAAAATATTGAGAGTTAAAATCCACTACTTTTCAGTAGATGAAGCTTTAAAGACACATTAACAGGGTTTAGTTTTTCCTCAGCTCCTTACTCTC
This sequence comes from Tringa solitaria, assembly GCA_026413425.1. Lineage (NCBI taxonomy): Eukaryota > Metazoa > Chordata > Aves > Charadriiformes > Scolopacidae > Tringa > Tringa solitaria. The sequence goes on from JAOXJM010000001.1 coordinate 198,292,747, forward strand.
ATCTACACATTTTGTCAGCTAACATTGTATATCTTCACATAGAAAACTGATGAGAGTAGTGAACATAGGCAAATCCATACAGTCCTCTAAACAAAATAAATGTGCATAGGCTTTGGATTCTGAAAATTAAATCATGCCTGTTACAGACCGTAGAGAGGAAAACATTTACTTACAACAACTCTGGCAATTCAAACAGGCTAGAAGCAGAAGGAAGGAGGGAAGATGCTTCGGTGACTTATAGTTCAGGAAAAGAGACCCACCTAACCTGTTTTGGTGCTGGATTTATCCCAGGCATCAAAGGTTTGTGGCGAAAAGTTTTAAGAGATGAGGCTGTTCTTGTTTTTAGTCATCAGCTGCAATTACTGATGATTTTATGAGAGAGTGTTCTAAAGTCTTCTGATGTCAATGGCCAGAACAATAAATACTTGTACAAACTTTTAGCCATGATATTAGCCACTCCAGGGGAAAAGGAGAGGAAAAGAGAAAAGGCAAACCAGCTTTTACCTTCAGAGTCCTTGTCATAGAAGACCCCGTGTGGATGCACGGAGTATGGACGGGAAGCAAAGTTCTTTAGATGGACAATAAAGACATCCTCTTCTTCTGCCTTCAGGACTGGCCCAAGGAACCCCAACCAAGCTGCTTTGGGGATCTCCTGGGAGTAAGTGTCATCTGTGAATTGCCTAAAAATAGCCTTTTTGTACACACGCCCTATCCGGTTGGCTCCTCTGGTCGCATACACACTTGCAAACCTAATGTTGGGAAGGGAAAATAATTTAGAGACAAAAAAACTCTTTTAAGAGTTGATAAATAACTGGTGTTTTCAGTGCAGATACGTAGTTGCCTGGGACATATCTCATAGCTAGTGGAATAAAGGCTGAGGAGTAAACCTGGACAGTGTTAGCAGGGTCCAAGCCCCTTTCTGTGTGGTAGCAGTCATCTTACTTGCAATATTAGTCTTTAGAATGGTTGCTACAAGTCTTCACTTGAAGGCCAACCGCTCGAGCCTTTCTGAACAGTTTTAGCACCTTGTCCCTCTTTTGAAAGTTTGAAATCTCACATCTGAAAGTGTGACTGTTCAGAAGGAATAGAAAACCAAATTTTTCTGAAAGTGTGTCTGTTCAGAAGGAATAGAAAACCAAATTTTTTTCTAAACCCAATAATAGCAATTGTAATCAACTAGTTTGACACCCCAGAAGAGTAGCATGAAAGATTTTTTGCATGAAATGCATAGTTTCTACATTCCAGAGCCAATGTTTATGGCTACTTCAAGTGAAGGAGAATCCACCATATGGTCAGTGGTTGACATATTGTAGCTATTAAATACCTGCTCCTTGAATTGCATTTGTAGTCTAATACCATCTAGCTCCACACTCCAACCACTGATTCCCATCAAGCTCTCTCTCAGATCAAAGAGGCCACATACCATCAAGAGCTTCTCTTCTATGCAGGCACTTGCATAAGTTTTAATTAATTGACTAAATTGCCTCCTACACTTCTTCTGGACAAAACAAACACACCGACATGCTTTATGCCACAAATATTTCCTGAAGCTCTTTTCTGAGAGCCTTCCAATATTTCTCTATCTCTTTTGAAGTCTGAACACAAGAACTTCACACAATACGCAAGTAATATTCCAGTTAAAGCCAGAGGTGCTCCCAGTCAATATTTCTTACACAACTGGGAATTAGTTTTGCCCTATTAACTATATCATTGTACTGGAATGCCATGTTCAGCATGTCTTGTTATGATACTAATTTTTTTTACTTCTCTCCAGGTTACAGCTGACAAGTATGATACACATTCTGCATCCCTAAATATCCCGTATGGTGTAGGAATTACCCCCCTTTGCCACATAACCAGCAGCAGACTGTATGACCAATTTCACCACAGCGGCCTGCTCCATGAGTTTTTGCATCCCCTGAAGATTGTTTAAACTTCCGTGGTTCCTAACAAACTCATAAAAAAGCTGAGCTAAATTTTCCAGAAATAACACTGGCAGAAATATGCAATTCCATATTTATAATGAGGTTTTGTGACTGGCCAGTTTACCTGCAAACCCATTTTGTTTCAATGCTGCTGTGCAGTGCCAGCAACCTACGTGTTGGATGTCACATGAGTTGAAAGGTATGATTTGCTATAATTTCTTGCCCATAAGATCCACTGCTCCTCCTTTTCAAGCCATCTCTGCTTGACACCATAATTCACAACATCTCCCATCTGTGGCCAATACACGTCCCCAGCCACCATCTAAACCAGATCGCTGAAGAAAATCTCACAAAAGAACGCTTTTTCATTTGAAAAATGTGCTTTATAACAAGCCAAGAGCTATTTTGGCACAAATGGAAATATACCCAACAATACTGCTGTGGCAGAAAGTGCTGGCTAGGATGGAAGGGACAGAAGCTTCTCAATCTGCTTCCTCACAGAATAACATATAAATACACCCTAAAAGCGTGGTTAAGAAACAAATTGCCAGGAAGTCTGGATTTTCAGTGAATTATCAGGTCTGTGGTAACTGTGTGTGTGCGCAGCAAGACCTGGCAAGGCATGCCGTGCTCACCAAGGAGAAGATACCTTCCACTGCCTGGGGGGAAGATCTGCTACAAGAGACCTCACCACAGAATAGCAGGCGATGTCAGCAATAGTGCAGCGTAAATGCACATGCTTCCTTACCTCATGGCAATGTATTCATGTGGCTATGCCCTAATTTGAATAATACATTGATTTTTAGAATGGTTTTAAAGAAATTTTCTCCAAAAAAAGTCAAATAGAGTTTTTTTTTCAGAAGTACTTGCTTTAGGCAGCATTTTTTCCACAGCATTTTTTACATTTTCATCAGCCACCAACTATTTTAGATGAGGTGCTGCAGTGGCTCTGTGCTTTCCCCATGATGACAGTGCCCTTATGCTCCTGGCTTTGTGTCCAGACATCGCACACTCCCCCGGATACACTGTCTCTCCTGTGGAAGGAGAACTGCACCCCAGAAAAATGCACACTTTTTGACCAGGATTTTTCAAATGCTTGACATGAATCTAACTCCTGTAAATGCACAGAACAGGGATCCCAAAACCCAGTTAAGTACTGAAGTTCAAGAAATGACCCTGAGAAAACACTTGGGTTTAGGCATTAGAGACTTCCCGAGTGCCCAAAGCCATGCTGTAGCATTTCTGTTGGCTGGATCTGTGCCTGACTCCTACTTAAAGCCTTCTAGGACCCAGGAAAAAACTTCTTTTTTTGTGCCAGTTTTCTGAAAGGAGGCCTATTCAAATCACTCATTCAGAGCTGCAGAGCCCACCTGTGCAATGGGTATCAACTGCAGCCAGTCACAAGGTAAGTGATGTTCTATGCAGGGCATCAAACAATGCAAGAGTCACGGAGCCAGAAAGGCATCATGGCATGAAAGGAGCAACCTGGCCTTTTGGCCTTGGCAAATTATGGGTTTTGTTTAATCATTGTCCAAAAGAAAACAACCAATCAACTCTGAGAGAAAAATTCCTACACACCACTGTTATCCTTGTTATTGTGGTAGAGACTCAGGCTCTTTCAGCGCTTCCTTTCCTTCTATACCCACACTCTCCAAAGGGCAGAAGAGTTTCATACCCAAAATACCATGATGTTTGGGAGTTTCTTGGAGCGCAGACACTTCAGCCTCGCTCCTTCTACTGTCTGGGAGCTCTTCTACATGGACAGAGACATGTACTTTCAGCATATCCTTTTGTTCACCCTCAGCACTCAAGAACAGAGCACAATGGCTGTTGTGTCCCAAGCGAGGTGTCCAGGCTTCCCCATTTCATCTGGGTGCCCACCTCAGCCTTGCAAGTAACTACTAGCTCTGTGCCTCTTTACAAGTGTTGCCGTGCTGCACACTGTAGTGCTTAAAGATTTTTACAGAAAGACTGCCCACACTGGAGTTCAGACTAGGAAAACCATGCAAATCTTTCCTTTATTGCTGTGTCTGATTTCATTTTGCTAGTTGACCTTTTCCATTAGTTCTTAAGCTCAAAGAAATGTTGACAATGCACATGAGTGGGACAGGGAGTTATTAATAGGGAATGAGCTCTAATTCCTTAAAATTAGTATTAACATAATTACAGTCATCCATCCCTCTGCAATGTTGAACACTACAATTCTTCCAAATGAGAGAAAGAGTAAAGCAAGAGTGTCATGTAGACTCTACTTCAAATCAAGATTAGACATGCAGATAATCCACCATATGAGGGTAGGACCATGAATTAGGGTAGGACCATGAGTTAAGTGTAATTTCTACACCTATTTCTTTTATCACACAAAAAAAGTATTTTGCCAAGATTTTTGCTGTGTTTATGTTACCTTTGATTGTAAGAAAGAGAGCTAAACCTAACAGAGGTTAGTTTTTTTTCAAGAGGTACTTACATGAGTACTATATTACAGTGTGCAGCAAGAAATGAGAGAGCACTGCCTGTTGTGCATGGCCCAAGTAGCCTCCCTCAGTAGCCGGGAGCTGGATCCCTCGCTGACACAGCTTTAAAGTCTGCTGGGTTGGTTTGCCACTGTAATCACCAGTGAAAAACTAGCACTTTGAATAACTACCAGATGTGGAGTCCCAGATTTTCTCCTATGGTTAACGTGCCCAACCACTGCTGTACGCTCCTGGGTGCAACAGTAGGTAGATGCAAACTTTCTTTTATTACTGTGGTTTCACTAAAATCCCATAGATTTTACATTGACAACCATTTAAACAACTGTCTTTATGAGCTTGCTCCCTAAAATCTGTTGATGGTGAAACCTTCTGTATTTTCTACCCTCTTTTCATACTCTGTGCCTGGGTCTATAACAGCTTTTTTCCCTGAGTTTCCCATTTTTTCTGTGGCTGCAGTAAGCGAGGATGGTGCCTACAGCTCCAGGATGCCCATGGGTCATATAACCTGCTCAGGGTAACCCTCTGCCAAAGCATGATTCCTGTGCTAAGGACAATGCAAGGTCTGAGCTAGAGGGATGGCCAGTGGAGGCAGCACCAGTGGTGCCAACTCACCTGTGTAGATGATGCCCTGACCACGCAGCATCAAACAACAAGGTGAATTGTCTGTCCTCAAAACAGGGAGACACAATGTCTTCAAAAGATGTTTTAGGCCTTTTCTGAGCCACACAGGCAACTGAAGAGGTCAATCAAACCCATACAATCTTAGATGAAGCTCTGAAGTGTGGTTATAATGGTTCCTCTTCTAGGATAAACTTCTGCTTCCACTGAAGTCAATAACAAAACTCTTCTCATACTTCATTAGACACAGGATTTCACCTCAAATGCCCTTTGGATGCTGACCCTTCCCACATTGATCATCTCCGCTGATGCAATTGGGTCATTTGGCCGCATGGTGACTCGGCCATTAGTTTAACATCTGTGACGACAGTTTTACTGCCATTTATCTGGGTGGGATCTCCTCATAAGCAAATTGCACAAACTATGTTTGATGCTGTGGTAACAAAAAGTACCCGTTAGTGTTGGTGGGTGCAAGACTTGGCCCAGATATATGTAAGATAAGTGGCCTAAAGAGATGGGATGAGCTGTTACATCAGGCAAAACTCAATAACATCTACCACTAGAAGAGCAAGATTTAAGTGTCCATCATATAAACTAGCACCAAATTAATTAAAAGGGATTATCAACCAAAATCTAATCCTGAGGGCTGAGCCACATTAGGGACGGAAAGATGGATGTATGTCAAGTCACAACACCTAGGTGTACTTCTCTTTTGAAAGGCCATTGCCTTATGTGGCCATTAAAGGAACCAGGCAATGTGTGAGCTCACCCTTCTACTGCAGCAATATTCATGCCCTATCCCACAAAATGTCCCTGGGATCTGCATCATGTCCAGCAGCACCGACAGCACCTCACACGCAGCGTGTCCAGTCCTCTGTAGTTTAATGATGTCAGCTCTTTCACGAGCTATATCAGGCGGGAGGGGATGCTGAACGCCATCCCAGCTCACCTACACTCAGTGGCCATAATTTGTATCTGTGATTTCCGAAGTCCTCTATGCTTCATAAAATGTCAGCTTAATTTTCGAAGGGAGAATCGAGAGTGAAATAAAACACTCCAAATTACGAGAATTAATGGAACACCTCGAGGCTTCAAGTAGACAAGACAAATAGCAGAGGCAAACAGCCTCATTACTCTCTTTACATAAGAAGCACTGATGCCCAGCAAGATGCACAGCTCAATCGGCAGGGTGGCCCTTGAGCACCGCAGCAACACAAGGAGTAATAAAAATCAGCATGCAAGAAGAATAGTTGTGCCAACATGGGGCTGTGCTTGAGTTAATCAGCTCTGACGGGAGGCAGCTCTTACAGCTCACGCCCAGGGAGGTGCTGATGCAGCTCTACAGCTCCTGGCTGGGGAGGCAGCTCACTCAGCACAGGCACGGCAGGAGCTGAGCCCTGCCTGCTGCCAGCACCAGCTCACCTGACCTCCAGACCCATGCCTCGGCTACCAAAGTCTCCTTTCTCCTCATTACCGCTGAAAAATAAAGGCTGAGGAAGATATTATTGACTTTGGCACAGCAACATTGAAAATCATCTCTTAAATCTCACTATCTGATCCAGGTAATGTAACACTTTCCATTACACACTTGCTAATTCAGCATTTTTATTAAGTAGTGAAGAATAAGTGGTTTTGATCATATCTCTGTAGGCTAGCTGGAATCAAAGGGAGCATTCCTTTACGTGTATGCACCAACTCTTTCAAAGGTAATCACTTTGTCTGCAACCTCTTTATCTTCACTTCCCTATCAATAAAACTGGGATAGTGCCCCATCAGATGGGTGCTGTGAGGATGCATCACAAGGTGAGAAGTGCTTGGCTCAGCGAACACAGTTGGCTCAAAATGCATTCCTGTCCCTATCTAGGAAATGACCCTTAAATTTTCTTTATGGAACTATGTTTTTGATAATATCCATGGGAACCAATTAATTAGCTGAAAAGTAACCCATTAGTATACTGTTTTAAATTTACATTAGAGGCTATGCTATAGAGCTAAATGGTCAAAATAGCTATTACTGGTTCATTATTTAGCCCACATGCTTATGCAGGCACACTATTATTCCAGAGTATAGCACTATATTCTGTCCCAACTCAATACAGTTTGGAAATGGAATCAACTAGTTACACAAATCACATTATTATTCTGCACGTAGAGAGTTCACCACAAACAGCTCCTCAGCTTTGAATGTATAGTCTTCCTTAAAGCTGTCTGTGGGTAAACCCTTTGGAATTAGCATTCTGTAATTATTACATTACAGCGATGACTGAAGACATAAGATATCATCCCTCCCTGTCGTGCTATGTTAAAGGCATCACATTTATGTCACAGAATCATGTGCCACTTGATGGGAACACAAAGTGCAGACAGCCTTAAAAGTACGATTTACGGAACAGATTCCAAACCTCTCTACAGTATTGGGGTGGATTTACAGGTAGCTGCCCTTCACTTACAGCTGAACTATTGTTAGTCAGAGGTCTTCCAGTTTAGGGAGTGGAGGTAGTTATCTTCTGCTAAAGAGAATAGTGAAGCGAGAAATTCAGGTGTTTAACACACCTGAAGAATAATCTTCCCAGAAAAGCCTGTTTTCCACAGGCTAGGAACAAACTGTTACCCTGAGTACCTATAAAGGTGCCTATAAAGGTAACACCTAGTGAGTTGGATGTTATCTCCACTTGTTAAGAGCATAAGCATAAGTTTGTGTTGAAAAATAAAACTCTTTCTTGGCTCCTCCTTATGGCAAAATCATTTCATTTATGAAATCCAGCTGAGAGTGATTCCAAAATTACCAGCCACTAGAGAAAAGTCACGAATTACCTGGGATTTCCTGAAAAATTGGAAAGGACATTTCCATTTCTAACTCCTGGGGGACAACATCAAGTTCCCACTGTGCCTCCAGACCTGGTATGGTCAGTAGGACCTCCTCACTTGGTCACAGCTCCCATCCCAACCCCAAGCCTAGCAGAGGAAGGACCCCCAAACTATCTCTAGAGTGTCAAAGATGCCAATGAAATCTTTAAAAAATTCCCACACGTGTTTGAAGCCCACGCTGTAGAGAAGCACAAAGCACCATCCTCATCCGACGTCCAGCAGACAACCCCAGTGGTGTGGGCATGAGAATGGATGCCTGTTTCCCTCTGTCCAAGACACAATTCATCACAGTGCTTACCTACATGTTCCAGTTTCAGCATGGCTGGTCTCTAGGACTTCAGTGTGGCCATTCACTGTTGTATGCTTAAGCACCTATCTAAATAAATTTTCTAAATGGAGCTCTCCACAGTCGTATACATTGCAGGGATATACGCACCATCTACTTATATCTCGTTTGTAGGTATATATACGTCTGAATTTTACAATGTCATATCAAGTCCCCAACTTTTATTGTCTCACGGGGAGCAAACTCACAAGCTTTTGTCAGTTAAAGAGACTTCTATGTCTTATTGCAGGGAGATGTGCTTGATTATGGCAAAGTTGCAATTTGCCTTTGGACAACAACTCACAGAAATACCAGTATCTCCATATGACTTTTTTTTTTGACAAATCTGTTCCTTAACATCACCTTCAAATACACACTATCACCTTGCTTAATCGACCACAATGGAAGAGAATTCAACCAAAGTCTACTCTTGCCTTGAAGCTGAAATCCTGCATAGACACCACCATTGAAAGAAAAACAAGAAAAGGGCTATCTGAAGACACTTACAGCCCCATCAATCACGTTAGTTGATTTTCTTTGGCGCTGTCGGTACATCTCCAGTTTATCAGAGACCCCAGTGACTTACTTGTCATCTAACAGGCTTTGTCCTGTGATCATATTTTTTCCAGACGGTGCATAGTCCCAGTTCTCTTCCACAATCCCGAGGTAATAGGTTCTGGTCCTTGCTTCCACCGCTGCCAACAGCCAGAGGAACCCAAGAGCTCGAAGGCAGCCAGCACGCTGCGCGGGAGGCATTTGTAGTTGTGATTGTGAAGCTGGCAGCCAGCAGGCAGCAGCAGCAGGATGCACCACAGAGAGCTCACCCCTCCCTCCCAGCTCTCAACAAGTTATAAATAAGGAATGGACAGAGCAAAGCTCCTCCTTTTCAGCAGGTAGGACTGGGATAGGCAGAGAGCCTGACTATGCAGAGCAAGGCTAGGGAGGAGGTTGCTACCACCCCAGGACCTTTGCCAATCCTTTGGTGAATGCATAAATTGCTCACTTGCCTGCCCAGGCTAGAGCCAGTTGGTCTTTTCTGGATTTTTTGTTTCTTTTTTCTCCTCTTTTTTCCGGACTAGATAGTATGGCATATTGGAGCAGCTTTTTGTTGGTCTTTCTGCCATCCCTATCAAACCCCTTTATTTTTAATTTTAATTTAACTCCTTTGTCACGTCTGAGATCTCTAAAGCTAGCATTTTACTGCCTATGTGGGGTTTTTGAAATAGCATAACACTAATTTACCATCCAGCATTATCAAAAAGAGCTAGAATTTTCCAGTACCTCTCCAATTTCTAGGATTTTCTGGCCCATTTATTAAGATGGCATGTGATCTGAATGTATTCAGTTTTAGAGAGTTCAAAATGAGGTCCCCTTTTACAAACATTTCTGGAAATTAGAGCCCTTGTAAAGTCTTTCCATTTAGACACCTAAGAATTGAGGCACACAAAGATCACCCTTTTATTAAGCTTGGTAATTAACATGCCCACATAGCTCTCTAGAAAATCAGTCCCTCCCTTTATAGCTTAACTTCCTCTCAGGAGACATCTCTATTACCGTCTCGGCAAAGCAAAATGTAAGCCTCTATGAGTATGAATTGATAGGATATTCTAAACCATGTAGGCAACATCCCCTAGGTGGCTAGACACTCTGCAAAATCATACTGCTCTCTTACTCATTTTTAACTGACTGAAGACATTAAAAAGTTGCAGTTCTGGAAAGCAGCATTACACTTGAGACTCACTGCCAGGTTTAACAGTTGTGAAATTCCCCTTTGAGCTCCAGAACCATCTGACCTCTTCCCGTAAGAAGCTAATGGTTACTCATGGCTAGGGGTGTAAGAGGCTTCTCAAATGAATTTGGTAGCCACAGGTTTAACTTCATCAGGCAAAACCTAGCTCAGTGATGTGAATGTTTTTATGTGGCAGTCGTGTAAGGTTCACCCTCTGGCATGCAGCAGCAACAGCTACACGTACCATCAGCTGTGCTGAACATCTCTCTCCATCACTGATGTGCAGGTGGCTCTGAAGTCACACGCGGAATTCAAAAAGCTGGTGGGGTTCACAGCAGCCCAGCCTCCAGCCACCCAGACCACAATGAGTCTCGTTTAAATTCAAACACAAGGCACACAGACACGTGGAGTATCTCACTAACGAAGCTTTCTGTTTCTTTAGGCTCTGGCATTTCATCTCTTTAGCTGCAAGGACTGAAAGCCCTGTATACATGGGTAAGGATACAGTCAGACAGTTGCGATATTTGCTGTAGGAGCAAGAGTCCCTCAGCTGTAAGCTGCTCTCTGCTACTTCCTAATGTCCATTTTCTCAATTTAGTTAATTGACGAGCAATGAGAAGCAGGAGAAGTGATAGGACAATACAGTTGTT
>JAOXJM010000001.1:198303435-198321573 GCA_026413425.1 Tringa solitaria
TTGTGCAAACAGCGATCCTGATCCTCAGAAGCAGGACCCACAGACTTCCTGATAACCTTGAAGACCTTGCTCACCTCTTCATCCTTCTGCTGCAAACCACACGCTGCCCAGCCTCTTGGCATCTCACGTCAATCTACGTCTTCTCTTCCAAACTGCCAGCAGTTAAAATTCATCTTCCTTTTCCACTGCTTTGTTGTGTCACGCAGTTACTCAGACAATGCCAACTAATAGTGCCGTGATTCTGAAAGGCATAATTAGAAAGCAAAAGAAATGACAATGACCGCAGGACAGGCAGTGGCTTTGCCAGCCGGTGGCACAGCTATCAAACACGCAACTGTGGTTGGGACCGATGGGCCAGGTGGTGGGATATAAAGCTGTGAAAAAAACAAGGTGGCCTTTTAACAGGTTAGCAGATTCCCACTGTGATCCTTGCAGAGGGCCCGGGTCCCTGCAAATACCTCCCTTGCCCAGAGCAGCTGCCCTGAGACAAGGCAAACTCTGAGCTTCGTCTCCTGTCACTCAAGCACCTGAGTTTACAGAACTGGGTGCCTGTTATGCAAATGTTCGTTATTATAACATATGCACATTTACATTTGAATAGGAAATATGCTTATTTAGAGGGTAACACACACTTTGAATGAGATTGTATAGAGCTCAATTGCTTAAGTCATCCATTTGCATGGCATTACAGATAGTTAAAGACTGGGTATGGGGACAGTTTCATCCAGACAGTTTTGCTATGACCTTCTGTTTGCTTGCTTTTTGNNNNGAAGAATTCTGTTATATGTTTAACATAAATGTCTATATATGTGAACTTCTATAACTGAAGTGCGTTGAGCTAATGGGAATAGGAAGGGGAAGTGTCCAATTCTGAGCTGGCACCTGACTGCACTATAGTAATTTAAATAATAATAGTGCTATGTCCTAGTTTTTCTATTGCTTCTCATGTGCCCAGAACTGGGTCCTGCTTTCTTTCTTGCTAGAATACGAATTCACAATTCAAATATGAAGTTAATTTCTTTGTCTATTACTGTAAAAATTATTTGTGTAACATGTGGGCATTAGCACCCTATATCAGCAATGTGTTGTAAGTCTGGTGAACGCCTTAGCTTGGCTTAAGCATTTACTAGATCTGAAACTTGTATACCCTTTGCATCCACACATTAACACTTAATTACCTTGTCACATCCTTAAATCCAGGCACACTTGCATTCCGGAAAGGTGCTGTGAGCATGACTCAGAAAAAGATGAAAGAACAGCTGTTTTGCCCTTGCATCAGGAAAATCAGGGGAGCTCCTCTCTGGCAGTAGGGTAATGGGATGAAGTTTGTCCCTATGTTAGGAATCCTTTCAGCAAAAGGGTTGTATATTGGTTCCTCTGAGATTTTCTGTCCTCTGAAGGCTAAAATTAGTGCGTGGATGGGTTTCAAAATTTTGTAACGAGGAGCAACTTTCATAGGTCTGAAGGGTGAATATCTTGAGTACCAGATTGTGAATGAGCCCTGAAACATCACCAATGGAGCTGTCTTTATAAGTACATCAGGAAAAATTGCAATAATTAGGTTAACTTAATTCCCTAAAGACCTGACTTGTGCCAACTAAGGTTAGTGAATTAACTAGAATACCTAAGTTAATCTGGTGGTGGCCATGAGGTCAATGAAGAGAGATGTTGGACCTGCTGATCTTCTGCATTGACTATACCTCAGTTCCTTGAAATTAGGTGACATGAGTTCAGAAATGAGCACTTTATTCAGATTGCCTATTACTGAGACCCAGCTTGCATTCTCCATTGAGCAGATGATGAGCTGACATTGAAGCAGATTGGCTGTCCTGTTCTCTCTGCTGCTTCTTGATAGCAGCAGAGTTCCCGTTCTACACACTTGTTCCCAGTCCCTCTGCTGTGTTGGTTTGTGTCCACATTGCAGTCAAGGTTGTTTCCAGTGTAAGACTACCTTTGGCTGGTATTGCCACCAAACCTGGAGCTGTGCCTGAAGTGACCATCCCAAGGTGACAAAGAGCGCTTGTGGTAAAGCCAGGAACTGGGTTACATCCTGCCAAGATTCACACCACTCTTTTAACCAAGCCACCCTTCCCCTTACTTGGTTTCCCACGCTCTCAAGGCACAAACACATATTAAATACAAAAGCCTCATAGTACACCTGTGAAAAACAATTCCGTCTGCACTTTCTAATAATTTTCTGTTTTGCAGCAGTAGTGAACAGAAGGTAAACCTCATTTTAGAGCCTTGGATAGTCACACCAGGTGTATCTTAATTAGTGGAATCTTTTGAGTTGACACTAGTAAATTGGAAATATCAAAAACTGTCTGTCCTGAAGGCTTTAACTACTTCTATGTGCAATTCTGGATAGGACCTTGGTAAGAATGGATTCCTTGTCATGTTCAGCACTTCCCAGGAGCACTCCAAGCCTGAGCACTAAAACAGTTGGAGACAGAAGGACAAAAAAGCTTCTGAAGCTCCAAGAATAGTTACAAGGATCTGTTATCAGTGAAGATATTAAAAAGGCAGCTGTAGCCCATATTACAGGTGGCTCAGTGTGGACCTGACTGGTGTCTGCCCAGAAGCCCTTGTGGCAGGATGGAGACTGAACCCAACCCTCCAGATTCCCACGTCAGAGTCTGCACAGCTCCCCAGCATTGCCCTCCAGCCATTTGGGCTCAGTTCATGCACCCAGCTCAAGGTCACACTTGGCATTTACCACAACAGTTGTCTGGAGATTTTTAGGGAAGATTAGTTTTCTCTGTACATCTCTGTGCAGACACTTTTCTTGCAGAACAGCTGCTTTGGTACATTACCAGCTGTGGACAAATCTTGGGCCAAGATGTGAAATGGAAAAGAGGGCTCCTGTTATATCAGAAGCAGCCCACAGATCTTTTCTTTTCCACCATGGGTTTGAGCCAAATCCTGTATTTGCCACACTGGCAATGAAGAACAATACCGTAGCTAAATTTAGACTTTAGAGAAATTAACAATACATTGGAAAAAAAGATACTTAATTTCAAAGACTGTAAAGGGATGCAACAACGGGAAGGAAGGAGTTTAATAGCATACTGAAAGGAGCTGCAAGTTTGAAGAGATTATAATAAATTCCCAAACAATCTGGGCAAGTTTAATGTGTTCAGCCTGAAAAGCCATTACAGCAAGGCTAAAAAAAGGAAGTTTTGATGCTAATTAAGAGAAGCTTCTTGCATGTGGTAACTCATGTAATATCTGCACTCTTAAAACAAGGCTAATACCTTGACAGAACTTCAAGGTACATTATTTATGGGTTTCCATAGTGCTTCCCATTGTAGTACCTAACAAACATGAAAGAGCTTAACTTTACGTCATCACTGCGGGGCAGAGCGTGTTTATTAACCCTATTATACAAATGAGGAAAGAGGAAAGCCAGGTAACTTCCAGGTACTCACGCAGGAAGGCAGCCCTGTCTCTGGGCTTCCCATCCAGTGGTGGAAGCAAGGCAACAGCCCTCCAGCCCAACCACCTTTCTTCTGTGCATGAGGGTGGTGGAGACCATGGTCTCCTTCGCCTTTCACTCTTTGAGAGTGACGCCGTGACCTGGTTGCATGGTGAAACCCTTTCATACCTGCATTTGCTGCCTGCCAGCAGGAAAGCCAACACCAAGGGCCACCTTGGCTCTCCCCCTAGCAGCTCCGCTGCCTGCCCAGCCTCCTCCAGCCACCCCATGGGGCACCATGGGAACCTCTTCCATCCTGTCTCGCACCATTGACCTACTTACTTACTTTCTCTAGAGGAAATGTGGCCCTTTTGTTTTCCTTGTATGAGATCATTGCCCCATTTTCTCTCTGGGTAAATCAGGGAGTTGTGGTAAGAAACCCCAGCACTGGAAAACTAACCGGGACTATTTAAAGCGGGTAGCAGAAAGGAAGGTATCAAGCATTGCGGGAAGAAAAGAAAGTGATGTGACTGCATCTGCACAAATGGCTTCCAAACTCACCTCTGCCAGGCAAGCCATGCCAAGAGTGCTATAAAACTGCAAATTCCCAGCAGGCTTGAGACACTTTGCTTGGTATCTGCTGATTAAATGGGAGGATGTTGTATGCAGTGGAGGAGCTAACAGAACCTACCTGCTGTCCAGACAACTCCTTCTGTCCTGTTTCTCTGCTGGAAAATGAGAAAGTGGGGAATATGGCATGACGTTGTGGAAGACGGGATGATCACCCACAGTGAAATCATGTGATTTCTAGGATCTGCAGATGACTGCCAACGCTTTAAGTGTCTTTCATCTATGTCTATGAGGATTTGCAATAAAGAGCAGCCATACCACTCTTCAGTGACTCTATTGCTTCCTATTCGAAGAAGCCTATGTTACAGCCAGAGTGACATTCCCAGAATGGAAACGTTTTGCGTCTGGTAAATCTTGTTGTGGTCTTCCAAAATGTCATTTGCTTTTGTTCTATCATTCCAAGTTAGTACTGGATCTTATATAGTCGCAACTGAGGATTTCTTCTCTCCTCTGCCCAGCTCTTGTCCAGTCTCTCCTTTCCCCTGCTGGGTACAATCCTGGGAGGTGGAGAGCGCCCTTCGTTTGACAGAGACGTGCAGGAGATAAGTGGTTTAAGACACCAGAGTTGGGCTCTTGACACCTTTCTTTGCAAGTAAGGGCTCATGAACACCATGGCAGGGATGCAGCCTGGTAAACCAGCACCATGCATACAAGACTGAGCAAATTAAAGAATCACAGAATCACAGAATGATATGTAATTGGAAAGGGCCTCTGGAGATCATCTAGTCCAACCCCCTTGCCAAATTTGCCAAGTCAGATGCAGATCCCTCTCCAAAATGGTTATGAAGTGAAAGGCAGCATGATGAAACATTGCTGCACCACCCCCTGGGTCTAAACTGGAGTGTTTCTCAATGAAGTCCACTCACGTTTCTGAAATCAGGACTAACTCAAACAGTCATGCTAGCTTTGCCTGCTCACAGTGATGCCAACGTGGTATCAGCAGAGCTTCCTCCTTTCCCAGGCTAGGCTGGTAGCTTGAATGAGAAATGTCATGAATCATGGTGCCTGAAATGTTTCCTCCAGCTCCCACAGGACTTGGGGCAGATGACACAGGTCCACAGTCTGTATATTTTGGAAGTAAAAAGTGGACACCAAACCCCACTTGTGGGCACCTGAGAAAAAAAGCTTGAGCCTCAAGAATTGCTGAGCAATCTCCCCCAATGGAGGAAACATGGTTTCAGCTGACTAACTGTAAGCACTCAGTTAGCCTTCGCTTCTCCTAGTGTGTGCTCATCTGCAAAGTGGGGATCATTATATCTGACTCCCTCTCTAGGTATTTGGAAGCTAATTTAGTTAATGCTTGTCAAGCACTTTAAGGTCTTCAGATGAAAGGAGCCGCAGATAGGCAAAGCATTGCTATTACTATTAATTATTTCTATTGTGCAAGTAGACATGAAAGCAGCAAGGGTGATGATTACTCGCTTCCTTTTACAAGTGGCAAGACACAGTGCAAATACACAGACAGGGACCCTCCCTGCCCTGCAGTGCTCCTAATCTCACCAGCCAGATAAACCAGACAAAGAGCGAGGAAAGGAGCATAAACCCAGAGAGAAGTACTGCATGTAGTGACTTACCACACATGGAGTTTCTTGCAACAGCTGCTGTTGGAAAGTGCCTGCTAGCCAAAAAGCACAATATCATTATTCTGGGGTACTTAAAAATCACAAGTCAGACTCTCAAAAAGGAAATGTTTTTACAAAAGATAGTAAATGTTAATTCTCCTTATTTGGCCTCTGATTTTTGAGCTGTTGTGAAGTTTTTCTCTGCAGCCATGATGACTGAAAATATCACACTCACTTAAACAAAAGTCAAAATTCTCAAGGAACAAGGTGAAGTGTGAAGTGTTTGGATACATAAAACAAATTCCTGGCATTAACAGGTTGCTGTCAATCAGCAGGAAGGAGATGTGCGTGGGCTTGGTGGCAGCTCACCCTTCTTCCCTCCTGGGCACCCACTGAGCCTCTCACAATTAGTTTTCATTCTCCCCAGGGTGCCAGGGGCTGGGTACACACCACAGAGGAGTTTACATGCAATGATGAGATGCTCTGCAGTAATTTGTTCCTTTATCTAATGCCTGACTAGACAAGCAGATGGATAAAGGAGTAAAAAAACCAAATGGCTCCCAGCCAGATCCTGAATCCTCTCACGCATGGCTGTGGAAGGGCTGGCGCTGGCTTAGAAGAGGGGTTGGCAAACATAACTAAGGCCAGCAGTTTAGCAGGACTGGGATGCTTTGGGATGAAATGTGTCTATCTGAGCCATTCCACCTTTCCTTCCCAACATGAAGAGTCACAGAGGCGGACCCTGGGTCAGGGAGTACCAGGCTAGCCCAGCAGATGGGTATCTGCATCCCTCACCTCCTTCAGAGACTGTTTCAGCACATCTGTGGAAGGAGGTTGTAGCTGGATCTGCAATGTCCCGGGTGAATCCAGCAACTGCTGAACCTTCCTCTGACTGCTGTATGAATCCATATAGTTTTCTCGTTTGCCTTTCCCAAGTAAAAGCATTGAGTTCAGTTAATATCAGCTGGAGAACAGACTTGGAATGTCAACTAGGTTTTTTGCTGACCTTATGGTGATATGAGGATGCCAGATGCAAGCTGATATAAAATTACTAAACTACTCTTAGAAGAATCCCAGTCTCTTTCAAAAAGCAATTTTTCCATGGACGAGGCAGCAGTGTTTTTGACATGTAATTGGGAAGTGCATCCTTATCTTATAATAGCCATATACAATACTGCAAGTACGGTAAGGATATCAAAAGTAGGTTTAAAATGCTGAACCAGCTGACCTCTATGCTGCTTCAGCTTTCCAGGTCTGCGTTTCATCCTTGGGCTCTCACCAGGCTCCCTCTAATGGCCACAGACACGGTGTCTCATTGCCTCCCTGTCTCGCTGGCCAGGCAAGACACAGGCATGAAGCCCCTGCCTTGCGCAGGGCGAGACGTGCCTACCAGAGGAGGCCCTCCAGGTTTTTATTTTTTTAATGTGTGTGGGTTCATCTCTCACCTAGTTCTTTTATGATCCTGTCTCCACCCAGAATCTTCCCTCTTAACACTTCCCTGGG
Source organism: Tringa solitaria (assembly GCA_026413425.1). Lineage (NCBI taxonomy): Eukaryota > Metazoa > Chordata > Aves > Charadriiformes > Scolopacidae > Tringa > Tringa solitaria. The sequence continues at coordinate 198,310,546 of JAOXJM010000001.1, forward strand.
TTCTTTCCTTTTTCCCCAGCCTCTGGAGACCTGCTGTCTTTGCGGAGTTACTGCGCGTCCTGCCCTTAGCTCAACTTAGGCCCACACCCTAATATAAAGAATGGATTACACCACTGAGGAATGACAGCAGCACATGCCGGACAATTTGTTCATCTCTTTTAGCCCGGCTTTTTGATGTGTTCTTCATGCCAGCTGCAGAGGAGCTGTGGACTCAAGCCAGCTCTGCTACAGGGACCAGGGATCAAACCCCATGGCAGCACAGTGACACTGCTGCCAACGTGACCACGGTGCCCACCAAGGGCAGCGCAGCCTCCCCTGAGCCGTACCAGCGCTGGACTGTTATCCCTCTCTGATATAGCTCAGACCTTCACAGAGCCACACAATCACAGAGCAGCTGAGGATTGGAAGGGAGCTCTGGAGGTCATCTGGTTCAACCCCCCTACTCAAGCAAGGCCACCTGGAGAAGGCTGCCCACGACCACGCCCAGATGGCTTTTGAATATTTCCAAGGGTGAAGATGATACATCTCCAAGGATGGAGAGATGTGGGAAAGCAGAGACAGACAAGTCACACATTTTCGGAAAGGACTTTTAACTGCCTCTCCTTTTGGTACCTAATTTTAGACAACAAATAAAAATGTCTACAGTCCACCTTCCTCAACATCCCCTCACCCTCAGAAAAGCCATGAAATTGCCTTTCAGTGGGCATAGGGGCAGAAAAGTATAAATAGTTTGAAGATAGAGATTGCTTCTTTTCTGGGAGAATTTTGTGATGTGGTTGTCTGTGCAAGCAGAGAATCGCTTCCATAAACCCAGGCAGTGCTAAGAAATGTCCAAAGGCACTTCTCACTTTGGTAAATGTTGTCCTAATTGCCTCAGACCCTTCTGCTACATAAAATATGGGCAGATTTAAAATACTATTCTGTCCTACAGTGTGCCAAAACTAATAACTTCAGGGTCAGCAAGGGGATGGATTGCCCTTTCTTCAATCAGCCAGCACCAGCTGGAAAAAGCAGACAGACCTCAGGATCTGGATCAAGGATCAAGACCAGCTATATCTCCAAAGGCTTATCCAATTTTTCCACATATATCAGTTTCTCCGATACAGGCAAAGTAAGCAGTAAGTACTTTAACCAGCAAGCAGGAATTCTGGCTACAAACCTGGCCTCATGTCCATGTTTGAAACATGACAGCTACGCGCACACAACTAGTATTGATTGGTTGTTTTTTTTTTCTTTTCTTTTGGCACAGAACCAGATGGGGATGGTTAACGAGAGGACTGTCCCCCTTGCAATAACAAAACACTTAATGATCGTTTCTAACCTCTCGGCTGTTGCCCTCCTCTTTCATTCTGGTCAGAGTCGCTGCTCCAGGAACCTCAGCCTCCCACAGGAGTTTTTAATCTCTCACAGGTTACCTGGCCAAGCCACAAGTCTTTCAGTCTGACCAGAAACATCACCCTGGACTGCAGAAACCTTCCCTCCTGACAATGCCAAGCAGCTCAAAAAAGTATGATGAGCATTTTTTAAGTAAATTCAGTATATTCCCAACATTCAAACTTCTTTTCTGAAGTCTTCCTGGAGGAGACAGGGCAGTTCAGGGCAAATTAGGAAGCGAGGAGAAGGATCACTAGAGAAGTAATATTTCTCCCATTTGGTCAGGCAAACAGGGGCATTTTCCAGTGGGTACTGCTTTTAGCTCCTAATTCACCTGCACCCTGAGCACATACTTGGACAAAACACAGGGATGAGGAATGCCTTTCAGCCAAAACCAGAAAGAAGCGTTGCACGAAACCAGCAAAATGAAAGTACAAACCTCTAATTATTTTAATATTGGATAGTGACAGTGTTGTTCTGTGTTAGGAGCACAAACAACCCTTGGCCACAGGTCATGGTTCATTTTAAAAAACACTGAGGCTGGCACAGTGCTGTCCATGGACAAAACACTCACGTAATTAAATAAAATGAGCTTTCGATAAAGCAGATGAACATGCACACACACAAGCAAGCAGTGGGTAATACTTTGCTGGATGAGCAGAGCTTGCTGGGTGTTGTTTGGGCACCAACCACAACAAAAAAGGTTGTTCAGTCTAGAGAAATGGAGGCTGAGGGGAGACCTTATCACTCTCTACAACCACCTGAAAGGAGGCTGCAGAGAGGCGGGGGTCGGTCTCTTCTCCCAAGTAACAAGTGATAGGACAGGAGGAAACGGCCTTAAGGTGCACCTAAGCCTTAAGGCTTAGGATGGATATTAGGAAAAAGGTTTTCACCAAAAGGGTTGTCAAACACTGGACCAGCCTGCCCAGGGAAATGGTTGAGGCACCATCCCTGAAGGTATTTAAAGGATATGTTGACATAGTGCTTAGTGACGTGGTTTAGTGATGTTTTTTTTTATCAGAGTTAGGTTGATGGTTGTACTAGATGATCTTAAAGGTCCCTTCCAACCTAGACAATTCTATGATTCTCTGATTCACCCTAGAAGGTGCTTCTGCAGAGTGCTGGCTGAGCAAACCTGGGGTGCCCCAGGCTCACAGAGTCACTGACAACCATGGGGTTTACTCCTAAAGGACTCTTTCTGGTGGCACCCATGCCCCCAGAGGCAATGATGTGTGTGCCATCATCAGAGGGGAAAACTGCTCAGCAAAGGCTCTGGATGTCATCTCAGTAATGAGAGAGAGCCTAAGTATGTAGGAGAGGGAGTTGTGCATATAAAGGAGATACAAGGGGAAAAGAAGAAGGTAAAAAATATCAGAAAAATAGGCAAAATAGAAGATCCTTCCATGGGATGTTTAAGCTGTTGTCCCTGTGAAGTGCACATCCAGAACAAGCTGTGTTAGGACCAGGTGTGCGTGATGGTACCATGCAGTGAATATACTTCCAAAGAGTGCGTGGAGCCTATTTCAAACTTGATCCATAACAACTTCCATTTCACCTCTTCAGACTCATATATAAATATGAGTTATTAATATTAATTATATATTTATATTTATATTAATTATAAATATTAATATATTAATATAAACACCTTAACTTGCACCACTCAATTATTTGGTATCATTTATTGTGACAACTGCTTATCTGACTCAAAACTTGAGCCTTTTCTATTGAGCTGCCCCTCTTCCTGCTCGGTGTTCTCACTAGCTCTTTACTAGCTGGCTTTATGTGGCTCTGGGATACTCTGGATAAAGGAAAACCTGAATAATGTTGGTACTGCCATTTCCACCTTGCTATTCCTACCTTAACAGGGCATCCACACGCTCCTGGGTGCCAACAGGCATGTTAACTTGGGTACCAGCTGCAAGAGCAGGGAGAGCCAGCTATGGGGCAGCTTATCTGCAATGTCCAAGCTCATGAACCTTCTCAGAGCCAGCTCATCTCGGAAAACAACCTCTTAACAGCAGTTTTCTTCCTGATGCTTGTTTGGGAAAACTAGCCCATGTTGAAGAAAACATTAACAACAAACAACAAAGTGTCACAGGAAGCAGCAGCAAGAGATAATTTTTGTTGTGGTGCCAAAGTGGAATAAATTAAATTGAGTGCAGCATCACTGTGTACCTGGAGTCAAGTTTTGACTTCAGAAGAACCACTTAGTATTTGTACTAGAATAAATGAGACCAGAGCCGCCTGGCTCTTTTTTACACAGGATATCAACAGCAAAAAGGGCATTTTCTCGTTAGTGCACTGCCGCTGCACTCCTAATGGGATAGATCTATTAATAGAGTAAGTGGGCGGTCAGATATGTCCTTCAAAAACCTGCACGGGGCTGTAATTCTTCAGTTTTTAGCTCACACATTGCAGCACTCGGGGAAATTGTAGGGCTGGAGTGGTTTTCACTTCTAGCGGATGAACAGGATTTTTCACGTATTTACATTTCCTCTCTTGGTACCCATGTCACTCCATGTAACTGGAAAATTAATAAAGAGTTTATGACTAAAAGGATAGAAATAAAAGGAGGACCAAAGCTGATGTACAGTAAGTCAATATAATCAGGAGGAATTGATCAGTGGAACACAAAATGCTTTCATTGCCTTCAAAGTCAATATTGCAGGGGGAAAAATAGATTTACAGAATCGTATACACTCAGCTTAGCCACTGAACACTTCACAGGCAAAACACAGTTTTTCTAAGTGTTTTAGAGCTGGTGTTTTTGGTTTGTTTTTTTTTTTCATTTCTTTAGGATGAGTCTGTCACTTCAGAAAAACAGGTAGGAGTCAGGCTCTCTAGTGTTAATACAGATTTTTATTGTCCTCTTCTTTTTGGGAATCCTTCAGTACATCACAATAAGGAATATTTATTTCAGATCTCATCAAAGACTGAATGTAGATCCTGCTCAGTAATGAGTAAATCTAAGGATGTTCTTGAAGCAGTCAGAAAGTTGTGTTTAATACAGCTTACCATTATTTTGTTTCTCTGTAATGGCTAGAAGTGTTAGTAAAGCCCCTGAGTGAAAAGCGTTGTGCAGAGATGAAAACACTGAATGTGCCCAAAACAGTTTAAAGTCCATGTAGTAGAAAAAAAGACAACAGATTGCTGTAGGCAAATGGAAAAGCACAAAACTGATACAGTACAGGTTCTGCTCATCATGCACTTATTTGAAAAACTATTAAGCCTTCAGTGGACAATAGCACTGAGAAGTATTTGAAATTATGAAACACAATCAAGTCTAGGTATCAAGCCTAGACACTAAATGATAAGTCATAGATAAAGTATGGTAGAATGGGGTAAGATTTGGAAGGTGAAGAGGGGAAACTTTAAAAGGTTGGTAAAAGATTGTAGAGTACTGGGGACACAGTAGAGATGAGAAACTGCAGAGGTGAACCTTGCACATCACCCTGAAGGGCTATGTGCTGGGAAAAAGCAGAGGAAAACAGAATAAAAATCAAGGCTGCTAAGCCTGAATGAGAGTGTTAGCTGTGTGAGGATGGGAAAGGTGAAAACTTAGAGGTATTATAGAGTAAAAGTCTATAAAAATTCTAAGCAAACAGAATAAGAAATGTTGGGGGAGGGTTCATCTTAAATATCGTTGGGAAGTTTCTTTATTTGCTTCTTACTCTCTACGTAAGCTGTCAGGTCACCACCCCCAGGTGTCCCAGGTGTCAGTCCAAATTGCTGATGGTCTTCAAGTTGCTCTAAATTTAATTCTTTAAAGGCTTTTAGACCTTGTGTCTCTGCAATGTCTGAAGATTATCTGAGACTTATTTTGTTCCTTTTCATTGGAGTTGAAGCATCACCACATAACAGATGGTGAAATGCTGCTGCCAGTGATGTCAGCTGAAGTTTGGGCATCAGGTTCAGTGGGTTCAGCAGATTAAGCTTAGTTTCCCTCCTTTTTGCCATTTGTACTGTAATTAAGTTTATTTGCCTGACATCACTCTATGAGCTTTTTTAAGATTTTCACTAGCTGCGAATCGGTGATGAAGACAACCTTCCCTGCATCCTCTGACACTGGTGGCATTAAATGTGCAACCTAGAGACTGAAGTCTCAGGCTTTGCCCTTGTGCTTTTGCAGCCACCCTGCCACACTGGTAGTCCTCATGGATGGGATTCATCTGACCACAGATGCCAACGTTTAGGTTTGAACAAGTGTTGAGGTTCTTTCACCATTAATGGTTTAGCTACAATAGCTAAACCATTAGCTACAATAATAATAGCTACAATAGCTCCAAAAATAAATATGGTGATTTTTTTCCTTAAAAGTTTCTGTTTCTCTCAGTAGGAGTAACAGCAGTCTAGGCTGACATCTACCTCACGGACATCTTAAAGTCATGTGAGATTAATTCCACCCTACACAACCAATCTATTATAGTGAGAAATTTTCTCCAAAAATGAGAATGAAGATGAGAGATAGTGAGGTGGAGAGTGGAATATTTTTCATCTTTGCTTTCACTCACATACCCCTTTCATTGATGCTTTTGTGTTCGAGTCACCCTTCCATCTGGATGCTGAGAGAATGTCATGGCAGGTGCCTGCCAAAGGACTCGTGTTTTCAGTTGAAGAGACTGCTCAGCATATTCCCGGCATGATTGGGACCAAACCTAACCTGCCGAGTAACATATATATTTATGTGTTTTAGTGTTAGGACATCTTATTAAGTTATTCTTGTTCCATTCCTAGTGTCTCTTCTACCTTTCTCTTCTCCTTTGCCAAAGTAAATCTTCCATTTCCCTTCCATATTCCTACTCTCTAGTCCTTGTAATTGAGGTTTTATTTCCTTGCTTCATCACCTGATCACACGTCTCCCTTCTCTCCGTCCTTCCCCCTCTTCCTTTCCCAGTGTCCTGGTTTGAGGTAAAACAGAAACAACTTTCTGTTCAGTAATTTTACATCTTAGCTAGGCCTCTTCTAACTCTCTGAAATTAACAGCATATTGTGGAGAAAACTGCTCATTCTCAGAGTGATAAGACCAATGTTTGTACTTCATGCCAAGGAATGGTACACAGAGAGGCTCTTGCTTATACTTATTGCTATAACAACCAAGGTCAGCCAATTTAGTTATTTGCCTCATTGGAGGGTCAGAAATGGAAAAAACATAGAGGGGTCCCACGTGCCCCTTGCTCAGTATAAAAGCTGAAGGATCAAAGGGTCATCTCTCTTTTCTTCAATGGCTGACGTCCAAAGAGGACCCTGTCTGTTTATCTGCCTTTGATCCCTATTCATGTGTTCCCAACTCCAGAGCTGGAATCCAGTTCCCATCCATCAATGAGTCCAGTCTGGGACTTCCTCAGTGCCTGCTGGTGATGTTATCCTGGGAGCATGATATGTTTTTGTATATATTGTATCTATTTCATTATTTCCTTTTTGATTTTAATATTAATACTTCATTAGAGTAGTTTAGTTCATTCTAAACTTGTAAATCTCCATATCTTTTCCTCTCCTCTCTTTGGGGGGGTAGGGAGGTGGGGGTTGGAGGGCCATCTGTCATTCTGATTGGCCAATTCAGCCTAAACCATGACATTTTTTTTTCCTGGAGGCTGTTTTTGTTGTAATGTGATGCACCTTCATTTAGATGACAGGAGAGAGGTCTTAAGATGTTATACATGACTGTACAGCATGCTGGTATTTCTTCCTGTCAGCCAAAGACAAATAATTGGCAAAGCTGTTTCGGCTAAAGTGTCTTACTCAGAAGTGATTTCAAACTAAAAGAATGAAGCAACACAGCCCATTTATGTCTCAGTGTCCTTCCAGTGAGCTAAAAAGAAAGCCCCCTTCCCCTCAGAGTAGTAATTCCTTTCCTGAAAAGCATTCTCAAGCTGCGATGATGTGTATGCTTGCCCACTGGGAAGCAAATTCCTGAATGGCTCATTCCTAGATCCCATGCCGGCTTATTTCCTAGTGGGATGAAGTGTTTGGCTAGGATTGTCAGATGCTCACATGCCCTGCTGAAACATGCACATGCAAATGATACTCATCTCCACTTCTCAGTAGACAAGTAGGTGAGAAGGCAGCCTTATGCGCCAATTTTCCCTGTGTCCTGCTGCTAGTTTCTGCAATACTTAAAGATGCTTGTTTTAAGGAGCAAGAAACAGAAGCAGTGCTGTGGCAAAGAAGGAAAATTCTTCAGAGATGTACAGATACAAGCTTAAAACTTTTCTTTGACTAGCTGAGGTATGTCAGGTAACAAATTTGTTCTGTGTGAGCTGGTGGGGTAGCAGATCTGTCTGGTTTTCCATTCTGTCACACGTCTGTTACTGCTGCTTTTGTGCATGTCATACCATAACAACACAGAGCAGCATCAGGTAAGACCAAGTTTAAGCCACGGCTCAGAATTCTTGAAAACGTCACGTGGGATATCCCAAGGGAAGATGTTCATGTCAGTGGTAGAGGTCCTTTCAGCAGTAAACCTCTAACAGGAGCAGGTGGTCCAGCTTTAGCATATGCTTCTTCCTTAATCTCTAGGAGAAAGCTCACTAGACTTTCTCTTGTGCTGTTTCTGACTTGTTCCTGTGTTTTTCTCCTCAAGTCTTCAAGAATAAAGCAGTTCTCAAACTTAACACTGACATTTTAGGCACATTTAATACTGTCCAGAGAATCTGCGTATTTAGAGTCAGGCTCCAGTAAACTCAGAAACAAATCCATTTAATGCTTAACTTTGACACTAGCAATTTAAACAATTTTTCTTTATACGAGTAAGTTACACTGTTCAGGCAGGATGCAGGACAATTAATTTAGATGTGTAAATTGCTGTAAACATTCTGACATGGGTAACTTAGATCATTTTTGCCTGTTGCACTGCTTTACCTGTGTCTATGTGATTATGATAAATATCTCTTCTTTTGGCTCATATGCTTGCCAGTCTGGAGTGTGATTTACATCAGCAGTGCTGAAACAGACTAGGGTTATTAAATTTTGCCTGGTACATAAGATTTCTGAAAATTGACCCAATTTAATTATGGATTTGCTATTGAAGCATATATGTACATATTCAAAGTCACAGGGAAGTGGTGTCATGATTATATCACTGATTACTTTGTTAGACATTTCTCAACTGGAGAATAAAGATGAATTTGGTATTTTGTGGCTAGAATTGCAGTAAATATCTATGGATGGGGTGAAAAAACCCCCAACATTTTCCTTTTCTTCCCCTTTATTTGAAGATGCTTCCCTAATTCCCTAGCTTATTGCTGTTTCTACTGGATTGCCTGCTGTTTCCTAGATTCCTAGAGAGCAAGAGTGGCAAAGGACAGATATACTAAGTCTGTATGTTGTGAGGATGTTTCTAATTTTCTTTTGAGACCAGGCTCGTGGATATTTTTAGGCTAGTAGAGTGGTAATAGGATTTATTTAGAAAAGCCATCAAGTGTAAAAGTATCTGCTGCTCTATGCCACCTCACATGCCTCAGATATGCCCAAACCTCCTGGGACTTGAATACAGGGGAGAGGTCTGATCCCTTCATCATGCTGCCAGGTTTGGGTTTACAGATATCTAAAGAGAGATGCTAGCTCAAAACGTCTCACTTGGGATGTTGAGATTATAAAGGATGTTTGATCTGGGTATTTCCAGATGTATCAATCTTGTGGGATGTTCAGGGTAAACTTCCTGACATGCTACTGAAAAGAATTTGCAGGGAAGATGGAAGACATTATACTGTGTTTCTTAGTGCACCGGAGGAAAATGAATGGCACAATGTTAAATGGCCACAAGGGGTGACTGAATGTGTAAGCTATAATTTTAGATGGAACCCACTGTGTCTAGAACATTCCAAGAGGATGCTAAATTAATCATAGGATAAATACTGCCAGTCCCCCTTTTCTCATCTTTATTCTCTTATATTCTGTTCATATATACCATCTAGTTTGTTTTTCTGAATTTTTGTTGTGAATTTTCTTCAGGTCTCCTGTAGGTTCGAACATCAAAAGTATTTTGCCTTGCTCATCCTCTCACTGTGGCAGCTGTGGAAATACTGACTGATAAAACAATTCAGAAAAATGAGAATCTGTTTGAGATACTCTCTAGGATGGAGGAAAGATCCTATTCTTCCCCTACATGGACCCATGTTGCAGCCATTAGGAGAAGTTGCCTTCCTATGAGACCAACTCAGAGGAGACAGAACACATATACAGAAATATACTGTGGTTTTGCCTCTGTGACAATGGAGAGGACATGAGTAAGTGGGATAAAAGACCTACCTTGGTCCTACAGGCACAGTTAAGTGAGTTGCAAGGTAAAAATGAATTAATTCTTCCATGAGGAGGGTTTCTCTGGTCCACAGGGGGTGGTTTTCTGGTCCAGGTAGGAACTCATCTGGCAATTGTAGATGTTATTCTCAACATTAGAGGGGGGCCTGCCTCCAGCCAGGAGGAGGAGAGGGACAACCAAGTTTATGGGACTGTGTGGCCTGGCATGTTAGAGCCACAAAAATATAAAGTCCCAGTAGACACTGGTGCACATTTTACCCTATTTCCATTGAATCATAAAGGGGCAGAACCCGTCACTATTTCTAGCATGACAGGTGGGTCTCAAGAACTGACTGTACTGGAGGCTGAAGTGAGTCTGAATGGGAATAAATGGGAGAAGCACTCCATTGTGACTGGCCCAGATGCTCTGTCCATCCTCAGCATAGACTTCCCCTAGAAAGGGTGTTTCAAAGACCCAAAAAGATATTGGTGGGCTTTTTCTATAGCAGCTGTAGAGAATGAGGACATTACACAGCTGTCTATCTTACCTGGTCTTTCAGATGATCCTTCTGTGGTGGGACTGCTGAAGGTTAAAGAACAGCGCATGCCAATTGCTACTGCCACAGTGCATCGTCGACAGTAGCACACTAACTGAGACTATCTGATTCCCATCCAGAATCTGATTCATTGGCTGGAAACCCAAGGAGTGATCAGCAAGACTCACTAGGCTGTCAGAGACTGGAGATTAACAGTAGAGTATGGTGGCTTGAAATGAGTCACACCACCACTGAGTGCTGCTGTGCTGGACATGCTAGAACTGCAATATGAACTAGAGTCAAAGGCAGCCAAGTGGTATGCTACGATTAAGGGACAACAAAAAAAGTTTCTATAAATACATCAACAAAAAGAGAGTCAGGAAAAATGTCCATCCCTTACTGGATGCGGGCGGGAACATTGCGACAAAGGACGAGGACAAGGCTGAGATACTTAATGCCTTCTTTGCCTCTGTCTTTAATAGTCAGACCAGCTACCCCCAGGCTATTCAGCCTCTTGGGCTGGAAGATAAGGATGGAGAGCAGAACAACTCGCCTGTAATCCAGGAGGAGGTAGTTAATAATTTGCTTAATTTGCTTATGCACCTGGACACGCATAAGTCTATGGGGCTGGATGGGATCCACCCAGGGGTACTCAGGGAGCTGGCGGGAGAGCTCACCAGGCCTCTCTCCATTATCTATCAACAAACCTGGTCAACAGGAGAGGTACGAGAAGACTGGAGGGTGGCCAGCGTGATGGCTATCTACAATAAGGGCCAGAAGAAGGATCTGGGAAACTATAGGCTTGTCAGCCTGACCTCAGTACCGGGAAAGATCATGGAGAGGATCATCCTGAGTGAGCTCTCAAGGCAAGTGCAGGGCA
>JAOXJM010000001.1:198331219-198352960 GCA_026413425.1 Tringa solitaria
CAAAGCCCCATCCAGCCTGGTCTTGAACACTTCCAGGGATGGGGCATCCACAACTGATCAGCTTCACGAAGCAGGCACTCTCTGGCTGGATGTAAATAACGTCCCATCCCCAGCAAATCCCACCATGAGCTCACCTGTCTGTTCCTACTAACATGCTTGCCGGGCACTTCCAGATTTGAACTAGGATGCCCAGAGAATACATCAAGCGGCATTTGCAGCACCGCAAAGCACATGTTTTTCAGCCTCCTTCAGTCGCCCTGGAGCCAAATCTCCTTGTGCCCATCTGGTAGCTTGATGTCATGTTTGACAAACACCTCTAAATCAGTTATTCATGAGCATCTGAGAGATGTGGTAGCCCTGGAGGGGCATTTGGGTCAATATGGACAGTAGGGTTTGGAGCAAGAGTTTAGAACTGTCCAGTTTAACAGAACGGTGGAGAACCTCACCACCAGTTTTGCCCTCGCAAAACTGCATAGGAATTACACTAATTTCCTCACAGGTGTGTGGGTCTGTTCTTGAATAGATCACATGGGCAAAGTAATTAACTGCTAAAGATAAACATTAAATTGGTAAAGGTAGTGATTATGTGCAGTTTAGTAACAAATAAGAGATACAATCTAAAAAGGCAACAAATTGCATCAGTTTTAGTGTTACAGCAATAGTAATCCCAACCAGGAATTGTGCAATTCTCCATCATCACTCAAGATCAAGCCCTTGATGCTGAAGTCCATGACTGGCAAATTTCAGAAACCCCATCATTTCAGCGACTCCCTCAAAGGTTAATTCTTGGACATGCCACTGACTTCCTTGAGTTAGCCAAACAGTAAGATGATCTTTATCCATCTTAAACGCATGTATGCAGCTATGAGAAGCTGAAGCACTCGGAGTCTATTTTTCAAAGAGAGACATTTATGTTTTCTCAGTCAAAAGTTGTTTGTATTTCTGCATTGTAGAATGAGAGCAAGTTATTTGAACACAGTCATTGCAGACACATACGGCTGTTTGTGCTGTCCTCTAATGCAGCACACACCCCTTTTTGCAAAATGGGGAAGAAAATGTCAAGTGGGCCAAGAAGAGAAGCACAGGTACACTTCCTTGGAGCATAGCTTCACCCTTAGAAGCCGGAAATTTGCCGCATAAAACTTAAAAGTACCTTCAGTAAAAAAAAAGCTTAAGATGCCTTGACGTTTGCAATCATGACCAGGTGCATCCAAACGTGCCAGGTGGCTTAAAAACTCACGTTCATTGTCAGCAATGAAGGCTGGGCAGTGCTATCACATCTGGCAGACATCAAAATAAAGGCAACTGTTTAAAAAACGGTCAAGGAGGCAGCTAGAAGTAAGGATATTTGGCATGTAGTTGGGTGGAGAGAGACTCCATCAGCAGAGGGGTTCTATATGAGCTCTTCACAGTCCCTAAATATCAGCCCTGTCCCCATCCTTTAGTTTTGTCTCCCTGATTCCTACCTCTGTGATAAAGTCAGTTTGGGCTGTGCCGGCACCAGGAGAGGGAGAGGTCCCCACTGGCACACACCACCTCCAGCACGGGGAAGTGAAAAACACAGTTACTGCTGCCATCTGCTTGTTCCAAGCTGTCCTGCCCTGGGGATGTTTAGTGTCACGTTTGTGTGCTTACGGGGACACCCTCTGTTCTGCCAACTGAGCAATCACTGACCTCACTGATATATGTAAATATTAAATATTGTTATTCTGAAGTTGTTTTCTGGCTTGATTTGTGTGACCTAAAGGACTTGTGACTTCAAACTGGCTCCAGTAGCAAGAGACATGGAATAACACAGAAAGTAGAGTTAAACCCATCTCATCTGACTTGGACCACTGAAAAGGAGTCTTTTCTGGGGTAGGCATCAAGCCACATAGTCCATGGAGAGAGGTAACCTTCCCTCAGAACACCGTGAGAAAGATGTCCAAGGCAGGTGGGAGGCATTGCCTGTCTGAGCCAGATTCAGTTGTCCACCCTAGACAGGAGCATCTGGTGCCATTTGAAGTGCAGCAAAGCACCCTGCACAGTTCCCAGATGCCACTCCAGGCAGCAAGGGTCTCACACATGTCCTCTGTCACAGCTGAGAGCCACTCACAGATGTCTAGAGACCCAAGTATCTCAGCAGGATCCAGCAATGCAGAGGTGTGAGTGACCAAAGCAATCACCTGTCTCTTGCAAACACAAGGATGCTAAAAATTCATTTAGCTAAGATTCATAAAGGTGGCTAAAATTAGGTGAAATCATTTCAGATCATGGCTTTTCAGATCCTCCAAATTGCTTTTTTAGATGAGTCAAAGCCTGATGTCTCAGAAGCGTCACCAGAGCCAGATAGCACATTGCAACAGGAGTAGCTCCTCACACCAAGCACTGCAGGGAGACCGGCAAACTCAGAGTTTTCTAGGAGGCAAGGCTTCAAAAGAAAATGTCTACATAATGCTAATAATAATAATGATAATTTTGATTTGGACAGAGAGTTGGCTTGACTAAAGGTAAAATACCATGTTTCAGAACTGGGATTACTACAGACTTTAAGTGGGCTTGGGTGTTTTTTCCAAAATGGAAATAATTATTTCAGGGAAATCTCTTAACAAAGGAAAAGAGGTATTTTGTCTCTGAAGTATTTTATATAGACATGAGAAATTTAGTTAAATTAATGAACTCATAACATTCTTCTATATATTCCTTATATATATTCTTCTATATATTCTTAATATTTTATCTCTATTAATCCTTTATCGCTATTTATCTTCTCTCTATCTACCTACCTGTCAGTCTGCCTTCTAAGATTGATAGATATAGAGCGATCAATCTTAAATAACTAATGGTCAAAAACTCACACAATCATAATGACAAAATATCTGTTCAATTTTTGTACTTAATACTCACTGTGCAGTCTCACCACGCAGGCTCTCATACAAGGAACAAAAAGGTTTTACTTTCTAATCAAATTATCCCTCTCTCTTCTGCATTTGAAACTCATGCAGGAGATCAGCCACAGGCAAGCCTGTGTTGGTTGGAAGAGAAAAAATGTTCCTGGGGTTGACTTAGGGTAGGAATAAAACTTCAGACCCAGGATGCCATCTGAAAAATTCTAAATGTTTGGAGACCAATAGCACAGTGTTTCAGCTGCCAGGATCAAGGACATGATTCAAATACCTGGGTTGGAAACCACAGACTAGTTCATACCATCTCATTTCAAGAGGAGCTGCCAGATCATTTTGATGGAAATGGCTCAGATGCCTCAGGCCTCAGAGCTGGGTTTTTCTTGGCACACAGAGCAAAGCTAACCAGTGAAAGGTTGGTCCCCACAGACTCCCTGTGCCACCGTCTCTGCTCTGCTGCCCCATCCCCAGCCCTGCGTCTCTCCTACCAGGGAGCTCCTCACAGGTAACCACTCCTTTGCAAAAAAAAACTTAAAAAAAATCCCAAAGGAAATTAAAGAAAAAAAAATAACCCACAAACAAACAAAAAACTTTCCAGATTTTCAGGGTACTTTCTTTCATTTCCTACAGAGCACCAGCTCTTTGGGCTTGTCCCTTTCCAGAGTGACAGGGGACAACCACACTTCAGAAACGCCCTTCCCTGTGGGACCTCTCTCACCTCTCTCAGTGTCCCTTTCCTCCTGAGTCCCTGGGCCACGGAGGACCACCTAAAGCTCATCATCATAGTAAATTTAACACAGGAAGGCAGGACAAGGGCTTTATCTCAGGCACAGAGGCCACTGTTTTGTCGATCTTTATTTCTTCCTGTATGTTCAAAGCTGAGTAGCTGTAAGCGCTCATTACGGTGCAGATCATTTCCACCATAAATAGAAAGCTTCCCTGGTACACAGCACTCCTCACTTTCTTCCAGGCACTCCTCTATTTTTATCAACCACCCATGTCAGAGTCTGTTCCATCAAGGTCAAGTGATAAGGAGAGAGTAAGAGCTCCCCTGAGTATCCCCCAAGTAGATACTCAGAACCACTGGAGATACACCAGAACACCCTGGATGCTGCTCCAGAAGGGTATGTGTCTCCTACAGGGGATATGTAACATCCACTTGCCCATGTGGACATCTCAGAGGCTTTAGAGCATCTCATTTGGCACCTGCGCTCTCGATGTGAGTAGTCAAATCAAGCTGAAACATCTACTGGGTACAGCAACACCACTCCGAAAAGCAGCCCTAAGCCCAGCAGACTGAGATCTGCCTTCACCTTGTTGTGCCTCACAGGACCTAAAATAGGTCAGTGAATCACATCCTAAAATTGCATATTTCTCCCCACGCGTTACACAGCAAGCCTGGAGTGAGCAGTGCAGCAGCTGACCTCCAAAGCTGCAGCCCTCCATTGTGAGCTGGAAGCCCACCTCAGACATCCCTCCCTTAGTGAGATTTCTTTTTTAGGGGTAAAATAGATGCATTTGCTGAGAGTCATCTTGTGGCAAAAGAGCACAACAACAGATTCAGTGAGGAATCAGTCTTCTCATACTTTTACAATCCTTCTTCCATGCACTGTGTGTCAGCAAAGACACTACAGCTTTAGATGAACTACCTAACACACAGTTTTTACTCCAAGTGTCCTTCATCCCACCGTGTAAAGATGTCACTTACATTTTGTCCTACCACATCTGCCCGCTACCCTTCTGGGTCTTTAAATGAAATTTCCATCAGAGTCAGTCCAGACTTTCTGTGCAGATGTCAAAGAACAAATTCAAACTTTGCTTTGGAGATGTTGAATTTAGCTGACCTCCACGTGAAGGATGCAATGCCAGATATTTCCTCCCAGGGATGCCTGGCTGCAGGGTGTGTTGAGACCCTGTGTGCCTTCAGCCACATGCACCTTCAACCCCACTCTGTTCCTGCCTCAGAAACATGCTGCAAAACATTTTCCATAGGAAAAAAAAATCTTAGTGTGTGTCTGTATGTAAATAGTGTTTTAAAGGCTATTGAAACACCCCATTTTGAGCAAGGAAGACAGCCCAGAGAAACCAGTGTCTCCATTGCCACTGACAGCTTCAGTTTCAACGACCTTGTGCAATTAAAGTGGAAGGGAGTGTTTCTAATTACCACCCAGAAAATGTGCCTCAAAATTGCAGTGTCCCTTTTGTACATAAATATTGGGTCAAAGTTAAAACCCCTCACTCAGTCAAAATAGTATTTGAATATAAATATAAAGGAATCTTTCTTCTAAGGCAGGATAAATAATCATGCAGCTGTCAGGCTTTTTCATCTTTTTTAATTTTCACTTTTTTTTTAAATAGTCCTTATAGAGACTTCCTAACAGATCACTGTAAAAGTTAGCAAAAAACTTATTTTCTCTTGTAAAAAGAGGTGTCACAGAAAACACGGCATTCCTGCACTTCTCCTGCCTTCTTCCCACATCCATCACCCATGTACACGTGTGTCCCTACCATGTCCTGCCCATGGGACATGCTAAGCCTGTGTCACTGCCATTTCCATGCACGGCTACTCCTGGCTGTCTGCAGGAGATGGCACACAGCAGAAAACCTTCCTAAAGATGTGGGCTTTCAAACTCCTGCTCAGAGTGCATCTGTGAGGAGGAAATCTGTGATTTCCATGTGGAAAGGATCTACCTACTCCACAGATGAACACAAGTATGCAGGAAAGCCAAAAAAGTGCCCTAAATAGGACTGGTTTTACATAGAATTGGTTATGAGGAATCACGGAATCGCACAGATGAAAAAGATTCACAAGGCAACTAAAGAGGTATTGGTATGGCAAATCTACAACAAATGTAACCAACTTCATTCCTTAATGTATACGTGAGCTTTTCTCAGAATTATGTCTGTTTAATGGGAGCTTCTTGAAATAGTTAAAGTCTGTATCTTTCCTGTAGTTTTATTAAGATCCTAAGACCACCCTGCTCTCCTGCCTGCTTCCAGCAGCAAAGCACTGAGGCACTTGCTTTGAGTATCGGTACAGCTCCTTCGACTGCTCACTGACAAATCTACTTTCACTGTTTCCTAGGTTTATTTTGATAATTATTGTGGGTTTAGTTCAGTCAACTTTAAACAGACAAATTCTTAGCCCTATCTTCTGCATTAGCCTTGTGCCTAGAACCTAGAGAAATACAGATTGTTTTCATAGCATTGCATATTAGACAAAATACAACATTTCCCCTCCTCTAAGCCAAGATAGTATTACCCCTCACATCAGTGCTCCATTGCTCCTATCAACATAATTCCTACTATTTTCTTAAGCCCTGCTCCCCAGAAAAATAAGATTGGATATCATCTGAAGAAGGGGAAAGACTGAAGAATTGCCAGTAGTCCTTCAAAAACAGATATTTTGCATTCAGTTCTCAAGACTTTTAGGTTTCTGGATCTGTTTCTTACTGCATCTTTCTTTGCAAAGTACAGTAAACCAATACTTAGCAATTTCTTTACAAGGCAGCACTATTTTTTCTCTGGTTTATTTTTTTTTTGCTATTTTTTTTACCATTGTGGAGTCAACCAAAGAATAGTATCATCAATCCATTATTCCTCCCTGTGATCTAAATTAAGCAACATAAAATGCCTCTAAACATACCGGGCTTAATATCTTTGAGTGTGTTTTTTACCTTAACTTTAGCTACTGGAATTTGGGCTTCTTGGAAAAGCAAAAAGGACCAGCAGAACAGAAACCCAACTGAAATGGCCATGGTTGGAGGCAGGAATATAAATGTTTTCATTGGCTTGTTTACTGCAACAGGTAAGTTTTCTTAAAAGACTTTTAAATATTCTTCTTAAAACATATGCATTACATAGATCTGGGGGACTTTTCTTTCAAAGCAGGTGAACTCCTTTAATGTCAGGGCAGATTTTACCTAAGTGTGGCTTTAAAGGAGTATGGTTTCATGAATCATTTTGGGATGGATTCTTGCAAACCTCTTCACGCTGAGTAGAACCTAATGTTTATGTAGATTCTTTTAAATTAAAGACATTAATTTAAGAGTTTAGTTAAGAGTTAAAGAGTTTAATTTAAGAGTGACTGAAGAATATGACAATTTTCATTAAGGAGAACTGTGGTCTTAATCTTGAACCAGTTTCTGTTATCCAGCATAACAGAAGAATTTTACTCCTGGAACAATCCAGTTCTGTGTGGAATAAATTGCTGTTCATGGACAGCATTGAGCTCTCTCCTAAAGAGAAAATGTTTCCCCGCTGACTCCTGCCCTCTGCTTCTTTTTTCTCCCCTTGCTGCCTGACTTCATCTGAAATTTTCTTCCCTGCCCAGTATTTTTGGGAAGACTTCTCCACAGAATCCCAGATTGATTCTGTGACACTTCCCCATGTGGTGTATGCCTGGCAGTACCTGGTTGTAGATTTGTATTCTGACTGCAATGTCTGTTTGCATTTCTTTTCCTAGCATCTATTTTCTTAAATAATTTTCCTAGTGTAAATAATGCTCTTGAAGGATGGCCTATCAGTCACAGCAGAATAACAAAGACAATTCTGTTTGCTCTAGAAAGAGCTGAGAAAAATGAAGTTAAAAATGAGTAAATTACCTCTAAATGTCTAAACATTGAGATTTTCCATGCACAAACAGATATTCATTCTTGAACCTGGGAAATCATTTCGGGTTAGATTCTAATACTGTTATTTGTACTCAGCAGCACATCTCACTATGGGAGAGAACTTTGTAAAGAAAATAGAAGTGTGTTTAAATATTTGTACGAGAAAAAGGTTTACAAGGTCTCAGTGTGTTCTACAAAACTAGCTGAAAATATGTACTGTAATTCTTACATTTCCATCTTTCATGTTTACAGCTACCTGGGTTGGAGGAGCATACATCAATGGCACAGCTGAAATTGTCTACCTGCCTTCAAAAGGACTACTGTGGGTCCAGGCACCTGTGGGATTTGCCTTGTCCCTTGTTATTGGTAAATAATTCATGAAATCAGAACACATAAGCTTTAAAAAATAATCATATGAATATATTAAGATGCATAAGAGTATAGGGTACATTTTAGAGGTGATTTTGTTTCTTCAGTCTCAAATAGATCCAGAATAAGCATTTATAATGCTGTCCTCTAAACTGAAGTATAATAAGTTGGGGTAGCTTGGAGCTGTGCA
This sequence comes from Tringa solitaria, assembly GCA_026413425.1. Classification (NCBI taxonomy): domain Eukaryota; kingdom Metazoa; phylum Chordata; class Aves; order Charadriiformes; family Scolopacidae; genus Tringa; species Tringa solitaria. The sequence continues at coordinate 198,339,274 of JAOXJM010000001.1, forward strand.
GAGTTTTGCCTGCTTGGAGCAATTAATAAGGCAAAAATCTTATCTGAGAACTTTAGAAGCATGTGGCTATGTGCATATTGCTTTCTTATCATGATCTCTTATTCACAGACTGTTGAGACTATTGGTTTCATTTTACTTTTTTAATCTTAATTTTTCCACTAAAATGCATTCTTCTGAGTAGTGGGAATTATCTCATTTCAGGATGAATTTGTGGTGTATCCAGCTTATCCCACTTTACAGCTTGTCACTACTTTGTTGAAATTAAGCTAAGTTGGCAGCGTCCTACACCTAAGTTGCCATTTCTAACTCCAAGAACTATTGGATGCACGCTGGGGTTCAGCTGTCTTGCCAAGACCAAATTTTCCTCCAGTCCACACAGAGTTATACTGTAACTCTCTAGGGACAGAGGATGATTAAAGCAAGGAGACCTGTGCAGACCTCACACAGAACTTGCTAAAAGAAGAATAACCTTTATTCTCAAGTGAGAGAAAAGAGTCCAACTGACGTGAATATGAATCAGGCTTGGAAATATACTGCCAGCATTTCTTATGTGAGTAATTCTTACTAATGAAATTGGGGAGTGCAGGTCTGATCCTGCAATCTTTACTCAGGTCAGTAGTGCCCAGACAAGCAGTCCTGTTGACTTCAAGGTTAGGCACAATACGTATTCTTTGGTTTTAATGAGACAGCTGCACATCTGAAGTCTAATATTTAGATGAAGGTGGATGGGACTCAGTTCAATGTGCAGATGAAAAAAATATGGTTATGGGAAAAGACAATGAAGCCACCAAAATGAAAATATAACCAGAAAAGGAACATACATCAACATGTTGCATCACGTGATCAAGGACAAAAGTTTGTCTCTTTTTTAGCCAAATAAGGCTCACTCTGCCTATTGACATTTTCCACAGGAAGTATGTCTCAGGTTGGTAGGTCATCGGAGATGGAGATGTGTGTATCCTCTGAGCTAAGTTACTGTTACAGTCACAAAGGTATCTCATGCCATTTGGGGTGCCCTAAGGGGTCCTAACTGGCCTTCAGTACCCACTCCAGAAAGATGTAGGTCTGCCAAAAGTGGAGGGTCATATCTCTTAGCTATAAGCAGATGTCCTTTATAATCTGGGACCTCTCAGTTGAATGAAATCCCACATTTAGGCAAGGGAATTGAGGTGCTGGTGCCTGTTTGGCTGCATCATTCTCTAGGGTCCATTATGTACAAATTCCACACTCACTGTATGGGTCTGATACACAAATGCCATACTATTCTTACTTTTTTTTTCCTGGAATATAATAAACTCAAAATTCTACCAGAATGTCATTTCTTCTGATAGGTGGTTTCTTCTTTGTAAATCCAATGAGATCCAAGAATTATGTGACAGTGATGGATCCCCTCCAAGAAGCTTATGGGAATCTGATGGGAAGCTTACTCTTTATTCCACCACTGCTAGGAGAGGTGTTCTGGTTTGCAGCTATCCTGGCATCCCTGGGTAAATATCTACTTTGCTGTTATATTTGTTAAAAGCCACATGGCACAACTATTACAGTATAACGCACATTTGGGAACTGTGTTGGACTAAGCTGTGGAAAATAGTGCTTCATTTCTCCTTTAGTGAGAGGAACACAAGTGGAACAAGCAAAGCAATGAGGAATTCATTTCTGGAAAATATGGTTTTAAGATTAAAGAAATATCAGTAGTATATATTCATGATATTATAATAGAGAGGTCTAGCAATATGAGTTGGTATCTTCATCTTGCCTGTGGAAGAGCAAATGCAAAAAGGCAAAGTGCCTTGGCAAAGGCCACACAGCAAGACAGCAGCAGGAGCAGAAAGGGAGCAAGGTCCCTCCTGAGTCCTCGCTCTGCTCTCTCTCTGTAGACCACGTGCTTCTCATGCAGTATGGTGTGCTGGCATCAAGGGAATAACATATCCTTTTTAACTCTGCATTCTGCATGTATGAATTCTTGTCTTAAAACACTTGACCACTGTTCTTGTCTGCAGGAGCAACAATGAGGGTCATCTTGGATATTGGAGGCTCTTTGGCTATCATCATCTCAGCATGCACTGTCATAGTCTACACTCTACTGGGAGGCCTCTACTCTGTTGCGTACACAGATGTCATCCAGCTGGTTTTCATTACCCTCAGCCTGGCAAGTCCTTTGTTTGGACTTTGTTACAAGTTTCCTAACTAAGGGACAAAATCCTGCTCTTCTTTTCAGTATGTCTCAGACCAGAAATAACTCCACCAATACCGGCCCTCGCCTTACAGTTCCTCTTCAGGAGGATGGGTCTCCTGAAACATCTTACAGTCCTTATGCATTTCAGACAGTGATCACATAAGGTATTGGCCTTGCTGGGCGAGCACAGATGCTCACAAGTAAGGTCTGCAGAACTTGACCAGAACAATCTTGTCTGGAAAAGAGAGAGATCTGTCTACTGACAGCACCAATTGACCTGAATTGCAGAATCATTTTCTTGAAGAACCAGAAACATGTAGATTTGGGATAAGGAAGGGGAAGAAATGAAGACTCTTAGTCCAGGTTTAATCTTACGTAACTTTATGTTCTACATGTACCTTAATTTCAATATCTGAATAGATTCTCCAAGAACAAGTACCCCAGGGAAATGATTAACTGTTTCTGTTTCTACTCTAGTGGATCTGTATCCCTTTTGCCCTGATGAACTCTGCAACGGAAAGTATTTCTTACACTGCAACTCATCAATCTTACCAAGACCCTTGGATTGGGAAGATAGAAAATCAGTATCTTGGAAGGTGGCTGGATGACTTCTTCTTCCTGGTATGGAGTATTTCTTGGACAGGTGATTGGGAGAAGGGATTTTGCGGGGACTTTCTGTCTGTAAAACTAGTGGGTTCTTCCAGCCCAGAGCCCTATGTTGCACAGTTGGCCAGGGCAGGATGATGTGTAGAACCTTCTCTCAGCCACTCTGCAGCACGTTGAATGGACTGGGGAGATCCAGGGCTCAGCTGTGGGAAGGAAAGAGGCAGTAGGGACACTCCGTCCTTGACCCGCATGAAGGAATGTACCTCTTGAGTAAGACCATCCATGCAATTAGCTCCATTCCTGACACTAATGAGACTTTTCTTGCCATTTGAGAGGTTGGTCTTGCAGCCTCAATAGCATACTTTTAACATAATTATCTAAAATTCGTCTATGTGAAAAAATATAAATAAAATTAAAATGATACAACTGCAGGTCATCAGCAAGCATGGGGCCATTGGCTCCACTGCACAACTCAACTTTTGAGCTACCAATACAGCCAAGACTACGGGTGGTGGTTATGCTCTCAGCAGGCTGCTAACAGGGACGCACAGAAGCTTGAACCTGCTTGGTGATGACAGAATCTTCAGATTTTATCTGATTAAATTTGTCTGCTGAGAAAGTGAAAATGGTGACTTTTTATTTTTAATTTTGGATTATACTCTAGCTAAGTTTTGGTAGATCTTTACAAATGTTCCATTCCTGAAAAGCTTAAATTTTCCTTCTTCTGTGCCTGTTTTAGTATGCCAAGCAACCCATTTTTAACCTCAATAAAATTAGATTTCTCAGCCTGACAAACCATTAGACTGTTTTGATCAAAATTTCACATCCATCACAATGAAAACAAAAGGACATCCTCAACCATGACAAATATCATCCTCAATAGTTAAAGCTGGGCAAAGTTTATGCATTTGAAGTGAGAGTTTATGACAATAAAGATCATCATCTGTCTGAATGGATGGATGATTCCCTACAGTAGTCAGCAGCCTGGTGGGTACCACTGGTAACATCTGAATGTTTCAGGTGCTTGGGAGCATCCCGTGGCAAACTTACTTCCAAAGAGTGCTCTCCGCTGCCTCTCCAGGACAGGCAAGGCTAATCTCCTACCTCTCTGGACTGGGGTGCTTTATAATGGCCATCCCCTCTGTGCTCATTGGTGCAATTGCAGCATCAACAGGTAAAACTAAATCCTTTGTCTCTGAATAATTAACACGCTTTTGTCAAAGGTGATTAAAATGGGACCTAAAGAAGTCCTGATTTAGACTTCAAATTACCTAGTCCTGTGTACCTAAAAGCCCTTAATGGGAGAACTGGCCACCAAGTCAAAAGCCTGTACCAGAAATGTGGAGCTCTGGGGTTTGGTGTATGACTACCTAGAGAAATTTAAGCAGCCTCAAGAATAGTTTAAGTGTATTTCATTATGGTGAAATGGCTTTTTATAGTCCTTGTGTCAAGGAAAGATGAAGGGAGACTGTAAAATGCTGTATACTCCTATTTTCCAAGAAATCTTAAGCCTGCATGTCTTAGTGCCCTCTGAACTAAGACCCAGTAATATTGCTACAGGTTGTTGATAACATTCAGGAGAAAATCTGCTTGAAGGAATCAAGAAGTTCAGTCCTGGAAATGCACAATCCCACCCCAGGAGATCAATACTGTGTTGGTGTCTAGCAAGGGTTAAAAAGCAGTCAGATCACCAGAACTTGAACTCATGAATTCATCTGTCACTAGGGTATCAGAGAAAAACTCCGTTCTCCTCATGAGACCTTTAAGTGCCCCATTCCTGGAAACACACAAAGTACAGCTATTTCTGTAGATCTTACTGGGGAAAACTGTGCAATGTGCTATAGGTAGACCCGCTCTGGCAGGGGGGTTGGACTAGATGATCTCCAGAGGTCCCTTCCATCCCCATATGATTCTATGAAAAGGAAAATCTTTGATCTACTGAGAGCTGCAGCATGCTCAGGGGAATCACAAGAGATAAAGAGAATCCAGAAAATGTATCCAAGTTTTAAAATACTGAGTGGGTCTCAGTCCTTAGCCCTGCTGCCACTGGTTCCTGGGAAAAGGCAGCTTCAAAGACAGCAGAAATGTCAGTGAAGAATTTGTCGTAATTTTTCCTTGTTCTCTTTTAAAGACTGGAACCAGACAAGTTATGGTCTTCCAAATCCACTTGAGAGAGGGGAATCAGCAATGATACTGCCCCTTGTTTTGCACTATCTCTGCCCAGCATACATCTCCATTGCTGGTTTGGGAGCCATCGCTGCTGCTGCAATGTCTTCTGCAGACTCAGCCCTTCTTTCTGCTGGTTCCATGTTCGCCCACAATATCTACAGGAAAATCCTAAGGAAAAAGGTACTTGGTTACAGCATTCAGCAGTTTTGGAATCAGGACAGATGCTTTTGTTTCGAGACTGTTTCAAATCCCGTTTGTGTGGTCTGCAATTCCAAGTGTCTGTCCTTCAGCTGCTGAACTGAGTTCTGGAGCCAGAGCTGCAAACATAGATCAAGGGTGTTCATGTCCTTGGTAGGGACACAAATGCCCACAGTGGTGAGTTTTGCTCTTTATAAAATGACTGATATAAAATTTTGTCTAGCATATTAATGGAAACAGCATATACCCATGACCCTTAAAATTACAGAGGGCAGCTCCAGTTCCAAGGCTGCCTGCCTTGGATGGCTGTTGGTGACAGCAGGAGGCTGGGTAGGAACCAGCCCAGGGTAGGGCAGTGCTGACCCTCCAGCCAGTAAACACCGTGTCTGTAGTGTTACAACCTCCTGTTTTGCAGGCTACGGAGACAGAGGTCTTATGGGCCATGAGGATCTCCATGGTGGTGTTTGGGGCCATGGCTGCCGGTCTGGCTTTTCACTCCAGCTCTGTCTACGACCTCTGGTTCCTCAGCGGGGACCTGGTGTACGCTCTGCTCTTCCCCCAGCTCTGCTGCGCCCTCTTCGCTCCCAGCACCAACACCTATGGCTCAGCCACCGGCTTCTTGGTTGGGCTCCTCCTGAGGCTGCTGGCAGGAGAGCCTGCCCTGAGCATCCCCCCTGCCATCTGCTACCCAGCCTGCTCCCTGGAGAACGGGACCTACAGTCAGCTCTTCCCCTTTAAAACATTCACCGTGCTTCTCACCTTGGGGACAATCCTTGCTGTTTCGTACCTGGCTGCGGTTTTGTTTCGGAGAAACATCCTTCCCCGCAGGTGGGATGTTTGCAATATCATGGGGGGAGCCAGCACCCTCATCCCCCTGCAGCAGTTTGAGAAGCAGAAGGGTTCACCAATGGTTTCGATAAAAGAGAATCGTGATTAAATGTGGGGCCTCTTTGAAAGTCCATGGTGCTTTCAGCAATTAGAGTCTGGCACAAATAGCATTGCTCTTCCCTTTGCTTTCTCCAGTAATGAATTATTTAAAATCCTTGCAGACTAATGAAGACTCACTCTGTTCATCCAAGGAGAATGTGTGAGCTCCAGGTCTGCAGTGACTAAAGGCATGTGATGATAGAGCATGATCTTGTGGTGTTGGGCCCCACCACGGGCCCCAACAATGTTTGCTTCAGGGTGCCGCTGGTACCCCACCTGAAGGCAAGGCTACAAATCATGCTCCAATGTTTATGACATTCCCAAGTCACATACTTTTCTCACCACAAAGGAGACAAAATAATGGTTAATAGATTGGGTATTCTTGATTTAAAAAAAAAAAAAAAAAGGTGAGCAAACCTGTTCCCATCACAACAGCTAGAGTTTTAGCATAATCTCCCTGGGGAGTGCATCAGACCTATAAAAACACAGATTACTGAGTGCAGTGCAACCACCATAGCAGTCCAGCAGTAATATCAGTCTTGTGCCATCCTTTGTGTGCTTTACAAAGCTTTTCTTGATGCCGCAAAAACTTTTGCATATGCCTCTCCCCAGCTGTGGTCTCAGGCCACGCAGCCAGTCTGCTGCTACGTGGCTGAGGAGAGGACATCCCCTCTCATATGACCTGGTAGGGCAGAAGCAGATGAGCAAGATGAAGCAGCAGTCCTTAATTACTGGATAAGAAAGTTTTACATAGCCACTATTTACAAAAGCTCAACCAGCTGGAAAAATGGAAGTGCTTGAGAGACTCTTCCCCGAGTCTTCTCTAAAACACCTGGTTAAATCACTCATGCAAAGATGTTACTCAAGCAGAGCAGTGGGATGCTGTGGGACACACATATCAACTGTCGTGTGAGACCTCAGAGGACTGTGATGACAGAAAGGTGCTGGGAACTGATCCTAAATCTGCCTGCAGGGACACGAAATCCCTAGGGCAAGATCCCAAAAGATTCAAGCCACAAGGTCTGTACAGAAAAGTCCCTGGTACCGTGTCTGACTAAATTCTCTAGATATGGCTTTGATGACTCTGCTCCCCATGGGGACCATCCACCTCCTTTAAAATACCCATCCTCAGCAAGGTGGAGATTCTGCTCCTCATCAGAAAAATATCACACAACTTTATGCTTTGCCCTAGTGTTAGTAAAGACCTGGGCACACTTAACTTGCTGTGCACAGCAGTGCTGTTTATATGCTTTGTTGAACCAAGATCAGAAATTCTTTCCTGTATCTCTAGAGATCATCATGAAATATTATTATAACATGTCTAGAAAAGGGGAAAAAAAACCTGTTTTTAAACATTTTAAAATTAAAAGCATTACCACTAACTACTGCCCTAGGCGGTCACCCACTGAGGTCTTTCCCACCCCAGTGATTTGAGTGGGAGCATGTGAGATTCTCCTCACATGCTAAGGGAGGCACCAAAGCCATCATTACCGTAACGCCAGAAGAACCGGGCTCTTGCTGTTCAATCACAGCTGCCGTCTGCTGATCCAAGCAGACTCCCCTGCAAGATTTAGGGGTGACCTAGTTTGGGGACCTGTATGGCCCTCTGTGTGGAGCAGACCACAGCTGGCATAGAGCACCTGCACAAGGGCACAGACCTGCTGCACAGCCCCGGTGAGAGGGAAATTCCAATGTCCTCACATCAAGGTCAGCATCCCACTCACAGACCAGTCCACCCAGTGGCTCTGAAAGACATGTGACTACATCTGGAGATATCTTTTCTCTGCACTGCTGTGCCCAACTTTTATTGCTGTTCCCCTGCAGAGTCTCAAAGTTTGATATTAAATCCTTTACATGCTCACACGCTTGGCCTGATGGGCAGTAGAGCCACAGCTTCCTGAGACAGCGTCAAAGGACAGCACTCTGGGGTAAGACCTTGCTGAAGAACATCACCACCACCATCATGTCACCACCCAGCGTCACCACAGAAGACACCAGCAACTTCAAATAGGAAAGTCTTAGAGCTGTAAGGGGTATCTGGCATACTCAGCAGAGACACTTTGCCCTTACAAAGCTTCTCTGAATTTCCTACCACTAAAACACGCTCTGCTTGACGTGGAGAGACGAAAATGGTAAAGACACAATTACTGTAACTCTCCTGAATGTTTACCATTTTCCACCCTTATATGACTCCCTCCTCAGAACATACCCCAGCAAGCCTAAAAAGAAAACATTCATCAAGGTCAGGCAAAGTTTTGAAAGCAATTAGCTGCAAGTAAAATAAATATAAAAGCAATTCTAGCCTATACTTAATGACAAAATGCCTCGTTGTTCCAGCCTAGCACACCCAAAGTCCTTGAGGTGTTGCCAGCACCGGGGATAATGACCCAGCTCCTGTGAAATCATTCCTCTCATGGGTTACTGCCTCCAGTTCAGTATTCCTTTCTTTTCCTTGCCCCCTCTTGCTCAGGCATTGGAGGCCCCAATTTATCTCTCCACTTGTGGATTTACCTCCTTTGCCCTTTAGATGTGTCCATGCTAATGATCCTGTACAGTTCCGTTTTCATTAACTTTTCCCAGAGTAGACAGCTGCTACCTGTTTTTGGCATTTTTGAGCTTAATAATACCTTATCTGTCATGTCTAATTAAAAATAAATAAATAAACAAACAAATAAAAGACCTGCAATTTGGAAAGCTTTTGGTTTGCAGTGAGTTCTCAGCATCTCATCAGTTCCTCACCAGGGATCTGTGGATGTCTGGTTTACACAGATGAGAGAAACAGGAACAAAGCACTTCTGAAGGGAAATCTGCATCTCTTCCTCTTCTAACTTATGCTCATTTTTAGGATTTCCTAGATGTGTCCTCACTGGAATAATGGCTGGCATCCAGCAAGGAATCAAAGAAACACTTGCAGGTTTGCCAGACATTTCTAGCACTGTCATGGAGATACTTGCACGTGAGCAATGAGCTGCGTGGGGCCAGGATGATCCTCTCATCATTTCCACACAAATGCCATGATCTCTGGCTTTACCCTACTCTCTCCACACCAATCTTCTCTCACAGTTCTCAGACTTTACTACAACCTCTGCTGGAGAATACATCAGCAAAACTAGTGGAGCTCTTTGGTCTTCCAATAACATTTCCTGCTCCAGACCACCACTGACTTTCGTGCTCCTATAACAAGGAAGAATTCAAAGGCATTAATCCCCCATAACAGGACATCTGTAAATCCAGAAAAATAGCCAGCTTATTTTGCTGAAAACTTTGCTAAAGCTTTGAGGCAATCCGTCATCCCCAGGGATGGGAATGCTGCTGCAGTAAAGCATGACTTTCTCTGCCCTCCCAATAGGGGCCAGGATCATCTTTGTGACTGGAATTTGGGCTGTCTGGAATAATAAAAAAAAAAGGAAAATAATGTAAACTGGAGTAAGGTTTCCATTATCGGACACAAAAGTATGAACATCCCAAATCAAATACAGCTAATGTTTTCCTGATGTCTATTGGGAAATATCTTTCTTCAACATTAAATGATCTCAAGAACAGAATTTTGTTCCAGTTCTTTGACCAAATGGCCAAATGCTTGTTCTGTTGGTTTTTTTAAAATCTTTTGGCAGGAGTCTTGAAGTAATACAGGATCTGCCTTTGCAGAGGTGTCTGTTTTCCTCTTCCCATCCTCAGTTTCCCTCCACCATCTATCTTATCTGACCCTGGAGGTATTACTGCACAAGCCAGACTTTGCAAATCTGCCTTAGGCAGCTCACTTGCCTCACTCATGCTTTTCTTTCCCAGTTCCTGGAAGAGGGGTAGCATTTTAATTGACCCCAAGAAGGATTTTGAGATCTTTGAAAGAAAGCATAGAATCATAGCATGGTTAGAGGAGAAAGCTCTGTTGTAAATGGTGAAAACTCATTTTGCATGAGTTGAGAACTTCTCTTCATAGTTGGAGGGCAGTTTTCCTGGTCAGTTTAATTCACAACCCTGAACAAGTGGAGGTTGTTTACTTTAGCAAGGCTTTTGAAACTGCCTCTAACAAAATCCTGACAGGCAAATTGATGTACAGGTTAGATAAGTGGATGGTGAGGTGGACTTAAAAGTAGCTGAAATGCCAGGCTCAGCAGTCTGTGATCCACAGCACAAGGCCCAGCTGGATACCAGTTCCTAGTGGTGTACCCCAATGCTGGGATCACTCCTTTTTAGCATCTTTGTAAATGGCCTTAGTGTTGGGGCACAAGTGCATACTCAGCACGTTTGCAGATGACACTAAACCAGGAGGAGTAGCTGGTACAGCAGATGGGTGTGCTGCCATCCAGAGGGACCTGGACAGGCTGGAGAAATGGTCTGACAGGAACCTCGTGAAGTTCAGAGAACCCCAGGTAGCAGGACAGGCTGGTGGTCAACAAGCTCAAGAGCAGCTTTGCAGAAAAGGCCCTGGGGGTACAGGTTGCCAGCAAGGTGACCATGAGCCAGCAATGTGCCCTTGAAATAAAAAATGCTGACAGCCTCCTGGGCTGCATTAGGCAGGGCATTGCCAGAAGGACAAGGGAGGTGACTCTTCCCCTCCGTGCAGCCCTGGTGAGACACATCTGGAGTACTGTGACCAGGCCTGGGATGTCCAGTACAAGAGACACATGGACTTGCTGGAGAGAGTCCACTGAAGGACTGTGAAGATGATTAAGGGCTTGGAACATCTTTCATATGACGAGAGGCTGAGAGAGCTGGGACTGTTCAGCCTGGAGAATAGAAGGGTCAAGGGGATCTTATCAATGTATATAAATACCTGAAAGGCATGGAAAAGAAGACAGAACCAGACTCTTCTCGGTGGTGCCTAGTCAGAGGATGAGAGGCATTGGGCACAAACTGAAAAACAGGATAATCCATAGGAAAAGTCTTTTTCACCGTGAGTGTGGTCAGGTACTGGACCGGGTCACTTGGAAATGTTGTGCAGTCTCCATCCTTAGAGATATTCAAAGCCAACAGGACGCAGGTCTAAGCAACCTGTTCCCACTGACTTTGCTCTCAGCAGCGTGTTGGACCAAATAATTTCCAGATGTGCCTTCCCACCTTAGTCACTCTGCAATTTTGTGGTTCTGGAAGAGAGCAATGACAGTTCAACTCCTTCGGCAGCAGCATCCCTTCAGTGGCCTGGACTGGGGCTCCTTTCAGATATGTTACCTCATTAGTCATTGGTAACAACAAGCAGTTACATCCTAGAAAGTTTTAATTTTAAAGTTATTTTATTGCTGTACAATAGTCTGGAACCAAAATTGTCCAAGAAAACAGAAGTCTAACCTAGCCAGCCACATCCAATTTTTTATGAAAGATAAATAAAGCTGGGACAAAAAGGCCGGAAAGGTCTGGATTATTTATGTGAATATGGGTGCAATAAGGACTCTTCAAGGCTTCTGATGTCGTTGTGTTTCATGCATGACAATGAGCAGGAAGATTCTAAAAATGGGAGAAAGAGTTTCCAGATAAAAAGAGTGGCTGTACTGGATTTTGGTCAGCTACCTCAAAGGAGATGAAGAGCTTCTTGGACATTGCTTGTTCTGGGTCACTCCATGTGCCAGGGATATGACCCAGTGGACTCAAAGGTTATGTCTACATGACTAGATGCTTCTGCATGATGGAGCAGTCCTGGGCCCCTATTGCAGACTGAATGCAACCAGGCTTTGGGGGATGTTTGAGGGTGCAAAGCCTGCTGGAATAGAAGTGGAAAACTGCAGAGGCTGGAGAAGCCAAATCTAGTTCAATCTCAGTTCTCTGGAGTGAACTTTCTCCAGAATAGTACCTGAGATTTGATTTTGAAGAAACCAGTTGGTTCGCTCCAAAAACAACTGAGAGAATGCACTAACATTCATGTAAAGTGGACAGCCAGGATCTGGAACTGAACTGAGAGGATAAAATATTTTAAGTAGGCAGATTTAAAGCAGCAAATACCAGCATCTGGGCAGCACTCTACTGTCACCTAGGCTGGCAGTATCCACTGAGATATCCTGAGGCTTCCATTGTCTTGGTTTTCCTTGACATTTTTAGACCTCATCTCCTGTGGAGCATCTGAGATGGTATCAGACAGAAATTTGATTAAGAAACAACAACAATATAAAATCAATGCCATGTACATTAGGTGGATTAACAGCTGGCTAACTGACAGGTCTTGAAATGAAATTACAAGTAGGAAATTATCATCCAGTATCTCAAGCTCTTGATTCTTGTCATTATGCTATTGAACTGCACTTAGCAGTGAGTGGGTAGGCAATGAGGAGCAGTCCCCATGCTCAGCTGGGCAAATGAACGAGATGCACTTCAGTATGGGCTAATGGACAACCTAACACAGATGTCTATAGACAGATCAGGAGAATCACAGTCTAAAACTGACTGTTGCCTGTGTTGTTGTCCTGCAAGGAAGCCCTAAGTAATGCTATGCACTATTACATTGAAAGTCAGACTAGATAAATCATACCCTGAACATGTTCCTCCTACTGTGATAAAGTCTCTTCTCTCACAGTAAAGCTTATATAAGATCCAATACCTGGAAGACAAAACTAGACAAATTCAGACTACAAATGAGGATCAGCTTTTAAGGACCTTCTAAGGTCCTTGAAATGTTAGAACAATTTGCCAAGAATTGAGGTGATTCTTCATCACTAAAAATGTTATAGTGAAATTGGAAGATTTCTGGAATGCATGCTCTGTTTTAAGGAGGAATTCATTCAGGGAGCCCTAGGGTATGTGAAGTCCAGCCCAAAGTTCCCGCTGGCAAACCCCAGTGATGTTCTTCACTTCTTCCAACCCTGACCTCATGGTTGGAGATGGGCAACCAAGTATCATCCAGGTAACCACTGTAGCTTTTACCTTAATGCTGACAAATGCTCAGAGCCTTGCTTTTACCCTTGAGATCCAATCATGGAGAATAAGTCAAGACCATAGTGTGACTCGGGAACTCTTGCTATGCAACTGCAAGCTGTGACACTTGCATTGGATTGCAGAAAGGACACAACAGGCTTTTCTTTAATACAAACATGGAATTTATTTTCTCCCAGAGTTCAGCTATGCTCATGGTTCAAGAATAACAGACCTTGACTTCATTAGAGAATTGGAGAGAAATGTTACACTATGGGACTAAAGCAAAGTGAAAAATTTGAAGACATATGACATTTGAAATAAAAATCTGGGTTACAGAAATATACTGGTAAACTTAAATGCGCAGAAAACACTACATTCACAGAATTAAAAGGCCTCTTAGAAAAGTAAAATCTACAGAAAAAAAATAAATGCTGTTTGAATTAGGTGAAGGCTGGGAAAACCTTTCAAGAGCACCAGATGAATTGTCCCTGCTTGCTGTCCTTAGGACGAAGCACTTTTAATTCCATGTGTAACAACTTACGGGAGTACTCCCAGTCACTTCACCACAGTGATTCAAATCTAGGAAACACTGTACAAACTGAGGTCATGGTCTTGATGTGGTCTCTGTATGTGAGGGTCACTGCACAACCATAGAATAATAGAACCATGGAATGGTTCGGGTTGGAACAGACTTTAAAGATCATTGAGTTCCCACCCCTCTGCCATGGGCAGGGACACCTCTCACTAGACCAGGTTGCTCAAAGCCCC
>JAOXJM010000001.1:198363304-198378396 GCA_026413425.1 Tringa solitaria
CCTTGTCCTGTCACTGCTCTTCCTGACAAAGAGTCCCTCTCCGGCTCTCCTGTAGCTCCCTTCAGGTGTTGGTAAGGAACTGTCACCGGAGTTTGCCAGCTGTCCCCTCCCTCATTTTAGAGCTCCTGCCTGGAGGCTCCCCGCTGGCAGCCCTCTCCCACCCGCTCCCCGACACGCTGTGGGCCCGGCCGTGCTGCTCCGGCCAGATGTGGGTGCACAGAGCCATGCTCCCAGCTTTGACTCCCGGGCCGGCAAATGCTTTGGAGCGCAGCAGCGTGCCAGGGACGGCAAAACTCACCGGAACCTTCTTCTCCCGGGTGCGTGTTCTGCTGGGCGTGAAGGGTCTGGCTTTGCAGGCAGCAGGGCGCTTTGAGAGGGCGCTGCAGGTGGGTGTGATGTTTGCTCTCAGGGCTGGTGCAGCGCTGTTTGGATTAGACCCGTTGGGGTGATCCAGGCGGACGGTATTAAAAATATTTTCAAATGGTTATTGCATTGCCTTTTTTGGCTTCCTGTGCCGGAGAGGAAGGGAACCTGTTTGCAAATATTTTAATGGAAAGTGTTTGGGTTTTTGTTTTTTTTTTTTTTTTTTTACATTTATCTTGCATTCACATATTCAAAACAAAGCCGTGCCTTTATCAAAACATAAAAGGGTCACCGTGGTGAGACGCTCAGCCCCTGTCTAGTCAGAAACAGAGCAAAAGGGCTTTAAATAAACACACGGAGCAGAAAACAATTAGAACAATTTGCAGTGATTACCAGAGGTTCCCGTCTGTTCTGCTTCTCTGGCTGGCACAAACCCCTTTTTCACAGCTCTGGTTAGTCTCTCCTGCACACGGGCTGAACGGCAACCCACAGCTTAGCTAAGGATGAGCTGGGCTACCCACAAAGCGTGGTGTCCCTGCTGGGACTGGGCAGCGTGAGCATGACAGGATGCCCATGAAGGTGGAACCCCAGGAGCTTTGTCTTGGAAAGAGCCTAGGTCCTATCTGGTTAAAAAAAATAGAGAGTGGCTGGGGCTTTCTCCTGTGCTGGTACCATAGATGAGGACCTGGGAATCACACTGGCTTCTCCGGCTTCCCTGCCTTAACCTTGACCTTCTGAATTCTGCTGGAGATCCCAAATAGAGTGAAGTCAGCTTGGAATTCATTTACCCATCTCCCCCCATTTGTGGTTTCTCTGGGGTTTTGCTGGCCATGGAGGGTTCATATTTTTTTGTAAGATTTTTAAGAAGAATTTATTTCCCTTGGATTTTTTTTGTCTTTCTCTTTTTAAACCATTTTTTTCTCTGAAGACTCTGCAAAACCTCCAGGAGCATCCCCAGGGGTCCTGCTTTGCACTCCTTCAGCATCACTGAGGATCTCATCCTCCCTCCCTGCTGGGTTACAGACATTTGCAGCTCAGCATCATTTTTTCAGTTCTGCTCTTGCAATCAGGCTGTTCCCACACTGTGAGAGGAGAGCGGGTGAGCTGCTCCAAGCCAAACTAGGAAAAGGCATTCAGCAGCGAGGCTCACCCTGTGCTTCATTTGCCCTTTGTCTGGTTTGATTTTTTGCAGGTAGATAACAAGATAACAGTCTCTAGCCAAGCGTCTCAAACATGCCACTAATTATTAAAAACATAACGTATGCCAATTGAAACT
The DNA here is from genome assembly GCA_026413425.1 of Tringa solitaria. Taxonomy (NCBI): domain Eukaryota; kingdom Metazoa; phylum Chordata; class Aves; order Charadriiformes; family Scolopacidae; genus Tringa; species Tringa solitaria. The sequence goes on from JAOXJM010000001.1 coordinate 198,364,944, forward strand.
CAGATATTTGGTGTGTATCCAAATCTTCACGCAGAAATACCCACGCAAGCAGAAATTACTGCAGTTACACATTAAACTAAATGGTCAGTTCAGTTTCACAGTGTTATGAGCAGCTCCATAATCACATCAGTGATGTGACTAAATTAAATATTCTTTCACGTGCATTTTTGCCTGGAAATCATCAAGAACGTGAAGTCCCTGACTTCACATGAAACTCCGTACCTTTGATTGCATGCGATTTGTCTGCACTGGCGTATAACTGGCTGCCTTTACGAAGCTGCTGTCTCAAACATTGATTACGCATCCTGAAAACATGATGAAGTTCTTGCCAAGTCTTCACATGCTTAAGTTCTTGCTACAGTTCTTGCTTTTGGGGGATGGCAATTAATTAATATAATAGATTACCTTGGCCATGGCGATGCAGGATTTTAAAGGAAAGCCAGTTACTGATGAATACAAAAGCATTGCTCAGTTTTCAGGAAGCATTATGCTCCCTTACGCAAAAAGACTCTTAACTCTCTCCTCCCGGGTATTGAACCACTGGAACACATGCAATTGCTTGTTCTTTACGGTGGAAACATTTCTCCTGACTGTTATTGATTAAAAATGTGTATTTAGTCTTTAAGTATGGATGTTCCTTTTATGGTCAGCAGAAAGGAAGAGAAATTGCAAAGAATAATCCATCCCCTCTAAAAACAGCCCACTCTGATGGGTGGGATGAACCATCCCCCAGAGTTCCCTTCCTGCCCAGGACAGTTGGTGCAGCATCACCTCCACACTCATCACCCTCCTTTGTCTTTCAGCTCCTGGAGGAGTATCGTTAGTTGTCCCACAACCCAACATCAACGCAACAGTGGCACAAAACATCTTGCTCTCCGTTGAATACTCTTGCAGAGGCGTCGCCACCATCGAGTGGAAGCACGTGTCGAGCTGGGGCACCACCAAAATCGCTGAGTGGAAAAGTGGGAATTACGTCAACATATCCACGGTGTACAAGGACAGAGTGACTATTTTTGAAAATGGCTCTATACAGCTTCTGAACGTGGGCATGAGAGATGCTGGCTACTATTTTATCACTGTAACGGAGGAGTATGGAACCAACACCTACGGCACCATCATAGTTAACGTTTACGGTACAAACCAGATGGGAGTTCTTGGCTTTACCCAGCGTTTAAACATTAATCTGCTCATATTCAATTTGGTAATATTTTTTTTTCTGTCCTCCCTGCAGAGATTATCTATGAAGATTTACATTTTGTAGCAGTTGTCTTTGCATTTCTCGCTGGAGTATCTGCCATTTTGATCTGCTTCATGTGGCTGTGTAATAAATCTCTGCATCTATTTCAGAAGAAGACAACACACAAACTAACAGGTATCTCTCTCTAAAAATGCAGTCAAAGCATAGGGTTTTCAAGTCTGAATTGTGAACCCAAAATTCATTTGTGATTTGAGCTATAAAAGTGCTAAGCAGGGACACTGAGAAACAAGACTGGATGGGCTCAGTTCAGTTAACCTGTTCAACTCTTTACTAGCTGAGGCAACTGAATAATATGTATTTAGTTGCAGCACAATCCACAGGACACCTACCTTATACATTTTACATCAGAAACCACAAAACACTTCCCAACTTGCTAACCGCAAAACTTAGGGAGAAAAGGCTAGAGCTGCAATAACCTCCCCATCAGAGGGCACGAGTCAAAGTCAAGAGCACCAGCAATGCTCTCAGGTTCTGCACCAGAAGGTTGTCTCCTGGGGGGAAAATACCTAAATGGTCCTTGGGAGTTGCCCCCATCTCACTTCATGGAGGACTGCACTCCTTTCTCTCCCCTCAAACTCCCCTTTCATCTGTCCTCACGTTTGATCTGGTTGTGGACTCCAACGAACGCTGACTAATATCAAACCCAGACTCCTAACACGCACCAAAGACACCAGTCATGACAAGCAGATCAAGGGCTACACTGAAAGGAACATTCACGTACTAGAGACTTCCCAAGCCACAGCCAGGCATATTCAGGCTAGACAGCAAGGCAAGGTGCCACGCTGCGGGCCTGGGCTCAGGCTTTGGGCACATCCTTGGAACAGGAGGTTTCTTTTACCACTTCAAAACATCTCAGGCATTTACCTCCCTTCTTTGGAAGTGCAGATCCACTAGTGGTTTCTTGCCCTGGTGGTAAAAGGTCTGTATTTCTTCTCTAATAAGTGCTGCTTAAGCTGTTACATTACAAAAAGCAGCCAAAGTATCAATATTTTACTAGACCAACGCAGGCACTCAAGAACCCTAAGCCTCACAGCCCAGACTTTGTGTCAACTCTGCAAAACCTAATATGAGAGGAAATTAATTTGGCTCCAGCTATCTCTTCCTTTCTGCTGCTGACCTCTGGCTCTAAGGGCTGCTGCGGTTTTCATGGTGCACACACCACTCGCAAGCTTCTGTAGCTACTGAAAATATTCCTGCCATGCCAGAATATATAGGCTTTTGTTTGGATAAAGCCTCTACTTCCTCCATTTAAAGCCAATCTTCCTACAAAGCCGGAATGAAATACATGTATTTGGCAGACTTCAGGAAAACCACAGCTCTGGAGACTTGTTCTGTCATCTCCCAGAACATGATCCAAAGCCGGGACCTAACTTCTGCCCCAATTCCACCTTAGAGGAGCGGTCCTTTCAAAAGCCAGGAAGAGGGGTAGAAGGACAGGTCCTGTGGACTTTAAGCTCTCCTAGTGCCTTTAGTCGTGGAAGAAACCAGTGTCACTTTAAAAATTGTGAGGGACTGTCTTTGCAGTTACATATTTTGAAAAGATGCATTTAAAACCTAATTGTAGATGAGTAAGGTTGAGCTAATATTAAAAAGTTCAAAATGTCTCGGCTATTCAAAATGTCACAGCATTGTTAATTTTGGAACACGGACCTTCCAATCCATTTGCCAATCAATAATAATATCCTTTTATTTGCAGCAAGTACAACTGAAGAGATTGAATTGGAAACCATTGAGTGTTAGCCAAGGACTGTCTCATAACAAAAATAACAATTCTACCTCAGGAGAAAATATTGGCAAGGGAAGCAAGAAGAAACCTAAAAGGTAAAATGTTTGTGACTACTGTAGAAATATCCTGACCGGCAAATTAATCAGACATGAAATCAGCAGTGACTGATGGAGATGTTTTGACCTGTTAAGAATTTGGCTCTGCTAGCTAAGGCCAAAGTAAAAAAGAATATGCTTTCACGCTGAGCACGAACGCATTTTTGTGGCTAACTAATAAAATCTACAGCCTCTACCACTCTTAAAAATAAGCAACCAACCAAGCCTCTAAGATCAACCCATAAAGGAAACGATCATGGCCTTGAAAGACACCCGTATTTTGGCTACAGCAAGTTTCCTATTACAGACAGAGCAGCCATTAGCATCCTTCAACATAATTAATTTAATGTCTAATTACAGTATTACATTAAAAAATTAATTGCAAGGATTGAATCCTGTTTATTGCACCTATGCTGCTACTTTGGGGCGTAAGGAATTTCCCGGAGCTCTGAAGACAAACTGTAATCCTTTATGAAACAAAACTGAAACAACGCCGAGCTGGTCCAAGTTCCCCCACTTACGTTTCCAATTGCTTACACTGCCCCGGGATATTAACACACATTTTATGACATTACGAGAGAAGGTTATTAAAACAAGGATCTACGCACAGGCAGTGAGGAGGACGCTGTCTATAATGATTAGAGTGGTCCAATAAAACACTGGCACATCACGCCAGCGGGGTGGCTAAATGCTAAAGAGTTTCATTGTGAAAGACATCGCGTCCTTTGCAAAGTTAGACTATTGGTCAGTGGGCTATCTGGGAAGGAAAAGTTAAAACAGCATTGCTTTGAAATTTAGTATTTACAAATACAGTTCCAAAATTGCTCTTGTTGAGAAGCCACCTTTGCTTTCCCATGTTGTAAGGAAACAGGAAGAGATCTAACTAGTGTTTCCTTGAATCTCCATCTTGCACTCACATTTTCCACCTGCAGATCTGCTGGGGGGAGTAACATTTCCTTTTGCGAGTGAGAAAGCACTAAACTGACCAAGCTTTAAATTATCCTGCTTTGCTTTTGTAAAGAGAAGAATTTTGCAGTGTGAAATAAACTTTGAAAATGTAAGAGACCACGGACTAGTCTGTGTCTGCAGATTGCCCACGGGGCTTTTTGAACCGAACTTCTACTGCCTCTCTCAGACTTTAGCTCACTTGTTTGCAAAAAGCTTTTACAAGAGAGGCCACCAGAGCCTCCCCTCTGGTACAATAGGTTAGATTTTGAAAAATAAAGAATTTCTCACTGGGCGCATAAGGATGGAAACAGGCTTTCCCCCTGTCCACAATACCTTTCCAGAGTCATCCCCAGGCTGAACTTGCCATTTGTAGCACAAAGGGCCTCTCACTCATTCATAAATTTGGGTACCAGATTCATCTGGTTGCTCCTTCCTGCATCTAGAAGGGGTCAAAAAAGGTGAGAAACTGAAAAAAAATAATAATCCCAGCTATAGCACATCTTGGGAATGTAACAGTTTGTTCTAATTCTTCACTTTAACTATGTATTACCAGTCTTCTGTATCTTTGAGTGAATTAAACTTTGATGACACAGAAGTTGGAAGTGCATCTTTTAATCACCGAGCTTGAAGTACTCTCTAAAGTATCCATATGGGACACAGAAAACATTATTAAATGGGGTTTTTTTTTCCTGTTTATCTATTTCAGATTTTGTGGTGGGTTTTTTTTAGTCCCTAAATCTTAGAAGTTGAATGAGAAGTTACGCATTAGGCTGAGCTGAGTATATGGCAGGTGCTCTACCAGATTTACCTAAAAAGGACAAAAAGCGCCGCTTACATGTAACACCATTATTATCTGCAACCTTGACTTGAATATTGTAATTGGCAAAGGAAAAGTCAGGGAAGGCATGCAGGCGTGAATGACCTTCTGAATGCACTGCTCTAATTGTAGAGATCACTTAACGTTTTTAAACTGCAGTATTTGAAAGCTGGGATGAAAGTAGGAAGTGATTGCTTAAAATTCTTGAATTTAAGATGCACTGTAACAGCAGTGGGAAGTTCCCAACTGGCACAGTTGCTCCACCTCTCTCAGCTTGGCTAAAGATACAGCAGCTGCAGGCACCCATCCCTGGCTACTGATGCTGGTGCCAGCCTCGCTTTTAGGTAGTAATGTCCTAAATTAACAGGGATGCAAAGAATATTCAGTGAGGACACACAGTACAGTTAGCCTATAGGCTGCTTTATTTATAGACAGTTCCTCACCCACAAATTCTATCCAGAATTTAATATGCTTACTCTACACTTGTAAAATATTCATGTTTTCTGAAATCAGTGTTTGTCAATCCATATCATTAATGTTAATAACTGATATGCAAAAGGCAAGGCTAAGCTGGCCGTAGCAGTTTGTTACACTGGAGGTGACCGAAGCACCTAAAGTCTTCTGGCAAGCTCTTAAAGTGGAAGTTTAGAAATTAATAGCTATTATTACTCCAGTGGTAAACTCCATGCAGAACAGCAGCAAATTTATTATTTAGAGCATTCCAAGTGATCAAAGGGTTTAAGGCATTTTCCATTTAAATTTTAATTAAAGAGATGTCCAAGTTCACAAGATTGCTTTGGCAATCAATCATAAAGGTCTTAATCATTCGTTAACGTTGTAATTTCACATTCAAAGATGCACCACCAAGAATTTCAAGACTGTCCCTGTTAAAAGCCTAATCAGTCTGTTATCCACTGTAATTAGGAATCCCTGTGTATTCAGCATTAAAAGACAGATTTGCCAGGTCCCTAACCTTTCTTTTTTTTTTTTTAATTTTTTTTTGCAGCTGGGCTGGAAACCTCGAGAAACATCTTCACTGATAATGGGCAGCGCCTGCACTTCTGCCACACAAGAGAAGTCCTCTTGCATCCGCTGTTTCTTTTCAGAAGGGGACAAATCCTGCAGCTGTAAGACACTGACACCTCCACAGTGATCCTGTTACTTGGTATTGAAGAGCTTATTTGGCAAAAAAGTTGTCCCTACACGCAGACCTCTCGATTTAGGTTAACAACAGTCAAGTGTTAAGACACATTTGTTTCACATGCTCACCTTCTAATTACTAGTATGAGAAGACTCATTGTGTGGCCAACACAGTCAAAGCAGCCTCGTTATAACCAGATGCAAACAGATGCTGTGCTGTTCGATAAGGAACAAACCCCCTCTCTGCCTGTAACCATGGAGTCTCTGCTAGACCAGCAACGGGCCCTGGCATCACAGGTGTTGCCTAAGATTCACCCATCCTTCTAGAAGATCAAAAGACTTTTCAACCTTTTTTCAACTTTTTTTTTTTTTCTTCATTTTTTTAAGTCGTCTTGAGTAACCCACCAGGACCTGGAAGGAAAACCCTTTCTGTCTCATAGTTCAGTTGCACAGAAGCAAGTACTTCCAGGGACTGAACAAACAAGATGTTCCACACCGGCAAACACCAAGGGAAGGACAACAGCTGCTGTGGATACACACAGAGCAGCAGCTTCCCACACGTGGTTGCTTAGTACACGTTTCCTACAACTATTCTTTATTGCTCAAGAATGCAGCAAAATAACAACTGTCACCATACAAGCATGAAGTTCAATTTGAACATGCTCTATGTGCAAGAAGTCTTCATATATATATCATATACACACACAATATGGACATAAAGCTGAACCGGTTCATACAGACAGCTTTCTGAAAGACCTTTAGCAATTAATCATCAAACAAAAGAAAAGCTTTGTGTAACACCCTGCTAAAAGCTTCAAGAAGGCTATGATTACAACCAAAAAAGACAAAAACATGACATTTTTAATTTTAAAAGAATTCAAAAGACCTGATATTATAAGTTCCCTGGATAATAATCAGTGCCAGTGAGGGAAAAAAATAAAAAACCAAAACAGCATGAACGTGGAGATCCAATGTCTACTGCACGAGAGTTACCTGCTTTTAACCAGATGTGAATTTATAGATCATCCACAAACTCAAATAATTCGGAGAATCTTGCAAGGAGAGTAAGACCCCTTCCTCTACACGCTTTCAAAAAACAAGGACAGAAAACACAAACAAAGTAACTGACGCCACACGGGCTCCTCTGCAGCCATCAGAGAGGAAAGATGTTTGCCCCAAGCTGCGACTTCGTAACACTCTCAACTTAAACAAATCACTCAGTGAATACATCTCTCAGAAATGAGTCACCCAGAAGCCATATCAAACCCCAACTCAAGAACATCACACAGTGAAGATTGTTCCTTGAATCCTTGAAGTTTAGTTTAGCTTTAATTTTTGACAAGGGAGCTCTGCTTCTCCTGTTGTCCCACTGCTTATCAAACAAGTCCATCATCTTCCACAAGGAGAGCCACTCCTTGGGGTATAAACCACTAAAACGTGTACCGATAGCACAATTCAATTCTGTTCACTTTCTTCTTTCAGAAATATTTGCAAAAATGTATTCAGAAAAGTTAGGGGCATGGGGGGAAAATGCAACAACTCTGAGCAGACACGTTTCATGCAGGAAAGACTATTGAATTTAGTATCAAAGAAAAATACATTAATTACTCAGCTATGTTAGTCTAGATAGAGAAGCCTGCAGAGATATAGCTGAAAGGAACTTTTTCAAAAAGTTGTATTTTATGTCATTGAAAAAAGTTTTATTACAAACGCTACAATGGAAGTATCTGTACAGGAATAAATTCGCTTTTGCCTTCTAGTGTTGCCCCATAGGTTCCATTTCCCTTCGCTGCACGGGCAGGGATGGTTCGCAGCGCAGCGACGATTCAAAGCCCCCCAGGGAGAGGCCGACAGATTCTTAGCAGGGAGTCAGGGCAGCCATGAGGAGTTCCATTTTATACACAAAGTTACGCCCTTCCATTTTATTCCACTGAACTTCCTTGAAGGGCCCTCGGAGGTGATTCCACTTGTTGTCTTGCAGGACATCACCTTTGGGGAGATCCTTGCACTGACTCCGTGGAAACTGAACCATAACTTTGCTGCCACTTTCCGGACCATTACGTACTGTGACAAACAGAGAATTTTATAAGCATTTTTTCCCCTGTAGGAATTCTTCATATTAAATATCTTTCCTCACATATGCTACACGTTACTCCTACTCAATTCCAAACACGCTGAAATCAAACAAGGGAAATTACCTAACTTTTTAAAGTTTTTCTCTTTGAATTTTCCCCTCTCTCATCTCCCCCACTTCTCTATGATTCTGTTGCCTTAGCACTGCATGTTCCTGGATAGAGCAAACCAGAGAAACATTTGATAAAACCCCCCAGGTATACACTTTACAAATGCATTTCTTTTTTCCTAACGATGCCGGGAAGGGCAAAGGTATTTTTGCCAATTCTTACCCTGGATGTACTCCCCACCATTCTGTTGAAAAAAGCGATTGCAAAGATATAATTTCTAGTGGATTCATCTCAGATGGACGGGAATGAAATCACTCAGGACAGCTGTTACTTTTAATCATAAAATTCTGCAAGACTGGTGGAGGGATGGTGGTGTTCCGTTGGCTTCGATGGGAAGTTCTATGTTTTGATGTTAGGGGTGAGGGTGGTGCGTGTTTGTTTTTTAAACATGCAGTTAGAGAGATAACAGTTTTCCCCTCATTTACCAAGCCAGCCTTCTACAAAGAGACGACTATCAGGCTGAACAAATGTAATTTCTCCTTCATAAACTGATGCTGACTATTCCCCATCACCTTCTTGTCATTAACACATTTGAAAACTGCTTCTGGGACTGTTTTTTTCCCCTCATCTTCCCAACAATTGCAACAAGGCTGACAAGACAGTAGTTCCCCAGATTTTCCTTCTTGAATGTAGGATGTGACATCTGTCTTCTTCCAGTCCTCAGGAACCCTTCCTGATCACCATGACCTTTCAAAGATGATCAAGAGTGGCCTTACAATGACACCAGGTAGCTCCCTCAGCACTCATGGATATGTCCCACCTGGTCCCATGAGCTTCTGTATGTCGGGTTTGTTCAAAGATTCTCTAACTCAATCTTCCACTACTGAGGGTAAGTCTTCTTTGCTCCAAAATTTCCCATGGATCTCAGGGATCTGGGATTCCCGAAGGCCAATCTTAAGACCAAAGCAGAGAAGGCTTTCTCTATGTCCTGTGCCAACAGGTCCCCTCCCCATTTAAGAGCAGGCACACATTTTCCCCTATTCTTCCTTTTGCTGCTGACATACCTCTTGAAGCTCTTCTTGTTGCCCTGTACATCCCTCACCAGATAAAACTCCAGATGGGCTTTAGCTATCCTATCCCCATCATGCATGCTTGGACAGTCTCTCTGTCTTCCTCCTAGATCAATTGGTCTTGCTTATAATCCCTTGCAGCTTCATTTTTGTCATGAGCACCCTGTTCATCCACACAGATCTTCTCTCACCTTTGCACAACTTCCTGCACATAGGAATGAGCATTCTTGAGCTTAACATAGGTGATCCTTGAAAAAAAATAATCAACCAACTCTCTTGGACCTCTCTTCTCTCTGACCCATAGGCTAGTATCCCATAGGATTCTTCCAAGAAGATCCCTGAAGAGACTAAACTCTGTTCTCTTAAGTCCACAGTTGTGATCCTGTTGTTATCCTTGTTCCCTTCTCTCAGAATCTCGATGGTTTCTGTAATCTACTTTTTCTGTGCTAATTCTAAAAAATATTTTCAAGCCTGTGTAAATTAAATTGGGTTTATATTAGGTGGTTTACTGGGCAAGGTATTGATTCTATCGAGGTGTCAATTCCATATACAAAAGAGATTGTTTCTAGAATATTTTGCTGTAAATTGACATTATTCCTGAGATAATCTATAGACTTCTATAGAGTAGACTTACAAAGCCTGAAGAATTCACTTAAGAATTTTACGGTTTTTTCCATACATTTGCAATAGAAAACACTACCTGAAATGGCATAGTCTCCATTTGGTGATGCTACAGTTATTGCTGAGGCATTGCCAATACTCTCCACCGGCCCCAGACCAACGTGATTACTGAAACTCAGCACGTGCCAGCCCATAACCTTTGCAAGCTGCTGAACTGCATGGACTTGGTGCTGTGACATCTGAAAGATAATAAGAAGTTTGTCTTCTGTTCAGTATTTCACACCACAGAAAGAATTGCTTACTGGTTTTACCAAATCTTTTTCCTTCTGCTGTACAGTAGTTATTTATAAAAGTGACTTCTATAAGTTCTCTAATTTCAGAGGAATTTTTTTTTTTTAACATATATGCTATATAATTGCCAGGAGATCATTGTGTTATTTTATTTAAGTGTTGCTTTCAATTTACCAAAAACCTTTATTTAGGTCTCAAGAACAAGAGATGCAAACAGGATTTTGAAATAATCCTTTCTTTGAATGGAAATGAGACCTCTGCTGTAAAATAAATAAAATCTGTGAGAGTATTATCATAGCAAACTCAGAAAAAAAAAAAAAGTTGAGGTTCTCAGATGCATGATTATCGCCATTAATACTCAAGTGTAAGCATCAAGGTTTAACAGCTTAAAAGTTTAAATGCTAATGCTTTTCTGTATCAAGACTTAACACTTATAACAAGGAAGAATCTAGCACTGTTCAGCAGTTTTCTGTGAACAAGTCTGAAAATACCTGAGCAAAAAGAGATACCATCAGCAGAATCTGTTTCAACTTGTTTTCTGTGTCATAGAGTTTCGTGTAACTGCAACAGGCCAACCACTGTTATTAAAGACCTGTATTTTGACTATTTATAATGCATAGTAGGGAGACTGTCACTTCTGACTAAAACCAGCAACTTGCTCTAAGCAATTAAGAAAACACAGTTAATTCAACTATCAGCTGATTTAGTAATGGCTGATGCAAAGTGAACATTAACAAGACAATGTTGAAATGACAGTAATTGTGGGCTCATTAAGACTTCTACTCTAGATCAGACTTGGTTACAGCATGTTTCATATATTGAATATCTTGTTGTCTGCTGTGACTCTCTGTGACTTGCTCTGAAGTAAGCAAAAATCTTAGCGCTCCCATAACGAGTAGCATAAAGAAACATATTTTAAATGGAAGGACCGAAGTTATTACTGACTTTAGTAAAAATTTGCAGTAGATTTTAGTAACAGATGCTGAAGCCACTATACAAACACACTGAAAAAGTCAGTCATCCTCTTTCCTATTTTCATTATCTGTATTTGAATTTTTCTAACATTTTCTACATAAAGGTGAGATAATAACTTCTTCTGTTTCCCAAACACTACGTGAAAGGGAAGAATAATATATATGAGTCTACCTGAGATAAAAGGAAATCCTGCAGTTCTTGCTCTTGATGGGACAACGTAATAACTCTTCCATCTCTATGCACAACTCTGATCTGTTCAACTCCGATGTTCAGCTGTAGCTGAATGGATCTTTGAAGACAAGATGTATATATATTCACAACGTATTACCACACTTACAGAATCCCTCCCATTCACTTGCAAGATGCAGATGGTGCAAAGCCTATGGAATACAACAGCAACTCCAAACATTTCAGTTTCCTCACCTACCACAACAGCTCCTTCTCTATTGCAGGGACATATTCTGTGGCATGTTCCCAGACCTGGTCCACTGCTTGGTCAGGTCAAGGAGCCTCCTGAGGTGCCTCACAGCTCCCTCTCTGCCACTGTGCCCAAGTTTCCTTCCAGAGGTGCAGGTGTGTACTCAGGGCCTACTCTATCCTACAGCCAAGACTTGGGCAGCGTGTGTAATCTGGAACTGAGACTGCAAACAGTACCAGCGACCACTGTTTGCTCCACACTCCAGACACAGCCACAGATGATTGCTCAAAATGGAAAAAACCCACTGTTTCATCAACTGTTAATACATTTTCTCAGGATGGCTGTTCTCCCCAGAACTCAGAAAAACATACTTGCACACAAATAACGGGCTCCTACTTGTCTGAAGGGACTCTAAACCTGTAAAACCCAACTTGAATACAGTTTGCCATTGTTGCATGCTTCTACAACTAGAAAGATACATGTATTTTTACACTTACTTGCATATCTGTTCGTACCCTTGCGAAGTTATTAGAACTTTAACACTGGATTCATAAACATCATTTATATTGGACCAGTGGGCCTGAATCTGCGGATCCTCAATGCGACTAGCCAGACTGTCAATGGTTCGAGCAGTTCTAGAAGAAAAAGACACATTCCAGCCACAATAATCTAGACCGTTTGTGCTGTTTTCTTCTTTAAATGAAATGAGTCAGTTATTAGTTTGGGGTTGGAGGTTTTTTTGAGGCCCACAAAAAAAAAAAAAATTGCAAGTTTTTACAGAATGATGTAAATCAAAGTTCTATTTTAGCACCAGACTGGTGCTAACGAAGCACACTCGTTTACTCTGCATATTTCACATGCATTCTGCAGAAGTACTAAAGTGATATTACTACTCAGTATCAGGTACTACACAGCAAAGAATGCAAAAAAGGATTTATGCATTTTAAGAAAAGTAGGGACAACTATCAGCAGCTTACATCACAACTGTCACAGAGATCTCAAAGAAATGTGATTTTTTTTTTTTTACTAGCTGACTTGTTTCCTCATATTCATGATATGTTATTAATTCTTGGTACTTAAAAATAAAGACTATTTGAACAACGAAAGAAGTAGCTGGTTTTAAGAATGCTGAAAAAAGATCAGTTACACTCTACATAATTGTACATTTTAACTTTAAGAAGAATAGCCTGTGACCTACCTGCGTCTCAAAAAGATATGTTTTGCCTGCTTTATTATCTTTTCCAGAAGTCCTTCATTTGACTGTAAAGAACTGATATCATTTTTATCAAAAGCCTGGGGTCCTGCAAGTCTCATTCTCTTGTGGCCAAAAGGCGCACTAGCTGGATGTGGCATCACTGTGGAGCTCAGGGTTTGCTTGTGACACTGCAACAAACAACAGATGATATAAAAGGAAGTGACCAAATAATATAGGTGCAAGAAATAATACATATATTAAAATATGCTGCTTCACATCAAGTTTTTTTAAGTGTACATACTTTCAAAAGTGCAATTTTTTTACTTTATAAACTGGACAGCACTTTAAAGCCAGCTTTACACTCATACTTTGCTTTCCCTGTTTACACAGGTCTTCCAAACCTTATGGAAAGTGGTTGTTAAGAAAAGGTGCTACATAACAAAAATTTGGTATGGCAGTAGCTCCTACTAAGAAGTCTGCCTTGTATACATCTCTGGAGACAGTGTGGTCAAACAAAAATAATGGAAGCATTTTAGAGATAAAAATTGAGATACAAAGATTTAGAAACCTGTTTGAAGTCAAGAAAGGAAATTCATACAAGAGCTGGGCACTGAGCCAAAGCTTCACAAAACCCACCGAATTACAGAATCTTCATGGTTGGAAGGGCCCTTTGAGATCATCAAGTCAGTCTGACATCACCCAGTTCAGTGTTTCAA
>JAOXJM010000001.1:198385513-198415272 GCA_026413425.1 Tringa solitaria
GACTAGATGATCTCTAGAAGGTCCCTTCCAACTCCAACAATTCCATGATTCTGTGGCTTTGTTCTCTCTTACATTCTACGTGCGAGTTGGCGTTTCTTACATGGATGTGGCAATTTTTCTTTTACAGTGTTATTTTTGACCAGAAGCTGATTTAATTCCCCATTCTGAATATAAGTTCACTTCTGGTTCCCCATCACTAGCTGTGACCACGCAGGGAGCTCAACCAAATGGCAAAAAAAACCCCCACAATAATAAATATTGCAATGAAATTGAAATCCAATTCTGGGTTCCCCAGCTCAAGAAGGACAGGGAAGTACTGAAGAGAGTCCAGCAGAGGCTACAAAGATGGTCAAGGGACTGGAGCACCTCTCTGATGAGGAAAGGCTGAGAGACCTGGATCTGTTTAGCCTGGAGAACAGAAGACTGAGGGGGAACCCCATCAATACTCATCAATATCTAAAGGGCGGGTGCCAGGAGAATTGGGTCAGGCTTTTCTTGGTGGTGCCCAGTGACAGGACAAGGGGCAACGGGCACAAACTAGAACACAGGAAATTCCATCTCAACATGTGGAAAAACATGACAGAGCCCTGGAATAGGCTGCCCAGAGAGGTGGTGGAGTCTCCTTCCCTGGAGACAGTCAAAACCCGCCTGGACGTGTTCCTGCCCAGCCTGCTCTGGGTGACCCTGCTTTGGCAGGGGGGTTGGACTGGATGAAGGTCCCTTCCAACCTCTCCCATTCTGTGACCCTGTGATACCGTTTGAATCCAGCCATAACAATTTAAATTACACGTGTGCTCTGAATTTCTCCCTTTAACACAATTAAGAAGTTGGCAGTTTACTGCTCTCATGTTTTATTCTTGACTCTGATAAATGTGCATAATTAACAGCGCTTATAAAAATCAGCATTTGTATTTTAGAAAGATTGAATTGCTGTGCCTGCACCGGAGCCTCCTCCTGGTTTCAGTCTCTCCCAACGAGGTGGGTCTCCTGGGGTCGGTCGATGCGGAAGAGCAGCTCGGCGGGCAGGAGGTACCCCAGGTACTGCACGCTGTCTGGGCTGGTGTCCTGGTGGTAGTGTCCTCCTTCCCCATGGTGGCTGAAACAGTGGGTGTGCTCCACACGTAGATCGAAGCCCTGTAAGCGGAGAAAGGCCCATGAACACACATTCATGTGAACAGTATTTAAAAGTCCTGGGACAATCCCTCCTAGAGGAGTATTTCTACACATCTCCAGAGTCTGCTGCAACCATTAAGCACTGAAAATTTGCAAGGTGCTTGTGAAAGTCAGAAGACGAGAAGAGGAGCTGTATAAGGCTTTACAGTAGGATTACAGAGAGAAAAGAATTTAGAAACTCTTGACAGCCCCCAAGTTCTGTTGTCAATCTCGCAGAGACTTCCTGGGTTGGTTTTTTTCTCCTTTCTTTCCCTTGGGATTAGATAAATCAGTCACACCAAGGAACCCCTGCTGGACATCAGAACCCCTTGGCTCTGAATGCCTCAGACCCATGCAATAAAGGGACAATCTCTACCTCAATTCTGAGAGCCAGCTTTGATGAAAATGGGAAGAATAGCAAATAAAATAACACCTAGTGAGATCACCCCACCAGCTTTATGTGGTACAGAATGATGGAACAGTTTGGATTGGAAGGGACCTTTCAAGATGATCTGGTCCACCCCCATGCCATGGGTGAGAACATCTTCCACTGGATTAGATTGCTCAAAGCCCCATCCAACCTGGCCTTGAACACCTCCAGGGATGGGGCATCCACAACAACTCTGGGCAACCTGTTCCAGTGCCTCACCAAGCTCATTATTAAAAATGTCTTCCTTATGTCCAATCTAAATCTATCCTCTTTCAGTTTAAAACCATTGCCCTTGTCCTGTCACACCTGTTGGTGAAAAGTCTGTCCCCATCTTTCTTACAAGCCTCCTTTAAGTACTGAAAGGCCACAATAGGGTCTTTGTGGAGCCTTCTCTTCTCCAGGCTGAACAACGCCAAATCTCTCAGCCTGTCCTCATAGCAGAGGTCCTCCAGCCCTCTGATCATTTTGATGGTCCTCCTCTGGACCTGTTCCAACAGGTCCATGTCTTTCTTGGGGCCCCAGGGCTGCAAGCACCACTTCAGTGGGGCGCTCATGAGAAGGTGAATCACCTGCCTCGACCTGCTGGCCACGCTTCTTTTGATGCAGCACAGGATATGATTGGTTTTCTGGGGTGCAGGAGGATACTAATGAGTAATTCTACAGCATTTGAATGCCATCTTCTACTGCTGTCTCTGTAGCGACACGCAAACATTTCCAAAAGCAAAGGCTTAGCCGAGTGCTGTTGAGCTGCCGGTGGATACAGATGGGGAAAACCCAGCTGCATCCACTACACAAGTTGCACTGGTTCTGAATGGAGCAGCTGTCCACGGCTGTTTTCCAAGTACTCATCAGTTGGTTCTGAGAAGATGCACCCAATTTAGCCTTAGGCCATAGGCTGCCACATGCCTAAAGAATAAAGTCACCCCATTGAACAAATCCAAGCCTACAGCGTGTCTCATTTTAGTCTGAAAAAATATTTTTTGTATTATGACTGCATCGTTATTTATAAAACAGTCATTTTCATCTATGGTTTCCTGGTTACTTATAAACAAATACTCTTCCTAATGATGAACATCTTAATGGCTTTTGAAACCAGATTGGTTTTTATCTTGAATTGTTTGCTTTTGAATTCAGTGCTTGTGAAAGATGCTAGATAACTTCCTAGCATGAGGCTTTATAGGCTTCAGTTTGCATCAGCAATGAGACACACGCTTCACGTATTTTGACACAGCATTAGCAGAGGCCATTCTTACAAGAAGGACCTACATGAACATACAGCTGAACAAGCTTCCACGCTCTTCACATTTCTCCTGGTGTGGCCACCAGTGAATGCAATATTCCTGTTGTGTTTGTGTCCCAAATGCTTGCAACTGGAACTGAACCATTAAGTTCAATCCACTGTGAACAGCTGCTAGGTTTCACAACAGATGGATGTAGCCACAACTGAAGCCAGTGACAGAACTGAGAAGCTTCTATTTCATTACACCCCCTCTGGAAGGGTTAAACACAATATAGACACACTCCTGTTCTTAAAAGGAAAATCACATCCAAGACAAGATTCACGACAAGTCTCAGTTTACACTTAGAAATGAGAAAAAGACTCACAGGATCTCTGGAAACTATTACTGTCTGACAAATCAGTGGAGCCTTCATTTCAAAGAATTTCAGCCAGTTATTCACATCCTCATCGGTGTTCAGAGGACAGGCAGAAAATTCTGGAGGCTACAGCAAAAATAAAAGCTTTATAAGTGAAAGGAAGACACTTGATCAAGACACTTTTCCTCTAGCGACTTTCCTTTGCTTTTCCCCTCCCCACTATTCTGTTCCGTTTCCTTCTTCCCTAAAAGCAGCTCACCAGTGCCTGTTACTGTCTTACTGCCAGAAAAAGAAGTGACCAGAGTATTTCTTCTTTCATTGCACGGGTAGTGGGAGAACTACTGAAGTGAGAATTCTCTTCCTGGTGTATTTTAGAAGCTCGGTTATTTTTAAAAAGCCTATTGCTTCTTCTAAGTATCATCTCAACTCACATATTTAATTTCAATTCATTTTACAATAGGTCTACAGTTCTTCGGCTGCCCACAGATTTCAAAAGAAAAGATGAGGGTATTAAGGCCAAGTAATACAGCACCATTAGTTTTGCAATGTCAGTTTTGTAATGTCAACTCCTTACTTTACTACACTGTTTACCCTAACAGTTTATGCATACCTTTAAAAATACAAAACAAAGTCAAAGCACTTAGTTACACCCTGATTTATACTTGTGTTTTCAGAAGGCTGAAGGGAAGTTACATGAATTGAGAAAAACTTACCATAATGTGAATCTTTGCTTTCCCCTTCTGAATGACAAATGTACCACCCATCCCAACTGGCTTTTCTCCATAGTGTTTCTCTAAAATTTGTCTCAGACAAGTCACAAAGTTAAGTTCCCCAGTTCTTCCATTGGCTTTCACTTCAATGACCTGGAGAATAAAGTTAATTTGTCACTGCTGTCTCAGGCTGCAACGGTCCACAAAGCTGTGAAAGCTGCTCTGAAATTCTCCCAAGCTTATAACCCAAGATTACTTTCTGAAAATGTGAGTTTCCCTGTAAGTGCTGCTCCACTTGCCTCCATCCAGTACCTCACCACTCTCTTGCACGACTTTCTGCTCAGTACTAGTTTGGCCTGTGGAAGGTGCTGGGCAGCAAGTCATTTCACTCACACATGAGACAACGGTATAAGCAACCCCTTTCTCTCCACCAGCTGGCTTCCACTCTGTCCTAAAGAAACTCGGGGAAATAGAGAATACCGCTCAGTTTCCATGCAGGAGTCAGGTTTTTGACTGCTCTGCCAACACCTCTTTGTGCTAGTTGTGTTGGAGGAAGCACTTCTACAAAACACTAGACAAGTGCCCAGACCTGATTTTCACAAGTCAGTCATTGTAAAACTGTTACATTAAATCACTGCTCGTTTGGACTGGATTTGAATGGATGATTTATGATGGAAAATTTGCAATGGAAAATTTTTACTAAACTAATACTTATCCCTCAAAAATTCAAATGCCTGTCTGTCCCCTCCAATTCTTCCCCTCGCTTACCAGAATCAGCTCCTTATGCTTGGATATTCTTTCATGGAATTACTACTTTACTATTACCACAGAAAACTGCTAGGAGAACATCGAAACTTGAGTTTCCCTTCAGCCACAAAGCTCTACAAGCAAAGTCACCTTTGATCCAAGCACGTACCTTACCAGGTTGGCCCTCACTGGCATAAAGGTTGGCCAACAGCCCAAACTCGCAGTCAGTGTATTTGCTGCTGTACTTCTCAAGCAGGCACCCTTTATCTGCAGGATTTATCTGAGCGACGTAGCTCCCGTTTACAGCAGGCTTTTTTTCACTCTTTGTTTGAACAATAGGGATAAGCTGAGAAAATGAACATGTAAGAATAAGCTGAATAAGTTGATAAGAACATGTAAGACTCAGTCAAACGAACAGAACTCACATAAATGCAATTTAAGCTTTGGATTGTGATCCCAACAAATAATCCCCTTCATCGCACAGCTCTCCCTCTCTGAATGAGGTCTGTGCTAGTAAGAAAAATCCACTAATATTGTAATGTAATTGAAAACCACGGGAAACAGTTTTACTTTCTCTGTAGAGTTAAATTCAATGTTATATGAAGATGAATGCTAGTGTTAAAAAAAATAAAGAAGAAAGAAGTCTAACCATTGAGATATGGGGCCTGCATGCAAGTAGTGGAATTCCATGTGACACTTTCTCAGTGTACAGTAACAACTACTATTATAGTGGCCCAAATTTAATGCTGAGATGGTCTATCTCATCTGCTAATAAACACATCAAAAGGAATGGTAAGACCAAAGGTTTATACTTGAAAAGACTCTAACTAACCAAAGCTGCCTCAGGCAGTAGTTTTCATCTCCCATCTCCTGCCAGTGATCATTTTGTATGTGGCATCTTTAAAATTTACAATGGTAAAACACAGCCATCCAAGGGGGCAAAAGACAGGGAGTATTTCAAAGGGATTTACCAGTAACTTTGACAAGCCTTTCTAAATCTTGGCTTTGAAACCTCTGGTCAGATCTTTGTCAATCAGTTTCAAACAACCATGTTTCTTGCAGGCTTCAAAGCAATCACATGCTTCCTAGAGAATTACAAGTTAAAAATTAATCTTTACTATCTCAGTAGTGTCCACCTCATTGGTTGGCCCTCATCTGAATTCCTTCTAATGTGTTTTATGTGCTTTTGGCACGAATGGTGCTTATTAAATGTTTTGTGGTAAATGGGAAATATCCATCATGATACTGCTCTACTACTATGATACTTCCATGAATTCATTAAAAACCATCATACTTATTTCCTGACCTCCGCATTTACTCCAAGAATCTTAGATGAAGCAGCTCCAGCTCCAAGAATGAAAGCTCCAGGTAGCTCTATGTCTTTTGCAACTGTATTTAGATCATAAACCTGCAAAAAAGAAATCCTTTGATTTTGGTGTGGTGCTCAGATTTGGAATTGTAATTCTGTTCACTGTAATCTCTAGATGCATTTAATTCACAATGCCCTCATTAGTATTTTGGATAATTAGGTTGGTTTCTGAACACCACAACATTTGGTAGTAACAAATTGGGAACGTGTCCGTCTGTTTAATGAAAGGTAGAGTCTGCCTGTGTGTTCCCCTGCCATTTTACCCAAAACTAAATTTTCTTCTCATGAAAATTGTATTTGTGTAGAATAAAAAATTGAAGGAACTATCATATGGAGACAGATGGGGTGAGGTGTCAGAAAGGAGGCATGATATTCTTGGAAAAGGACAGTAATGTGAATCCAGCGTTGGCCTGAAAATACAAACACAGCCAGTTTTCACAAAGAAGCATAGCTGTGACTTGAAATCAGAAGCGTGCAGCAAGCCATATACAAGCATGCAGACAAGCCCCTTGTTTAGCAGTTCCTTCCATGGCTCCTGTCACAGACCATACGTCTCTAAAACCCGTATTTGAGGACAGGAGAAGATGAACCATCAACCACGATACGCTACTTTTGCTACAATGTGTGAGATTAGCTGATGTAGTCTATGTTCAACATATGTCAAAAATCAATCTCATAAACCACTAAAAAGCAAGTCTTTTTTACCAGTGGAATCTTACAGTATCTATTAGTCTTTAGTTTTGTGTATACTTCAACAAGATACTGCTTTTCTTTAGATAAATGTATTAAACCCCACAGCTACGGGAAAAACTCACCTTTTCTTTCTGTACAACAGGTATGAGGTAAGGAACCCCTCCCACATCTGCTATTCTAGGCTTTCCGCAGATTCCTGGAAGAATACAGCCAGTTAGATTAGTAAAATATTTTTTCCTAAAAATCTTAAATGAGCATGCAGTCTAACCCACCACTGAACTGGTCCCTCAAACTTCTAAAACCCTTTGAAAACCCTATTTCCCTAGCATGCTTAGATAAATTGTTGCACTATTAAGAAGTCCAAGGACAGTAAACCTCAAAACGATTTAATGCTGGGCAACCTGTGAAAAATTAACTTCTAAGCACAAAGAAATATTACAGTGGGCAACAACTGCCATTTGCCAGTTCTCCAGTAAGATGCCCTCACTACACAGTGGATATCCCCACTGGGACTCCACTTGCAAAATTTCAGCAAAGCTGGACGCCCAAGTCTCAGGACAATTCATCCCACTTATTTGAACATGTATTTTAAGAAGGGATGAATCACTTTCTGGAGGTGATTCTTTCACTACATTGATGACAAAGAGAACTCAGATGAATAGCACAGACTGTATCAAAGAATATGAATCCCACTCAGAAAATTTTCATTTCACAAATGGCAGGAATTTAAAAATGAATGGAAGCACAACTCCTTAGGTGCAGATAGTGATTGGCATGGATCCAAAAAATTTCTCCATCTGGAAGACAACAACTTCATTTCAAAACCTTTTTATTACACTAAATAAAGCTGATGAAATGAGTGCTGCAACCATAGGCTAGGAAAAAAAATTATGACAAGTACTTGGTAATGACTTGTCCTTGTTTATACATCAACTAGGAAGCAAATCCAGAAATAAAATGTAGCTTTCCTCTCATGCATATTCTTTACCTGAAAAACAATTTAAGTTCTCCCAACATCTTTAGAAGATCAAACCCAAGCAGGATCAGGTAGAAAGAACCGGACCATTCTTAGTAGAAGACAGGAACGCTAGGTTACCTTTGGCAGGAAAGTTGAAGGGTTCCTGAGTGAGATCAGGACAGTCTACAACAGAGACTTCAGCATCAGCAAAGTTTTCTTTAAGCCCTTTCTGCAAAACTATAATAAAGAATAATGGCAAAGTTATTGAAAATGAAAAAATTACCAAGAGTTTGACAAGTTACTAACAACAATAGATGTATCTGTTTAGGCTTTTTTTCAGCAAGATACATTAGAAAACTTATGCTTACCCTAAATAACACCATTGATTTAAATGTTATTGTCTGTAGGCACTTGCTTCCTGAGTCAGAGCTTCAGGGAAAAGCAAAAGCTTGTTCAGATAATTGTTACCTACCACACTAATTCATTTTTAGAATTTTTAAAACCTTTTAATTGAAATGCAATAACTGACTGCTCCTGGTAGCACTAGGAGCAGCACAACGTGAAGTAACATGGGTAAACTCGAGCCACATTTAGCGGTGGTTTTGCTTCCCAAGAGCAGGCGATTGTGACCATGGTCAAATATACAAGGGCAAAGGAGGAAGTAAGTTTTAGCTGAAGTGACAATCAGTTCTTTAAATATATTAACTATATATCTCAAACTGTCTCTGCTTTCTGGAAACTTCTGCCATCACAGGATATTGTCTGTTATGCTTATGTTCATGTGGAGATTTTCTGGCAAGTGCCACTGTCAGTACAGGACAGGTAATGAATGGTGCTGATGATAATGAACAGCCCCAAATCTAAGCTTTTGGTTTTGCTTCATATCAATGCTTTTAGGCAGCGTCACTCAAACAACATGGAGGATTCTGGCTTAAACAAATGCACTGTTTGGAAACAACTTCCAAACCTTAACTGAGCATGGGATTGCCTTCACATCCACTACTTCAAATACCGTGGTAAAAGGTCTGAGTTCTTTCATGCCTGGGGGTCTGCTTTAGCAGGTGCCTCAAAGCAAGCAACAGAAAATCCAGTCTGTGATCTCAAATCAGGCAGTTCCTTATCTACTCAGAAGACTTCCCTGTGTCTTTGCTTCCTCCAATCAGGATTTCAGCCATAGCTTACTACTCAGGAGCAGAGTTACCTCGCTCTTGACCACCAGGGTCAGTAGAAGCTACTCGGCAGGTTTCGAAATACATCTCAGTACCTTTTGGTAAGTGGGAAAGGACAGTAAAAGGGCACTTCTGAAATTATACTCAAGAGCTGAACAGCAACAAAATTCACAGGTTACAGAAGGTCCTCAGGACGGGGCTGGGGGGAGAGGAAAATTCTGCTTCACAATCCATCTTTTTTGCTACTGTTCTAAGCTGTTCTGCTGCAAGTACATGCTGTTCTCTGCTGAACCCACAGGTCTATGGCAGCCCTGGCCCATTGCCCCCGCCTGATGGCTACTGGGCAAGAAAAGCACTGAGAACCACAAAGGGTGCTGCTGGGAGCACACTTCTGAAAGCATGGAAATGTCAAACTGACGAGGATTTGGGAGAGCAGCAGACTGAACTGAAGAACGTCTCTGAAAGAAAAAAAAAACCTTTAGTACATCTGCTGCAGACAGACTGCCAGAAGGAATAATGCCTTCCTATGAGGGCAAGGAAAGAAGCTCATGAGCAGGGGGGTTGGAGCAGATCACCTCTAGAGGTCCCTTCCAGCCTCAACTGTTCCATTACTCCCAGCACATTTTGTGAGAGCTTTGGAAAGAAAAAAAAATAAATAAAATGTTTCCTGCCGCCTGGTTCTAAGGCAATCACCAAAAAGAAGCTAGCTAAGCTCAAGCTGCCGTGCTACGCCACATCTTATCAGCTGTGTTTTTCGTAATCTTGAAAAAGAAAGAAATATTGGAGGGTAGAGGGCAGATGATCCCATATGCGTAAATAAGTTTGGTCTGTAATTGTCAAACTTTCACAACCCCTGCACAATCTGCAAATGTAGCGGGCAGTTTTAACAGGTTTGAGAGCCTGTTGGTGTGCTTAAATGTCACTTGGGGTTTCGGAGAGGAGTCATTGTTCGTTCTAAAGAAATAATAGTATATAGAAAAATAGTGCTTTTCTTTACATCTTAGTATGCTAAGAGCAGGAACATTCACAGAATCACAGAATCATCATGGTTGGAAAGGACCTCTGAGATCACCGATTCTGCGTGTACTAGCTGTAGAAAAGTTTTGGTAAGAGTTTTAAGATAAGTTTAAAAAGTATATTATAAGTTTGCAGAAAGTTACAGGCTGCATGACTTACCCCCAGCAAGCTCCTCCAGACTTGGGACATGAAAAGCAAACCTTTCGACTTTGGCCATTTCCTAACTGGTGCTGATTTCTTCAGGTAAGAAATTACAATGCACCACGCTGTAGGGGAGACTGATCTGTCAACAAGGATAACAGTTTAACCATTAAAACAGGCTTTTTTCAATATGTTACTAATTTTTCAATTTCACTTAGGAATACATAGACAGCAGTAGAACTGTAGTTCCGCCATCAGAGGAAAGACTAATGGCTTTGATATTAATTTTCCTATGCACTTTGGAAGGAGATGTGTCTGTCAGCTCCATAGCTGGCTCGGAGCATTGCATATTGCTGGTTCTCAAGCTTACAACTGGCTGTAGGCAAAACACATCCCACGCTGAATCCAGTTCAAGGGACAGGTCAGGAGATCTATCTCTCCTTTGTAATCCTGGAGTCACAACTTATTTTTGAAAGAAAACTGGACTTTTCTGGGCACATGAGCTGCCTCCTCATGTTTTCCCTACCTTAATGTTTACTTTTCCAGCATGGGCCTACGGTGGACTTTCAACTTCAGCAGTGACATTGTCTCTCAAATCATTCTGGGCATGTGTTTCAGTCTAGCAGCAAAATAGCGAACAACAGCAGCGAGTCCTGCAGTATCAGGCTCTGTACAGGTACAGAACCCACAACAAAAAGTTTTGTTTGAACAGCAGTTTAAGAACCCCTTTGCAAATAAACTATATTCCAGTCAGCCTTGCAACAGCAAAGTCAGCTACTAGCTCGGGGCAGCTGATTATACACTACCTGTAAATCAGCCACAGCAATCATTAACTCCTTAGGCACGTGCCTGCTGCACACAGCAGGAAAACAAAATGAGGCTCAATTATCCAAATCTCAGGCCTTGGAGGAGAAAGCCAAAAACCTAATTACATTCTCAGACATGACAGAGCTTCTGTTAGGAAGGACTATGATGTGAGCTAGCTGTTAAGGTATACTTTTAGCTTCTATTTTAAAAATACCCTACCTTTTATGAATGTTGAAAATTATATACCACAGGCCTCTCAAGTCTGCGTAAAGGGAAAAAAAAGCCAGTGGAAAAAAAAGAAATAAAAAGAGTTGGAAGATTGTAGCAGTCACCTAACCAAAGTCATTGAGCTCTAAGTTCAGCCACCCCAAATTACTGCTGTAGCAAGCAGTTGAGAAAGGAAGAAAGGCAGCTACCTGCGTACAGTAATTCTCATCTTAGCTGGTCTTACCCAACTCTACCGGTGACTCCCTCCCCCCTCTGGCTCTGGAGGAGAAAATAACAGGCTGGATTTGGTGCCTCTGGCAGGAGGCTGCTGTCAGATGGAAAGAATCGGGCTCCAAGACTGTAACTTTGCACCAAACACAAAAAGGGAGCAATTCAGTCAGAGAAAAAAAGTGAGAAGATGGCTTTGGCAGCATTGTTTTGGATGGTACTCATCCTCTCAAGAACCCTTTGCCATGTCCAGAAGGAAGCTGTGCCAGCAACTCAAGACACCAGTTGAAAACAGACTTGAGAAGACAGGCTAGGAGTGCTGTTGAGCAAGAGACTTGCACACAGTTCCAGTAAGCAGGCTCAGATATAGCACCCCGACCACTGCTTGCTGTTTAAAGGACAATAGTCAGCTCCCCACAATCAAGAGAGGAAAAAACTGGGAAAAGCTCGATGTACCATAACAAACCCAATCTGATTGCTAGACAGTAGTTCTTACCGGGATGGTCACAAAAGAGAAGTAGATCCGTCAGTCACCACAGCAAGGAGAGCATTCACAGGGGGGTTTGTCTGGTGTGGGAGAGCCTGAAAAGAGACAACACCACACAATTAGGATCCATCGTGGTGGGGTGGAGTGACGTTGAATTACTACGGAAGACTTTCAAAGAAAGAACACGAGTTCTAAGAGAACAATAAGATTATTAGATCTGGGATGGTGCAACAAGAATGGCGGGAACAAGCATCTAGGAACACTTTAGAAGTCTATTGTTTTGAAGCAGGAAGCAAAGATCAGAGAGAGTAGTCAAGGGGCAGGAGAATGCAATGACATGGGAACCACGATATTAATGGGGTGGGGAGAGTTGCCTAGTATCAAAAATCTGAATCAAAACTAGTTTGGAGAGTAGAAGCCAGAAAGGGGAGGTTCCGGGCAGGCGAGAGATGAGTCAGGGCGGGGGGAAAAATGAATCCATGGGAAAAGTGATCATGCTGTCAGCGAGAGAAGAGAAATTTAGCGGTGACACCAAGAAGAGCAAAGTAAAAAACCCAGATGCCTCCTCAGAGACTATTCCTCAGCCGGGGCCGTGCAAGGAGCTCCCGTCCGCGGCAGGGGAAGGGGGGATGGGGGCAGGGCAGGAGCCGGGCGAGACTGGGATTCCCAGGGAGAGCAGCCGGTCAGCCCAGGGCAGCGGAGCGCGGGAGCAAAGAACGGCTAAAGCCGACACTGCGAGGGGAAAGAGGAGGTTATTCAGGCCCGAGCCGCAGCCGGAGGGGAGGAGAGGCAGGACAGCAGCTGCGAGAGCCCGACACCTCGAGGAGCAGCCCCTCACAGCCAGCGGGAACTGCGCCCTGAGGGGGAGCCGGGACCCCGCGGGAGAGACGGGGAGAGGCCGAAGCGGGGGGGAGGGGGGAAGGGACACTGCCAGCCGGCAGCTGCCCCGCGCTGAAGGGCGATCCCCGCACCCGCTCGCCGTTAGCGCCTTGACAGCACGTACCTGCCCCGCCGTCCGGGCTGCGCGGCGGCACCGCCCGCCCCCGCCGCCAGCCGGCCCCGGGGACCGCCCGCCCCGCCACTCCCAGCATGGCGGCGGGAAGCGGCCCGCCCTTCCTTCCCTCCCTCCCGTCAGCCCCCGCGCCTCTCGCGATCGCCCGGCGCTATTTAAGCTCTCGAGCGGCCATTTCGCGCCCTTTAGGATGACGATGCGTGAGGCGGCGGGAGGTGGGTGAGGGCGAGCTGGGCATCCGCCGCCATCCGCGGCGCCTGGGGCGGCGGGAGCGAGGGAGCCGGGTGAGGGCGGCGGTATCGAACTGTGCCCGCTCGCCCAGGGCCTCCACGGGGAGCCCGCCCACGGGGAACGGCCCGGCCTGGGGAGGGCTGGCGGGGCGGCCTCGGTTCTCCCCGGGAACGGGCTGTGTGGCGGCCGCCGGTGAGGCTGTTCTCGGGAGCGGTGCCGGTGGGTACCTAAAATGTCGGCCGTGGTGCCGGCTGGGGTGGAGGGGGGAGAGCGGTGCGTCCAGCGCCTTTCGACCTGAGGTAAATGTTGGCGAATTAATCGGTGGCTGTTTTTGGGAGGAGAGAAGATGGTGTGAAGTAGTCAGCCAGTTACATGTTGGTTGGTTTTCTTCCTCAAGAGATGTGTCTGGTGTGCCAGCCGTGAGGAGTGGAGCTGCAGGAGAGGCGGTGAATGATGCTGAGCTGCCAACTGTAAGTACCGGTCACAGCCCCTGTAGTTAATAGTGCTGTTGTCGTGTGTGTTCCTGCTTTTATTTTAGGTTGTTCCGTCTCTGGACGCTGTGTTTGTGTAATCCTGGGTGGACTGACAGTAGTGGTTCGTTTTTCTAGGCCACAACACTGCAGGTTTCTGTCAAAAATCACCTTTCCTCACAGCGAAGGGCAGAATTGGGCCCCTGCCCTGCTCCTTTAAGTGTGTTAGAATGAGTTTAAGGTCTAGTGTACTTCTAAGCCTGCATTTAATAGGTTTGGAATGAAGTATTTTCATTCTGAAAAATACAGCAGGGGAGGTTCTTCCTTAAACAGTTCGATGATGCAAAAAGCCATCTAAACGTAAACTGTTTAAAATTCAATCAGTGGTGTATGGCTGCAGCAGACAAATTTGGATGTTTTATCTGCTTTTTTCAGAGAATAACCTCGAGGTCACTGTAGCTGTGTGGGCTAGAGAGGAAATGGAAGTTAATATGAGCCGTCATGGTGGTTCGTGTTCTGTAGCCGTTGGTTCTGGTCTGATATTGTTATTCTTTAACTGCCAGTCGATATGTATCTGTTGTGCTTTCAGACTTCTCAGTTTGCCGGGCAGCCTGCTTCCTGAATCTGTGCAGTAATGAAAACAGCTGAA
Source organism: Tringa solitaria (assembly GCA_026413425.1). Lineage (NCBI taxonomy): Eukaryota > Metazoa > Chordata > Aves > Charadriiformes > Scolopacidae > Tringa > Tringa solitaria. The sequence continues at coordinate 198,399,587 of JAOXJM010000001.1, forward strand.
AAGCAGCTGAAACATGGAGCTGTTATCCAGAAAACAGCAGGTTATCTGAGGACAGGAGATGAGTTTTGCTATAGTGTATTCAGGTGCCAAATTGTGTGTTTGAAATATTAACAGATATGAGATTATATGAGTTAAGGGGTTATATGATGTTATAAAAGGTTATTAAGCATTGGAATGGGTTGCCCAGGGAAGTGGCTGAGGCACCATCCCTGGAGGTGTTATAAGAGGGGTTGACATAGAGCTTAGTGACATGGTTTAGTGATGGAGTTTTTTTATCAGAGTTAGGTCGATGGTTTGACTAGATGATCTTAAAGGTCCCTTCCAACCTAGACAATTCTATGATGGGTTTGTGAAACTATAAAAAGCACAGTAGGATTACAAAGATACAGATCTATAGGGATGGTAAACGACTAACACAGGTAAAATGATTTGAGGCTGTTACATAGGAAGGGTAGGTTCCTCTGTGCTGTGTTTCAGTCCCTTTCATGTAGACTTGGGCAGCTGAAGGGGTGGATTGGGTTATTTTGCAGATTCAACTGAGAATGAACATTTTGATTGTGGGGCTGGTCTCCATGTGGATTGATAGCCAGTGAATAAAGGGCTGATAGATTGTTAGAGCAGGAGGCTTTAGGTATCACTAGCCAGCAAAAGAACAGAGGGAAGATGGCATTGCTTATGATGATGATGCTGTCTTAGATTAGTTTTAAAAAGCTGTAAACCACAGTAAAGTATTTGTGTATGACTTAAAACTACATTGTCCTTACAAGTATAAGACACTGTTGGCTACATGCATCTGTGCTTATATGAGAGAAAACTTATTCCTAGGAAGGGGAGGGTTAAAACATGCAGAACTCATCTTTATAAGTTTCTGATGGAATTCTGAAGTTAGCCTTGCTTTTACTAGAAGTTGGACCAAAAGAGCTGTAAAAATGCCTTCTGACCTAAATTATGCTATGATTACCTTGAGATAAGTGGCTGCATCTTAACTGTTACTATGAAGGTTAATACATTTGCTTCTGGGTTGTAGAGAAATCTTTGTTTGCTCACAGATTATTATTGTACGTTTACCCTGTTAGGTGGAGTGTTGGAAGACTTGTTAACTGATTAACATAGAACTTTCTTTAATTTCTTGAATTTTCACTGATTTTTAGGGCGAACTGAAACATGACTGATACAGATGAGTCACAGCCTTCTGACTCTGATTACCCTGATGCCCAAGAGCTGATATGCAGTCAGCAGAAAGAACCATATAATAAGGTACATGCATGTGAAACAAATACAAGACTAGAGTGTTCACTTTCAAGGCAGAAGAATGGTGCTCCTGAGGAGTCTCCAGATGAGCTTAACAGTATATGTAAATCTTCAGCTGTGGTTTTGCTGGACAGCAGTGATTCAGAAATGTGAGTTTTTATCTCTAGTTAAAATTTTTCATGTGAAGAACCTGTGTTGTTATCATAAAAGTATACATTCTTTTGAAAGTAATTATTTTTTTCTTCTTCAGTGATGTCTCTGCTGCTAGTGGCAGTGAGTACCATCCTAGGTGCTCCATTGCACCTTCAGAGGGAAAAAGGAGATTTGAATCTTCAGAGCAACAAGCTGAATTAGTTGCAGGAGTGCATGACAACGAAAGCTCTTCAGATTCTTCTCTGTCACCTCCAAGTCCAGTTAAATCATCTGAAAATTCCACCAAGAAATCAAAATTCAACTTGAAAGCCATTTTTGCCTATCACTTCAGGGGAAAGAAGTTTAAGGCTGCTGCACACCGAAAATACAAGTGTGGCTCAGGCAAGAAGAAGAAGAGAAAGTATGTGAGCACACAGATGCCTACAGGGAGGCCACCACTGACAGCCTCACCTCAAGAGCAAAAGAGAAGGCTACTACACAGAGGCTTTCAATTCCCGTTTGTTGAAAAGCATTACGGGAAGAAACATATTCCCTTAAAGATGGTTCTTGGCTATGAGGTGAGGCCTCTGTTTGGTGGGATAAATGTAGTATTATTTTTGTCTAAAAATGAAGGGAATTTAAATTGGCTTCTACCTGATACACTACTATAAACAATGAAATGGTTTTAACTTCTGTTAAACAGGACATTTCATGTTGTCTGTTTAATAACTTTAAGACAAGCACAGATGAAATATGGGTGTCAATATAAGATTGCAATTCAGTTCATAATATAAATGATTTATAGTGGTATTTTTAAGATCTCACCTCATGCATTTTTCTTTAGCAAGCAGCTGCAAAGGGATATTTCCAGTACATTGAAATGCTTAAATATGAAGAACATCTTAGAAAAGCTTTAAAAGCCCTTCAGGCCAGTGAAGACTTAGAAAGAGAATGTCTGGTGGTACGGAAACACAAATACTTAGATGATGAAGGCCCCATTTCCCCTATTCAGGAGATGAAGTAAGTTCATTCTTATATTTTCAGGTGGTATAAAACTTGCTCTTTTGTTCTTAACTATAATATATGCTTGTGTGTATATGGTTAGACGCATCAAACACATGGACACAACTCTTGGTCACCCCTGGCCTGTTTGCTGACGTGGGGAGGGCAGCAATGAACTCTAGTCACAAACCTAAAACACGGCAGCATACGGGCTGCTCTGGGGAAAGCTGACTCCATCCCATTCAGACCAGTACAATCTGCTGCTCTTACAGTGGAGTTCAGGAGCTAGTACAGTTGCTTGTAGGAGCATGCAAGTTTGTGACAATTGCAGATATATCAAGCTGAGTTCCTATGTTGTCCTTTTAGCCTGTGTCAGCATTGTTTGATCTGAATGTGAATATCTGCTTATGAAAGCATTGTTTATTTGGGGAACAAAACAGCCACTTGGGATTCTGTCACTGCAAATGTGAGTTGGAGCTTCTTGCAGAATGAGATATTTTTAATCTGAAGACTGATCATTGTTTCAAATGGTGATTTGTACTGTTATTAAAATGATATGGTAGAAATGTTTAAAGAAAAAAAAAGGTATTTACTGAATTTAGTCCCGCTATAGTTTTCCCAAATAAAGATGTGGAGTGTTTCATGGCAAAGGCTAAAAGATATTTTTTTTAATTTCCTTTTTACTTAATTATTGAAGTATCAGCTTAGATCTTGCTTTATGGTCAGTTAACTTAAATGTAGTAAAGGGATCAGTAAATCAACGTGGATAATTAATGTTTTAGGTGCTGAGGATATTTATAACTAACAAGCCTAACAGACAGCTCTTTGAGCTACTGTTGGCTGTAGTAATGACTTACACTGCTAATTTATGTGAGTTGAAGTATTAGGTTGAGCCTGTAAAATCAGTAACAATAAATAGTTTTGCGTTCTTAAAAAAGCAGAACAAGGAAAGTTCTGTAGAATAAATACAAGCCAGCTCATCCAGGCACTTGATTCTTCTGATATTTTATGAGTACTAGAAGACTTCTGAGGTTTTGGAACCAGTCCTTCTGCTGCCACTCGTTGAAACCATAGTACTGAAATGGCTTCATCTCTTTCTGGGGAATTATTTATTTCTTGAGAGAAAAACCTGTGGACAGTAGTGGGATTTCATACTAGTTTCGTGGCAGTCTGGAGATAATACTTCTCAGCTGTTATCTGAAAGACAGCTGCATAGTCTTGTTAGCTGAGGTATCTTACTTTCTTCATTGTATTCTGCTTGTTTTCTGACTCGCTGACTTCCTAGCATGTTTGCCAGTGTAATCCTAAATGTCTCAGTACCACTAATGATGGCTACTACTAAGTCTCTGTTCTGCAGCCAAGCACTGCTTCCATCCTGCCAGTATGGCTAGTTGGAATGGAGTTCTGCTGTCAGCATTTGAGAACATCATGTAGAAGTAGTATTATCTTAAATTTACAAGCTGTAGCACTTCCATATGCATTAAGAGAAAACGGGGCTTGTAGTAGAAAAGTAGTTTACACATTGCAGCCTACTGTAAAAGTGCAGAGCTTGATCTGAATTTTTGTATTTCAGTGATGATGACAGCTTGAATTCTGATAATCCAGAAGACTTTGATGCCAGAGTCGTGGTGAGTAAATTATTCCTTAACTTCAGAAACTGTCTAACCTTTTTTCTCTTCTGAGGTTAAAGAATTAGTAGATAATGTTTTCAGTACTTAATTCTTGAGCGTAGTTCCAGAGTTACCTGTATGATACTTGTGAATCTGGATGTGGAATGCAGAAGGAAGTTGTTCTGAGAATCCACACTCTCCTCTTTGGAATTAATGATGGAATGTGTCGGAATTCTAGGCCTCTCTGAAGAGTTCTTAAAATCTTCAAAGTTACTACCAAAATTTTACCTCTTACGTGGCTCAAAACTAGACTTGTGAATACTTCTGTCTTCCATTTGCATAGGAAAACAGCTCTTTCATTATAAGCAGCAAAATTCCCAGTAAGAAAAAATCCAAGCCAGAAAGGAAACATGCGAAATCAGTTGAAGTGATCGAAATAGAGGAGGAAGATGACTCTGCTTCTGAGAATTCTGTGGTTCTGCAAAGTTCCCCTCAGTGAACGGAAAGCTAACAAATGAGGTGGCAATGATCACCCTTCACATTACTTTTTCATGGCCTACTTGACTTAAACTACTGATCTGAAGAGAATGTTGAGCTGTCAACCAAACAACCTAGGCAGATTTGGTTTAAGGTGAGTATGTTGGGCTTGTGTCCGAGATGGTTACAAAACAGGTATAATCTGCCTTTTTGCTAAGCTTTTAACTGTCTTCTGTGCTGTCCTGTATCAGGTGTGTAATATCCTTGATTCAGTGGCTGATCATCTTTTGAAATGCAACTTCTGTGACTTGACTTGTGTTAACCGATGAATCACAGAATTTATGGAATTAAAAATAGGAAAACAAGTTCCAAATATTGTAACATAGAAGCAGCACAGTATAGACAAGTGTGTGCATTTGCATAATATATATACATGCTCATGTTACAAAGGGCAATTTGGACCCCATTTCTCTTTCATAGCTGACTTTTTGAGTGGTGCTTGAGGGGTTATTTTGCTGTATCTTAAGGAAATGTAGGTTACACTCTGAAATACTTAAGGAGCTGAGTAAGGCTTGAAGACAGAATTGAAGCTTAACACAAAAAAGAATTGAAGCTTAACAGTAAAAAATGCAAAATTGTTAGCTTGGACAAAAGTCTGTTGCAAAATATGGTTAATGCATTCGAATGATGATAAAATCAATTTGAGTTTGTCTATTCCATGTGGAATAACTTTTCAGAAAACTAATTCTCTGCTCCTGAATGTAATACAATTATCTGAAGTTCTAAGTTATTTGAACAACTGCAGCAGCACAGTGAATCTTAAAGATTCTTTTCCCCCTCTGTCCGGAATGGGGCCTGATGTGAACGTGACTAAGCAGACCATGAAAGCTCTTTATAAATAAAAGTACTTAACAAGCGTTGCCCCAGTTGCAAATAGCTTTCTCAAAGGTGTTTTGGACAGCTGGGAACGTGACTAGTGAATGCATGGAAATGGTCTGAACGTGGCTAACTCCTAGATGACAAGGCTGTCATCTGTTTGAGAAGTTGACTTGTGAATCAACAAGATACATTCACTCAAACACTCTTTCAGCAACAAACTAAAAGCTCTTCAGCAGCTAAAAGTAGTTTGTGCTCGACAGGGATATTGTCAGAAAAAGACAGTATCTACTGGCTTAATTTCCTTCAAAATGTAACTGATGGTCTGAGGACATTTACAATAGGTGTTCATACTGAGAGCAGGTCAAATTGCATTTCTCATATGCTGAAGTCATGGTCCCAAATCTTCATAAAGGAAGCTTGGGGTTTCTTAATTGCAACTTGGTAGCTCTAGGGAGTAAGGCAGCAAAAATTACTCTTCACTAGTTAAAGATCCCATTTACTATTGGTCCAAAATTAATGTCAAAATGTAACTCTTCTAGGCATCTACCTGAGAAATACTCTGTATGGCTTGAAAGACTCATCCTGGATCTAGGAGTGGGGTTCTTGCTTGGTAAGGCCTAGCGAGGTGGTATGTGGAGTCTCGCTCATTCTGCAGTTCATGTGATGAATTTTTCTGTTCAACTGCTGAGTGACTCAGAAATGAACTAAATTTCAATTCTGATTAGAACTGGATAACTATACATGAAAATCAAGCTTATTACTACTGTTAAATCGATTGCTGAAACCTAGCTTTTGGCTGTAGGAGTCTTCTCTTATTTGACCGTATCTGATAGTTCTTATCGCTTTGCTTTTTTCCTTCTAGTTCATGTTGCTTTTGGAAGATGAAATACTGCTCAAATTTCTTGGATGTGCAAGGTAAGCTCTTACTTGGCTTGCAGCTCCTGTTTTCTTCAGATGGATTTTTCGCTTTACTTCATGAAAAGTTTTTTTAAAAACAGTAATTGGTAGTTCAAGTGAATACACGGCCATGTTTCAGAGCAGTGCAGCTTCTGTATGAAGCTTCTGAGGTCTCCAAAATTGAGTTCAGGGTAACATCTTTTTGGTCAGTCTGACCAAAATTAGAGCCTGTAGCCTTTGCTTGAATGAAAACTAAAACTTATTGAATGCCTGTATATTAAATGCAATTTTGTTAGAAGTTATGTATAGAAATATTTTGGTTTTACCTGATGTTGAATGCTGCAGGGCAGCTCTATCTCTTTTGATTCAGACAATACCTGGGATCTTCTCTGCTTAAGATGTTGGAGAAGTTCTGTAGGTGTAATCTCCTGGTGGTGCCTCACCCACTCTTTCTGTCCTGGGCTGTTGGTACAGCTGCACCTTCTGATTGCTTCCCTCTGGTATAATTTCATTTCAGTGCGTGTCCTGTGCAAAAACAGGAGAGACAGCAGAAAAGAGCTGTTGGTCTTGAAAGTACGTATTGCTGAAGCTGTGGAACTTGTCACCAAGTTTGTGTGGCTTCAGGAGAGTCTAGGAAATGGCATGGAAGACAATGCCACGTAAGATTACTGGGCTGGAAAACATCTTTAACATAAAATCGTAGAATGGTTAGAGTTGGAAGGGACCTTAAAGATCACCAAGTCCCAACCTCCCTGCTGTGGGCAGGGACACCTCCTACCTAGACCAGGTTGCTCAAACATGGGAAACCCTGAGCTGAAGCTGGGCAAGTAATGAAACCTTGTGAGAGTGTACTTCAGTAAGAGGATAGGAACAGGGCATGGTATTCGGCCAGTGAGGGGACTGGGCTAGCTAACATAGCCATTTGTCACAGAAATTGTTCTTATGATGGTGTGTCTGATACTGAACTTCTTGCCACAGTTACCTTAGTCCACACTATACCTGTCTCTAAAAACAGAGAACATAATAGCAGAAGGTGACGGTTATTAATGGTAAGTATATAGTAAACTGAGAAATAGTGTTAAATCATGTTTCAAGAATAGTGGGAAAATGAAAGCTGATGCATTCAGTCTGTTCTAGCACGTGTTCAGTTTTTGTCTGTCACTGTAGACAAAAACCTGGAACCTAGTGCTTAGAAAAAAAACCCCTTCTTTTGCAACCCACAGCTGATGAACGTATTAGTTGTGTTACTTATATGAAGGGACAATGTTTTCATGTATTCAAACAACAACTCATTCAAATACTGGTGAATCGTGGGTTTCATGTTGCAGAAGTGTAGTGATACCAGTTTCTTTCCAGACTCTGCAGATGAGCACACCAGATCAGCAGCAGTGAGCAGCTGTCACTTTTTTTTGCACAGCTTGAATTCTTGACAGCTATTTGCTGACCTTCTGATGTACAAACCTGTTACTTGGATGGACTTCAGTGGAATGTGTTAGTGGAAGAGGTGAGTGTGCTTTGTGTTTCTGCTGAACTTTCAGCACAAGAATGTTAGATTTCTTCAGACAAGTACTATTTCCTGCAGAAAGTAATCAGACTGATTTAATTTGCGCACTGTATGGTATCTGCACCCAGCAGTATCTTCCTGATGGGGTGTTCAAAAAGCAGTGCTACAGTATTTCAGCAGCTGGCATCGTTGGTTTTCATGCAGATGTGCTGGTTAAACTTGGTATTTCTGTTGAAACAAGTAGATTAAAAATTTCTTATTGGAAAGCTTGTCAAATACAACACTGAAGAAGTGTTGAACTGTTACAGGATAAAAGTACAGTTAAATTGATGACCTTGTTCCAAAATATTTCTTCTTAAAGGGGCATTTCTCTGATGCCTGGAACACAGCGGAAAGCCTCTACTTAAGGGTGAGTATCAAGGAAGTAGTTGTGTTTTCCTGGATGGAGGTAGTTGGATGAGGATCATAAAAGCTCAGATCTTAGCTTTTTGGTTGTCTTTTTACAAAGAAACAATATTTTGTTTTGAAACAAAAATACCCAGATGGCAGCTAGTGGCATGTTTCAAAGTTAACTGGCTAGGCTTTAAAACCAGAAGCTATTCTGCAGATCTTGTGAAGAGTTAATTGTTATGCCTCGTTATTCAGCAAATAGACACAACTCACTGTGTGTCTGAATTGAAAAACGTGGCTAGAAGAGTAACAGGTTGTGCTTTCCTCACTGTACAGTTAATTGCAGTGGTGCCAATGAGACCTGTAACAGGTTTGCTTAGTGGGACAATTATGCAAACGCAGTTAAAGATGCAGCGACTGTAAAATCCTGAGATTAGCTTGTTTTGATGTGTTTGAATTCTGCATCCTGCCTACTAAAGTAAGTAGAATTAGCAGGTAGAGCAAAAATACTTATTGTAGTTGGCTTATTATGGCATTTTTTTAAGCTGTCTTAAAATAGTATGTTGTAAGTATTTTCTTCACATCACAGAACCAGCTGCCTGTTGGGTGACTCCCTTGGTTGTATCTTCTGTGCTGTAGTACTCCAATTCCTTCAATTGCTGATTAATTTTGTTGATAGCTGTGTGATAAACTGGGTGGTGGCAAGAAATGCTTAGTTTTGGCATTAGCATTCAGACAGTGTAACTGGACTGCGGTCTGCCTGCATTGTATTTAGTACAAAAGTATCTGAGTATTAGTAAATTACTTAAAATCCTGAAGGAACTTGGAACTGTTACTCACGTGCAACAATTTGCTTCTTTCTAGGAAGTCCACACCCTGGTCCAGTCTGAACTAGCCTCTTGGTAAGTTAGTGTGACAGATGGTTTTTTAACCCTTGCCTGTTGCAGGTTAGCTGCCTTTAGCTTGGTGAGCTGGTTATATTGCTTTAGATAAGAGCTTACCTCCCCCTAATCTTTAGAATGTTGTGAGAAAATTGTCGTGATGATTGGCAAAATGTTCAACTGCTCTGAAAAGAGTGAGTGAGAATAGCCTTTCTGAACAAATTACATGAGCGTCCTTTTCACATCGCTTTATTCTGGGCATCTTGAGTATTTAGCATGCAGTGTTTTGTATCACTGAGCAAAGATCATGACTATGTGACTTTCCTTTAAAAACAAACAGGAAATAAGAAGAACTGTCAAATTAAACAGGGTAATATTTAAACATTATAGTACCTTAAAGTGTGATTCCAAATACAGGCCTACAGGAACACCTGCGGGGCTTAGAACCACTTAAGTACTCTGCTGGTTTGTGTGCACATACATGTCAGTTTGTAACCCTGTCCTGCTTTTTCAGGTGATATGTAACTGGGGAAAATGAGAGAAGAGATGGAGGATGCCACTTCACAGGAAACTGAAGCCTCTCCTAGGTCAGTGCAACATCTGAGGTTCTGCGTATTCCTTAATGATCAGAGGGCTCTGGTTTTCAGTGGCTGGAAGTCTGTATCACGTGAAGCTTACTGACTTGTGGAGTGTTTCAGGGACTATTTCCAACACTATTTTGGTGTATTTTAATGTAGTATTCACTCTGTTAAGTGAAGAATTTCTTTTAACTTTGATTTGTCCAAAGAACACTCATAGAAATTTCTCAAAAAGAATGTGATCAGCTTCACCACTGAAGCTGATAGTTTTACTTCTATACGTTACGCTTAGCAGGAAAGTTATAGGGAGGATTCTGTGTGAGTACAATTTGGTGGTTAATTCCCTTTGTTGTTTGCCTTTTAGTTAATGTTAACTTCTAACTGTTGCTAATATGAAGAGGTTACTTCATATTCCCCAAGTGTTAGTGTATCATTTCCCTTCCTCCTTCCCCCAAATGTCTTGAAATCAGTTAAAAAGACACTTAGTAGGATCTATGAGACCTTTCCAGCCTGCTTGATTTGTATCTATTGTGTTCATTTATGCTATTGGGAATGTTGAGGTCTATCCCGATAGGATCTCCTCTGTAGGTTCATGTCGTTGGAAACGCCTCACAGAATAAACTTGTGGTTTCGCTTTGCCCATTGAACTACCTGTTAGCTCTGTGGGATAAAACTGCAAGACAAATCTCAGCAGAAGCAGCATCCTAGGAACTGTAATAACACACTGTGTTCTCCTGTAGGTACTCACTTACGCTTTTGATACAAATGAAAAAGTGATTCAAGTGGAAAAGCCTGGTAAGAGTCAAAAGATGGTGTGTTCTGGGACTTGGAGTATAACCATGTTGAATTGCATGGGCTGAACTTGCTGCTCAGCCAGGTTTTTTCTGTAGTTACCTGATTTCTAACATTATTTTGTGTGTTTTTTTGGAAGGAGTCTGTTCACCTCTTGATCATGAAGGAGTGATGATTAATTGTTTTGGTGGCTATAAGTAAGGAGAGACAGCACTGTCTGAACTTAACTCCATAAACCTGCTGCATTCTTGTTCTGTGTTGAGAGATGCTTGATAGTTTCATACCGAGCAGCAAATTGGGATTGTATCTTTAAGTTTGGGTTTAAAAGAGTTGATTTCTGAGCAGCTCAGCCAGTTTACTACTGTACCATTAAAATTCCTGGCTTCTGTTCTGTAGAATGTAGGGTTTAAAGTAAAAAAAGCAAAATGCTCTGTGGAGGAAGTATAAATCCTTTGGGGTAGGAAAATATAAAATCTTAGGAGAATTCTGAAGCTGCCCTTCCTGTTAAGAAATTCGTGGAGTCTCTTTTCCCTCTTGAGATGCAGGGCAGCTCAGTGTAGCTTATCACTAGACGCTCACTGGTGCCTACAAAAAGCTGGAGTGTTAAAGTGAGGAGTTGTGGATGAAGAGCTGCTGCAGCTCTTGCACTGTGTGGTATCTGCACCCAGCAGCCTTCTCCTGGTGGGATGTTCAAAGACCAGTGCCACAGCAGTTCAGCGTTTGGCATCGTTGGTTTTCGTTCTGCTGTGTCTGTGAAACCTGGTATTTGTGCTGGTACAGCCTCTGTCCTCTTCAGGGATTTGCTTGCTACGTTTCTGTTTCAGTGTGAGAACTGGATACTGGCCAATATCAAGAACTGGAACTTGGCAAGTGCATTCAGTTTATTTTTCTTTTTTATTTTTTTTTTAAGCAGGTGCTTTAAGATACAGAACAACATGAATTTTGCTGTGTTCTTAAAAGGATGAGCTGTGGAAGACGGTAACAACTTGTTTGCCGGGTAAGCACTGAGTTACTCCTCAGTTCAGAAGGTTTCATGCAACTTTACACAAGTTTGTGTGTGAACTTGGTGTGACTCAGGAATGTGGAAGCCTCAGTGAACTGATGTAGGACCAGGTTGTCTGGTAGCAGGGATTGCTGGGCAGGGATGACCTTGGCAGGATCTGAGGAGGTTGTTTATCTGCGAGTTGTTCTTGTGTGTGTACATACACTTGAGATGGATGTCGCCGGTGCGCAGTGATCTGTAGCACCGGTTTCTGCATTAGACTGTTGCTGGGCGTGAGGAATTCCTCTGCACGGAGCTTTTAACAGATTTTTAGGCTTGTTGGTGTACACACAGCTTGGCTCCTGCAGTGGTGTGATTGATTGGTCCTTAACGAGAGAGGCTGAGAAACTTGAATTGATTTAAATTGGTGGTAACAGCAGTGAGGAGAAGAATACCTGGTCATTACCAAGGCTGCTGGGATGTTGCTGTTTCTGGTGAGCTGTGGACATGACCGTAAAGCAAGTCCATCAGACTCTTGAATTTGCCACACGAGGTGGCACTAAGTCTGCTGGGAATAAAGCTTTAGTGCAGGTCACAGACACGGTGCTCCCTTCTGCTGTGAAGGTAAGAGCAGGTTCTTGCTGAGGGGTAGGTAGTGGCTGCACCCTTGGGCATCTCCAACACTTAAGCTACAGAGGTGCCAAAGTTCTAGCTGGAACCTCTGTAACTCCAGAAGCTGCTGCTGAGAGGAGGGTTGTCACATGCTGAAGCAAAAAGGGGAGACAAAAGGCTGCTCTGTTCGATTTACATCCAACTTGAGTTTGTTGTTAACTCTTTACTGACACTAAAACCACATCTTTTTAACCCATAGTGTCTGCTGCTGAGTCACTGCACATCAGAGGGATGAGAGACACCACTCGGTGCCACCAAAGTGAGTCTGAAGGTGAGAGTGTGCAGCAAAATTGCCGGTACTGAAAAGAAATGGAAGGTCACTTCAAAGAGGGTTTGCGTGGCTGAAAAACCAGCAGCTCTTAACGCGGTGACCGCACAGTGAAATCCTCTGCAGGATGCCGTGGACACCCGGTGTGTGCTATGGTCTATTTATGAGGAGATAACACCTCTAGAGGCCTCTTGGAGTGAGGAAGCATGTTTATTTTGAGATGCTGATGTAGGGAAAAGGCTCCTCAGTTCCTTTCTGAAACCAGTTGACTTTTGCAGCATGTGCAGTTGGAGAACAGGTTGATACAGTTGTGGCATGAGCGGGCTTGTAATGTAATTGCTGCTTCCTTTTCCCTTGGCAGGGATACATTCCTAGGGCTAGGTGGGAGCCTCGGGGTGGATAATCCTGGAACAACTAGAACTAGGTGAGGGAGAAGTGTGGGGTGGGAATGCTGTGGGCATTTCCTATAACATGAGGATACTTAGGGAGCTGATGTGGAGTCATGCTTTTGCCCCTTAACATTTTAGTAAGGGGTGTACATACATGTTCCCTGTGTCCCTGAACCATGTCCTGAAATTAAATTGCTTCAGACTAGAGGAAGACATGTTGTGCTAAATGTGAAGATAACAGATCAAATGGCTTTTTTTTGGAGTAAAAGTGCTAATAGATCCTTCTCTCTCAGGTCCTGGTGATGTTGCTGAGTCTTCTGCAAAGAACTGCACAGCTGTTCCCAATAGAGAAGGAATCTTATTCAGAGTGTTTAAATGTTCATTCTATATTCCCTTACTGCTTTGTAAATTGAAATAGCTTGTGTTGTTTGGAACCCAGTTCAGAAGCATGAAGAGCCTTTGCCCTTACCCTTTCAGCTGTGAATTGTCTGGTTTGCCCCTCTGGGAGATGTGGCAGAGCTACCTCAAGTGAGGTCACTGAAAAAGGTTTTGTCAGCTGTTTTCCTTCCCTTCTCTGTTACTCTGTTCAGAATGTCGCAGCATTTAAATAAAACTGATGTCTGAAAGCTGCAGCCTGGGATTATTTCCTGTTGCTCCACCATATGCAAAGGAGAAGTGAGTAAAGCCTGGCTGATGAGCACTTGGGGCTTGTGGTCTTGGTCTCTTTGCTTCTGACAATAAGGCTATTCATGCAGAAGAGGCAGGAGGGTGGAGATGGACCTACACCTGCATCTCTACTCTTTGCTGGTTTTGGCCCTTCACTTTGTAGGAGGTTAACAAATTGCTTCAGCTACTGCAGTAAATGGACTGAAAAAAATGAGTGAAAACAAGCCTAAATTATAGTTAGTTTTGATGAGCAATTAAGTTTCTAAGGCTTTTCTCTGCTGCATTTTAAACAAGACCAGATTTGATAAAACTGCCCTCTTATTATTCCACCTGCTGGTAACACCACTCAACTTGAGCTTTGGCTTTGTCTTGATGTAATGACTTGGCTCTTCTATCCAGGTTTCCTGCGCTCCAAGTCAGCTACAGTCAGAAGCAGTGACAGACCTGCCTTGAGTTAAATCCCATAGTGCAAAGAACAGATTGAAGTTTCAGCTTTACAGGAGTTTAAGTCTTAAAAAGAACTTTATTTAAAAATGGTTTATACATGTATATCACAAAAGGCACATCAAGAAAGGTTTTTCACAGTATCAGCCTGCTCAGAGACAAGCCTGTTGGAAGCAACAGTCACTCTGCTGCTAGAGCCATCTCAGTGATAAAATCTGTGTGGTACTCATGTTTTATTAATGGCTTGACAATTAACTTGATGAAGTCTGCAGTATCCAGGGATCTCTGGGATTGTACCAGCACAGCAGTGCTTCCTTGTTGCTTCAAGTCTTCAGCCAGTCATGGCACTTTCCAAGCCTTCTTGGCTCGTAGCTTTTCCAGCATTTTCTGCAAATAAAACAAACCATGAGACTGCAGTAACAGGATGGGAGTCAGGAGGATTATGGAGCATTTTCTTCCTTCCACTTGAGGTCCACCAAGAGGGTGGGGAGAATGAACAACTGGAGTGTCCTCATTCAAGCCCCTACTCTAGAGCCACCACAGGCAAATCTAGAGTGGGTTCTCCTTTTTTTTTGAGAAAATTTCAGCTAGTGTTGGCAGGGAGACTGTTGAGGGATATACCAGTAGCATCACTTAAAATCCAGACTGGTTTGATGATCTCTCAGCTGCACTCCCACCACAGAATTATGTCTCAATTAGTCTGATGAGAAGCTCAATGAATGGGGACAACTAAGCAGGCAGGACAATGCTGTAGCAGACTTACCTTCTGAAACTCTTTAGCCTTTTCTCTGTTTTTAGCGTAAGTTTCTTGCCTTGTTTTTTCTTCCTTCCTGCTTTTTACTTCTGCAAGTTGATTATAAAGTCTGTTGAAACAGTAGGGACAAAAAAAAAATGTGTCAGGAAGAATGCAAAGCTTAAGGGTTTATACAGTCTCAATTGTTAGAAATTAAGAAAGGAAATCCTGACTCAGCTCTCCATTGATCTCAAATCACTTCAAATTCCTCTTTGGCTACATCTAACACACACCCCGCATTCAGAGCTGGATGTTAATGGTTAGTGGTGCCCAAGTGCAATTGTGAACTTTGCTTCAAACTCGGTCTGGTTGCCAGCACCCTCTGGCAGAGCCCCCAGGGCAGCTCCACCGGGGAACATCCCAGCAGGTGCCCCTGTCACACACTCTGGGCTTCCTCCCAGCCGCTCCCTGTAGAGCGCCACTGGGTCCAACTGGAAATCATGGACTAAATTTTCTAAAATGAAATTATATTGAAAATACAGCATTGTTCACACACTTAGGAAAAGTATAAAATTGGCCTGCGAGGAGTCCGCTCCATCTGCGATTCCCTGAGCAATGCTGCTTGCAAAGCAACACAGAGGATGGAGTGGAGTGAAGATTCCACAGCCCAGCTCTGTGATCATACAGCAGATATGGGAACAAAATGGTCCTATGGAACCAATAAGCTGTGGATTTGCTGCCCTGAGCCAAGTCTGTCAAATTTTGACAAGATGCTGTCCTTTGTGCAAACTTTGCTCGTTATAATGTCCTTATAATACCAGAACACACCTCCATCCCAAACGCTACCCACCTCCAAGTTGCCACCACTCCTCCTTGAGTCTGTGCTCTGAATTTTTCATAAACTATACCTTTAAATGCGAGGCGAGAGAATTTTACACCCGTCATAATAAAGGTATTTATGAGTAGAGTCACTCAAATTCCACCCTGAAGGTAAAAAATAGTATAAAAATAGCCCAAGAAAGGGGGGATACTAGGGAAGGCACCATCCTGAACAAGTCAAGCAGGACCCCCATCATGGACTGATGGTGACCTTATAGCTCTGTACAAGTACCTGAAAGGAGGCTGTAGAGAGGCAGGGG
>JAOXJM010000001.1:198427951-198441003 GCA_026413425.1 Tringa solitaria
CCCTCAGCCTTCTCTTCTCGAGGCTAAAGAGCCCCAGCTCTTTGAGCCTTTCCTCGTAAGGGAGGTGTTCCAATCCCTTAATCATCTTAGTTGCCCCATGTTGGACACACCACGATGCAGTGGTGTGATTGAGTCCAGACACGCTGCAGAAGTCTGCTCTTCTCCTTTGGAGGAGAATACAGGAGCCAGAGGATCCTGAGAATGAGCAAGGCATTGAATAAAATTCCTTTGCTGAGCATGAAAACTGCAATTATATAATCTCTTGGTATTTAAGTATCTCCACAGGAGGAAAAAATCGCAGCATAAAAAACTTCTAAACTCAAAAGAAAGTAGTAACAAGCAGCAGTGGCTACAAATGGCTATAAGATTCAAATAGACTATTTACTTTATAATTGGATAAAAAATTAATGCTGGAACAAGCTACCAAAGAATTCTCCATTTCCCAATACCTCTACATCAAGATTAGATATTTTTCTGAAAGAAATGATTGTATTTTCTAAAGGATGTCGGAGTGACAAGTAGTAATTTAGGATACATATGAGATGAGATTCAAGCATTTAATACTCCCTTGTATATAAATTCTATGGAGAGTTATGCTACAAATGTTTCATTACTATACTGTAATAACCTGCATTGTTCTTGTGATATTAATACAAGGGATGAACAGCAGCAATTTCATGCTATAAACCAAATTATTTAATTAAAAATACAACATGCTCATATCTCATTACTTCAGTACATTAGTATCCTTTAAAAAAAAAAAAAAACCTGTATTTGGTGGCTCATAAAGGAGAAGTTTTTATTCTTCTCTCCCCCCTTCAAAACAATAGTGCAAGGTTCTCGTTCCTCACAACTTCCTGACATTGACATGGGTCTGTCATGTTTTAAACTCCTGGCCGCCACACTGTCACAAAGAGTTTGTATTTAAAAATTGAGCCTGTAATATCCAGAATGCATTTTCTTTTTCTCCACAACAGAAATTTCAGTAAAATAGCAGCAAAGGTGCAATTTGAAAGATAACAGACCAAACAACAAACCACTCAGTGAAGACAACACAAAACCAGAGACTAGTCCAAATCCAACCATGTAGACAAAAGGTGTACCCCATGGTTTGCTAAGCTGCTGACAGATAGGGCAATCTGTCACAATAATGAATGATGAACAAATATTTGGAATTAATAAAAATAGATTGAAATCTCAGGTTAACTTGGTTCACACAAAAACCATACATGCTTAGAATAACATCTCTGTATGGGGGAGCAATACACAAAGATAATCACATCTGGAACACTGCTCAAGGGGACCACTGAAGATGAATAAAGAGAAAAAAGCCTGTTGATATGTAATGAAGGAGAACTGAAAGAGACGCATGTATCAAATTTACTTCCTATTTTCAGGCTGACTTCTTAAGGAAATCAGGTTTATGCCATCAAACTGGCTGTCTCATCTGTAGGGTTACTGTGCAATTCCGTAGTAACAATTTGCATTCTATTACCCCATTTTAACCAAATGGAATTGGGAAGAAGAAATATCGAGTGTCCAAAGTTCCAAACTCATCCTGTCATACACTGGTGCATGGTAAGAGAGAGCAATTCACATCTGAGCCTCACTGGTGGCACTTACTGCCACATCACTTGAACAGCTACCTGTCCTCTCACCTAATTACAGAAATTAAAAAAAAAATAAAATTGCCTGTTACCCAAGGACAAGTGACATATCAAATGAAACTCACCTTTGTTGATAAAGCATCCAAGCAGATTTACCAAGTTTAGTTTTTAAGAACCTGTATAACTTTTACATTTTTATCTTTAATGGTTTATTTTGAAAAAGCACATGAGCAGTGATTAATAGGATTTGTGCACATCTAGTGGTTCCATAATCACAAAAGCAGTACAACTCATAAGTTGTAAAGCTTTACATTATTTGAATGAAGGCAGAAACCACCAAGAACATAACTTCAAAGAATAAGGTCAAAGATCACATATACAAAGCACTTAATTGTATCTCTAAAGGTGAGAGCAAACATGTCTTGAAAACATGGGAAAATTGCAAACATGTTCTGGGTAGACTCAAGTGACCAAAAAAAAAATAAATAGATATATATATAAAAATCCCACAATTATAAAATAACCAAAGCTGCTCTTATATAAGTAACAGCTTAAAATCTACCTTAAATTTCCCCTTCAGAAATTTTCTATTAAACAGGGACTGTAGATTTCCTTGCTGAAGATACCGCACTAGTTACCAAAAGTACCACAGAGGGCTTCATAGCCTTCAAATTACAAAGATACTGTTGACAGTTTTGGTTGTTGAACTGAGGACAATCCTCTTAAATACATAATCACAAGAAGCTTAGCTTTTTTTTTTTTTAATAAATAGAGATGTTCACATGAAGTTTCCTAATCTTCTTACACAAACTATCGCACTGCTCATATATAATACTGGCTGATGTAAAAAAGACACTACATGAAGATTTTTCCTATTAATTTGGTAATAGCTGATCTAACAATGCTTCAGAAAAATACAAGCCGCCTTCTTCAAATATTGTTTAAAAAGTCAAAATTCCTTTGTGATAATTTAAGTTTAAATATATTTCAAAATGAGTATTCTGAGAATTAAAGGAAGCAGTTGAAAGAAAATGAGCTTATATGTACTTATTCACAAACAACTTCAATCCCTAGTAAATCCTGATTGAATCAAAAAGGATGTCTCAACCCAAACTAAATGAGAAGTTACCTTAAGATTTGGGGCAGAAGTGAAATTTCTAGCAAAACCAGGAGGTACACACTACATAGCTGTATTGCTTGTAAAGATGTACATACAAGGTAGCAAAGTTGCTGAAAACTCCCTTGCGGCTCTAGTAATATATTTATTTTAGATAGACACTGTAAACTGTACTGGACCATGAGATGTTTTCATCTTGTTATAAGCTTCAAATTGCATTAGTCCATGTTTTGCAAACTCTGTGAATCAGTCTCCTGGGGTGCATAAAAAAATCATGGCCAACAAGTTGAGGGAGGTTATCTTCCCCCTCTACTCTGCCCTGGTGGGGCCCCATCTGGAGTCCTGTGTCCAGTTCTGGGCTCCCCAGTTCAAGAAGGGTGGGGAACTATTGGAAAGAGTTCAGTGGAAGGATACAAAGATGATCGGGGACTGGAGTACCTCTCTGATGACCTGGGTTTGTTTGGCCTGGAGAAGACTGAGAGGGGATCTCATCAATGCTTATAAAGAATGGGTGTCAAGAGGATGGGGTCAGGCACTTTTCAGTGGTGCCCTGTGACAGGACAAGGGACAATGGGCACAAACTGGGACACAGGACGTTCCATCTCAACAGGTTCCTGTCTGATGAAGCTGCAAACCTGAACACTCTACAGTCTGGGAAGAAGACACCTTCCTTCACACCTTCCCTGGGAGGAAGATACACATAAGGTTTTCTACAGCAGTTTGCTCCCAATGCAGGCATAGGATTGTGCTGGCAAGGGCTGGGCAATCAGGTAATACAAAAGAAGTTTCTTCACAGACAATTCTACAAATACAGACACAAAGCACATGCCTTGGGTGAGAAACTGTTGGCTAGCAATGAAGTTTACTGCAGTGTGGGCTTCTGTTACTAGAATGGTAATAGATCACAAAAAAAAAAAAAAGATAAGAACTCGGTCATTCTGAGACACATGGCTATTAAAACATTCTATTTTTACTCTTAAAATTAAGCACTATTTAAATAGCACTGCATGTCCTTTAACAAGTCAGGTCATATGCTACAAACAAATCATAGTAAAATCAGCAGTGTCAAATGGTATTCATGTAATTCCTAGAAAGAAGATGGTTTCCTCACCCGAATCAAACGAGTTTTCAGCAGTCATCATCAGCACCTCTTGTAATAATGTCCTTGACTGTTCACTTTGCCTCGGACTTCCATTAGAGATGTGTTCCTCGTAGTTTTTTATGCTCAGAGGAAACCTGCCTTCCTCACGAAAAGCACAACTGTAACGTTTCACAGATGCAAACTTCCCAGTGGTCAAAATGGGAGAAGATTCTCCACCAACAGAATCAGTTTTATCTGAATGTAAAACATTTTTTAACAGTTTAGATACAGAAATACAGTGTTTTACTTAATTAAAAACATTATGATGCACCTTCTGTTTTACAAATAACCTGCTGAATTTGTGTAGTGTTCCATTCTAACACAGTCAGCCACATCAGGTCACTAAAAACCTTTGCATTACACAGTTTATGGATTGTACAGGTTAAAAGATTATACAGGTCACAGACTTCTCAAACAATAACTTTTTACTACCTACCATGCCCCATGGTTAGATAATATAGGAATAAATCACCTATGGATCATAATGGGATTATATAGCAAATAAGTATTCTCTACTCTAGAATTCCATTGGATAATATTCCAGAAAACGTTTTTGCTGTGTATTGTGATTTTTAATCTTTTTTTTTTAACTTAAGACGTGTACCATTAAGTCAAATGCTTTTGAGACTATAAATATATTCTTCAATATAAACTTACACCAACACCACTTGTCATCTAATCAAGATACCAAATTAGTCCAACAAGAATAAACTGCATAAACTGATGCTGACTGGCATTAATTACTTTAATTAAAAAAATACATATCAGCTGTGTCATTCTGCTCAAGATAAATGCCAGTCTGACAGGCCTACTCAGACTGTTTAGGCCTTTTAAAAATCACTGCTACAATATGAAAACATTTGTAAAATATGCATTAAATTCTAGCTATGGAGAGAGTTAAATAAATTGAAATGTTTACATTGAGAAAACATCAGTTTGTTGTATCTGTTACTGAATGTTCCTTACAGAGAATTACAAAGCATTGCATGCAGACTGGAATAAACAGACTTAGAAAATACTTGTTTTGTATAGTTGCTTTCCAAGATTTTTACAAAAAGTGTTTGTAATAGAAAAAATTTTTTTAGAAATGGTCAAAAGTTTCTGCAGAAACTCGATACTAACTCCTTATTTAACAGATTTCACACTTTCTTGGTACACTCTAAAGGTAAGCCTTTAAACACTTTCCATCAACTCCGATGCTTCTCTTCACAATTATTGGACAATTGTCTGCTAACACCAACCCTGCCCAGCAGGAAAATCAACAGGGAACTTAAGTCACAGAATTATGGTGAATCATCTTTTCTTGGTGAATTTTTGTTTCGATTATGTTTTTCTAGACCAACACTGACAGGATAAGCTTTCTCTATAACTATAACTCACTTTGCTACTATATGAGTTATACCTTAAAATAAGGCAACAATTTTCACTATCAATCATTTCAAAATCTTTTCAGAAAAGATGAATTTCCTCCAATCTGTTATCTCTCAGGAACAGCAGCATTTACTATATATTTTATATCCATACATACATTACCTGCATAAGAAACGTTGCAACTCTTCGGTGTGTCTACCTCTGGTATAACACTAAGTTCATGTTGTTCCAAGTCAAGCCCTAACTTAACTTTTGTCACAGGGGGTTTGGAAGATCTCCATTTCTGTTCTTTACACAGAACTTTCTCAGACTGTTCTGTAAAATAAAGTTTTGCAGTTTAAATTCCTCTACCATGTTGCAATAATATATATATCAAATTAACTTGGGGAGATGGAAGAGAACTCCATCTCAGCTGCAAAATGAGAAAAATTATAATGAGAAGTACTATAGAGCCTTACCAGTTTGCTCAGCTGAACTGATGCACTGTGAAATCATTTCACTTCCATGAAATTTACTCCTGCCACAATTCTCTTGCCAGTGCTTTCCTGAGTCTTGGAAAAAGTCAGTCCTATTAATCCAGTCAGGCTTTTGTGCCTCTGCCATTTCTTCATTTGTGCGGATGTGTCTCACCTTAGTGGAGGGGGTAGTGAGGGGGAGCAACTGTATATATAACATTATATTTATACTCATTTATCAAACCAGCATTTTCTTGGGTGTGTATTCCGTGCAGGACAACATTGGGCCCTTTGAGAAAGTAATTCACGTATGCAAGACATTGGACCAACTTGCTTAGCTTACAAAAACACGTAGACATACAGATATTCTATTTAGCTCTACAAGCCTAATGTGCTAAAAATTAGTTATTTACATTTTTAGGGCCTTTGTTAGATTAGATCAGAATACTCAGCATACTGAACAGGAACAACTCCTGAAAAGCCTGCTCTTAGTTTTTCAACTCCTGAATTTAGGATTTTTAGCTGTTTAGAGACTGTAAAAGCAAGAGACAGGGACTCTAGGCAGCAGCCGTTTTTCTAAGATGGCTTCTATTTATATATAAAACAAAAAAAAGGGGGTAAAAGAAGCTTCTTTAGAAACTAAAAAATAAACTTCCTAACATGTATGCATAAAAAGGCAAACTTTAAAAAATAATCTATTCAAAATACTTATTATATCCTTTGAGGTACTGCTTCAATATTTTTAACACAAGAGCCATTCCACATAGAGCTACATTTCTAGAGCTGAAGAAAACCATACCCAGAGATATTTCAGACAACATAACTATTTCAATCAGCATTATGTTCAGAGACCAAGCACAGAAGTTCATACTATTTCTGTTAGACTGAACAAAACTGCGCTCTTGGGGCTTACAGAAAAGAACTACTGATTACGAATCACAA
The DNA here is from genome assembly GCA_026413425.1 of Tringa solitaria. NCBI lineage: Eukaryota > Metazoa > Chordata > Aves > Charadriiformes > Scolopacidae > Tringa > Tringa solitaria. The sequence continues at coordinate 198,434,585 of JAOXJM010000001.1, forward strand.
GTCCTAATTAAAATTTTCATTATGGTAAATCACCTAAAACTATCAACACTCCATGGGATACTTTGCTAATTGGAAGGATTCACTCTTAAGTTTGATCACCTACTAGATGGCTCATGATGCAAAGCATTTATAAAGCTTACCTTCTTGTTCAGAAATTCTTTCAAAGCCTCATGTTGCCTCTGCATCTGTTCCTTCAATTTATCTTGCTTCTCTAACAGTAGCTGTTCTTGTATTTTCTGTCTAGAAAGAAGAGCTTCTCTTTGTGCATCCAGCTGCTCTTGCAGTTCTTTCAAATACTTTTGCTGAGCTTGGATGGTTTCTGATGAGGCCAACACTCTGTCCCTTAAATTCAGTATACCAGAATAATTTAACAAAGACGCATTTCCTGGTTTTGATATCAAGCTTTCCTCAATACCCTGGGCTTTAGAATCTTCATGAGATGAAGTCACAGGCTCGGAAAGTTTGAGAGGTTGTTCAAAGCTTGTTTTGCTGGTGCTCTGTGCAGATCCTTGCCGATACGCCAGAGAATCAACCGAGGCTGCTTGAACTATATGAGATCCCTTTGTTGCTGGCATGAGGGGCATCTTATGTGGATGCTCTTCTCCAGCTTCTGTGTCTGTTTGCTGGTTAGACATCTTCTGAGATGCCTCTTTAAAGTGCGTTGTTTCTGAAGGCTCAGAGGAATTTTCTGCAGGCAAAACAAATTTAACATGTTGTACACATGCTTCTGGTTGTGTTCTTACTGCAGTGACATCTTTCATGACTAACCCTGACGGTAACTGGAACTGAGATGGTTCTCTGACACAATTATTGGCAGTTTCCAACGTTCCCACTTGTTCCTGTGAAGGACAGCCACACAGCAAACAAAACTCTCCACGCTTCACCTTTGATGCTTCTAAAAATCGCACATGTTTGCCAGGACAAACGTGATGCATTTGCTCTTCATGCTTCTGTGAAGATGTTTTTTCCAACATACCCGATGTTCCTGAAAACACAGGCACTGACCCTGCATACTCTTGTGCATGAACTTGTTCAGATGGCTGGTGGCGTGTTGGTTGCGCTCCTTGCCTCTGCATAAGAGGTTCTGAGACAGGCTTTAAATGAATTGATTTTGTTTCCACAAAGCCTGGTAGCGTTACAGAAGTAGACAGGTATCTTTGCTTCAATTTATTCTGATACTCCTGTAGATGGTTTCTAGCTTCTTCAAGGGTCTGTTTGTGCAGCCTGAACAGAACGAAAACATGAATCATTCCAGAGTGGTGCAAAGACAAACGCCAATTTCAATAATCAAAGAAATTCAAATTATTTTAAAACAAGCAACTCAGATTTCCATTTCATAAAGGAGTTTACCTGTTTTGCTGTAGAAGGCACTGTTGATAATTACGAATCACCTGTAAATGGCTGTCTTCTCTAGGACTCTCGGTTTCTGATACAGTAGTATTTCCAGTCTAATCAAAATATAAAAATTTTAAGTGCACATATACAAAAAACTCACAGAAAATTATTATACAACCTTAAGCTGTATGTTCTTTCTCCTAAGTTTACAGAAACCACTCTGTACCACCGTTTGACGTCTGTGAGATTTCAGCCTGAGGCAATGAAGCTAAAGCAGTTTCTCAACCAGATGGCCTTCAGCCACAGTCTCCCTTGGCAAGTGGAGCACACACCCTCAGAGTCAACAGCACTTACAGCAGCTTCACTCAGAGGTAAGTGTAACCCAGCAGCAAACTCAGGGAGCAATGATCCAGGAGAGCCACATTATCAAGGCAATCAGATTCTCAGAAGAGCACAGGTTGTGCAAATGATTCCAAATTTAAAAAAAAAAAGTTACCTTCCTAACATCTTCAATAAATTCCTCTCCTTTAAGCAGCTGTTTGAGATTTAGACAGACAAAAACACAAGGTGGCTTTTTTTGTAAAATCTTTTTCCCCAAAGATTTCTTTCTTTCTTGAAAAAGGATACGTGTACATGTATAATCATTTTATGACTAATATGATTTCACTAACAGGTATTTTAAACAGACATACTGTCTCTGAGACTATGCAAAGACAATCCAATATTCAAAATCCAGTGATATCATGTGAAATAAAAGGTTCTACATTAGACAAGAGAAAGCTTTTACATGTACAAACATCTGATTTGTCACCTAGGAAAGAAAAACTGATTGTCTTGACTGATATAATTTAAAATTGACAAAGAGTGCTCTTGATTTTTATATGGATAATTAAAAAACTACACACAATTTTCTACAATTCTTCACCTCATGTTCCACTTTGTTCCGCTGATCTGCAGAAGGAACACTGTGGCTTTGTACCAGCTGACCTTGCTCTTCCTTCTCTTTTTTTTTCTTGGCCTCCTCCAAACAGGTTTGCATTTGGATCTTCAGAAAATCAGCCTCCAAGCGTGCTCTCTCTTCTTCAAGTTGTTTAAGCAAGGCCAGCTGTTCCTGTTTCTGTTGCTCTATTTCCTCATTCTATTGAGAAGAAAAATGAGGGTGATTCTCCAGAACTGAGAGACAAAGAAATCAGAGACCCCTCACACACTTGACCACACACAAAACTTTGTTCCAACCTACAGCAGAAATTTTATTGCTTGTGACAGGCATTTCCGAGTTGTAAGAGGCCTTAAAAATAGTTCCAAAGTTTACAATAATTTTGCTTTACTAGCTAGATCTTTCTAATATCCCTGAGTCCATTTGCTATTGCATTATCTGCTCTCAAATTAACAGAATGGATAAAAACAGAATCTAACCATTCAAGATACATTCTCATTTTCCAGAGACTGCAAAAGAATTCCTTTTCTTAAATTGAATTCAGAAGTCTACTTTGCATTTTATAGAGCTTTTCATCGGGAGTTCAACACATTTAAATGTTAATTCAAGCCTTATAAAATATCTGAAATAGCTAACATATAACCACTTAAAGAGCACACCATAAATCACCGAAGTGGTTTGTTTATTTTTATTCTCTTTCCGTGTACCTATCAGCTACAAATCACTTAGAGCCACGTGTAGCACAACATATATACTTTTAGAATGGAAGCAAAGAAAAATTTCGAAGTATTAGCAACGATGAAGTCAACAACAGCCTTTAACGAGACAGTCGGAATGGGGCTGTCAGGAAGAGCAAGCCGAGAAAAAGCCAGACCCGAGAACAGTTCATGTGGATGTGGCAATATATACACCTGGGCACGTGCAAAGTGGGAGAAAAAGAATGTTAAAGAAAGTAACCACATTTTCACAGAGGACCTGCTGCTATAGAGTTAGCAAAGTTTTCAGACTTGTGTATTGTTGCCTACATCCTCCCGAAAGAAAAGGTATTAATCTGTAATTGGGATTCTCATCTAGTCATAGGGTGGCATCCCTTGCCTATAACACTTACTAGATTTTAAGAATAGAGTCAAAAACCCCAGTTTCTAAATTCCAGATAGAGCTCAGTCATTTTTAAGAAGTTACTATGCAGAGGCTAGGTATAGAAAATGTTACAGGAAAAGTGTCACAAGCTTGTTAAAAGGGTCTATGTTGCTGCATAACTTGAAACATTTTAAAGTCTTCTGCAATCACTTGGTTTTTTTAACCATAACTGAGATAGGAATAAGTAAACACATACTTACCGACTTTTGTCTCTCCTCTTCCAATCTAATTTTAGCTGCTTGTTCTTGAGGATGGATTAGAACTGAATTTTCAGCTGCAACATTATTTTCCAACATTTTCACAGAGTCTAAAATACACATTATTTAACTGTAATTGCAGTCAGGAAGAGCCTCGGATCTTCTTTACATCTTCCTTTACAGCTTCCCAACCTCTCTAAACAAAATGCATAAGTTGCTCTTGAAAAGATTACAGTTTCCATCCCACTACTCTGCCTGTCTCCATAAGCTGAAAAATAAGTTTTTTGTATTATTTAAGCCTTTAATGACCCTTTATCACCTGTCTTTCTTGAATATACAGTAAGGGCCTAGCTCCAACAGGACTGAAGATTGCTTCTACCAACGTTACTTGGTAGCCTAACAGCAAGGTCATCCTGAGGAATCAGGAGGCACATGCATTAACCTCCCGGAACAAAGAAGGTCTAAAACCGGCACCTGCTGTACAAATGATCTAACATTTGGCTATTGCACAAAAAGTATTTGTCCTGTACTGTCAGCTTCAAATAGTGGCAAGTTTTCCCCAGAGGCATGTTTTCACTTATGCTGCAGTCTCCAATCCCTGGGCATTACGCTGGTGTATCCATGTACAACATTGAACTAAATCACTTAATCTCATTTCAAAAACCATGTATCTTATGAAAGAAAAAAAAAAAAAAGACCAAACTTGATCACTTTAACGCTTCAGAAACACCACTCAGTGTACAAGTTCACCAACTTTAGCACTAGCATAACCAAAAGTGCATGAAGGATAGAAATGGGAAGCAACGCCAAAATTATTTGGCTACCAAAAAAAATGGAAGACATAATGGCTCTAAATGGCTCTCTGTCTTACATAAAAGCTTTTCAGAATGGTGCCTAGATGCAGATAAAAAACCCTGTGATTTCAGACACATCAGCTCATGCCTGTCTTGTGCATTTCTAGCTGTGAATCTCTGAAGCATCTGGCTTTTCCAGTTCAACAGGTACAGAACTTCAATGCCCAATTTTGCACTGAGGATTCTACTCCTGGAGGGAAAAACCTATTCAAGCATGGCAACACAAAGTGTGACAACAATTTGGGCAAGATTTAAAAGATACAAAGGTACTTTGGACCTCTTTCCTCCACCAGATCTTAATAGGTAAGTTGGGCATAAGAGCAAAAACCTCTCCTATTGTGGTTTCAAGAAATCCACAATACACTGTGGGAAAAGATAAGGGAATTGTACTTTCTGGCAACGTTACAAACCACCACCACTAGTAATTCATTTAACAGTTTTGTTACAGACTACCCTTACAAGTCGTTTTGTTCCTACACAACAAATTTTGATGCAAGTATGTATTACATACCTTTGGCCTCAAATGCTATATTTTTCTGTTGCTCACAGTTCAGTTCTAAATCACATAATGGTCTCTCTTCGCTAGCAATTGTGCCTGATTCAATAGTCTCAATTTCACTTTGAACGTCCTTCTCACTTTTTGATGTCCACTCCTCTTTCTGGCTTCTAATCTTGTTCAGCAATTTCTTTAAGGCAAGTTTCGACTGAGGTTGGCGAGTTTTTGCTTCTTCATGATCTATAGAGAATATATACTCTTAGGAGTTTTGTGTAACGAATATCTTCACATTATAAAACAAAAAAAACACTTTTTTTTTTTTTTTACTTGCTTACACAGTTAAGACAGATCTCAGGTAAATTACCAAGTTTTAAAAGCTTAACAATATTTTCTCTTACCTGCAAAAGAGAAGCAGCAATTTGTCCCTGCATGCTAAAAAGGAAGGCCAGGCTAGCTGTAGTGTTTCATAGTCAGACTACTTCTAGACTGCACTGTTGCAAAAGTAAGCAGTGCTATCCCCCTGCCTGCCCTGTACTAACGCTGGCAACATAATGCATCACAGACTATAAAACAGATTGTGCCAGCAAAGGGATGCAGCAGAAATGCGTGGCCAAGCAGCAAAGTTCACTAACACACCTCTTGTTCACGTCATATTACCCTGTACCTGCCACAAACAGAGAGTGTATACACACACACACCTGTTACAGCATAAAGGACATAAACTAAGTAGACTTCCACACCAAGTCAAGATTCAGCTTTCAAATATTTCAAAACACAACATGAAAGATATTTAAGTTCACATGCCAGCATCATCCCATAATTTACATTAATTATATACGAATAGTTATGGCAACTAACAGTGTAGTTCTTAACTGAAAATTATTCTGAGTATACTAATGAACTGAAGTATATTAGAAATAGAAATCACATTTTCACATTTAAATTCTTAATCATTAGACTATTATCATCCACGATAAACATCATAAACCACTTGATAATTAAATACTTCACAGGCATTAAGGAATTTTAGTACTTCAAGTATTTTAGTTAATTTATTTGATATATTAAACTAAATCTCATCTCTTCTACTATAAAACCAAAAAGTTTAATATTAAATGTAAAGTTTAAAAGCCTTACTTTCTGATCGATTGGGGATCTCCTCTTCTATGATCTGTCCCGACTCTTGCTGAGTATCACAAGCAGATTCTGGTTGAGCGTCACAAGCAGATTCTTGCTCCAAAGAGATATCAAGATCATTATCTCGAGATCTCTCAGAAGGGGCTGGCAAAGGCTGTGGCTCAAAGTGCACAATCAGGTCTTTTTTCATTTCTAATTAAAAGAACACAACCACATAAAATGACCAATTGGAATAAAAAGCAAGCAACATTGCAAGACTACACTCATGATACAGAATCACAGAATTGTGGTGGTTGGAAGGGACCTCAGAGATCATCGAGTCC
>JAOXJM010000001.1:198445923-198470001 GCA_026413425.1 Tringa solitaria
AGATGATCTTTAAGGTCCCTTCCAAATGTAACCATTCTGTGTTTCTATGATATAATACACAAGGGTTTGTGTTTGTTTTTTTTTTTTTTTTTTTTTTTTTATTATTTAAAGTTCTGGGTACACCACCACATTTCAACTCCTGTCTGAAAGAGTTTGAACACTGAGCAACCAGATCCTCCCTCTTCTTTGGCTCAGGCTGATGTTGTCAGTAGAAAGGTAGCCAGGTCAGGTAACCAAGTGGTCTGTAGGACCTGCCTTTGTACTTCTAACATCTCCTCCATTAATTTTCTCTCAGTGTCCTTTTCCCAGACTCTCTCCTAAAAAAGGATTCCTACCCACATTAACTAAAACATCAAGTTTCATAGCCCGAGTGGTTTAACAGTAACATGACCATAAACAAATGCACATACACAAAGAGCGGCATTAAGTCTCAGGAACATCTTAAACTTATTTCTATGATACCTAAGATATCTTATATCTAAGACAAGGCATATAAAATTTCAATATTGATTATCTCTTGTTATTTTATAAGGTTTGTAGAAAGTTTAGTCTTTAAATTAAAATCCCATGATATTCAACTAGTTTCTACCTTACCAACAGAACTTCAGCAACTTATTTTATGTGCAAGTGCATGTTATTCTAGTAGGAAGAAAAAAAAAAAAAGACAGGTGCAAATAAAAGCACACCATCAAGATTTTCACATTTATTTGTACATAACGCTGTTTTAAAACTGCTAAATTTCTTAATCAAAATAATTGTAATCACAACAGTTGCATATACTGATTATAGCTCTGATAAAGTCCCATGCCTAAACCTCATTAGGCCAGATCACCAACTGCTTGACCTACACCGTGTTACTTTGAGAATGTATAATTAAACCTCAGTCTTTCGATTTATTAAAAAAAATGTAAATCCAACAAGTCAGTAATTAATAATTCTATTTAATCAATCAAATCTCCAGAATTCTATTCAAAAGCTACAAAGATGTGAGAATCATGTTGGAGGCTACAGTCTTCCAACTAATGTCAACAGCAATTTAGGATGAAATAAAATAATACTTGTAACATTACTACACCTCATGGTGTAACCACTGCAGGCAAGAATCTGTCCATATTTCCATCTAAAGGTTTGTAACTCCCCCCTTCTCTTTTTCCCTAAAAAAGGAAATAATTCTACACTGAAAACTGGCAAAACTCGAGCAGCAATCTATCATGAAATGGAAAAAAAAAAAACCACAAAACCACCCAACTCTAAAAACATTATGAATACTTAGGAAGAGGACAGTAACATTTTTAGGTCGTATTTCCGTTACAGAAAAGTCTTGCAGATCATATAAAAAGAAGTTCACAAGAAGTCTCTCAAGATACCTGTCAACAAAATGGTATTTACAATTTAACTTCAATTAAGTAACTTAACAGTTGGTCTAACTGAACGAGGCCTCAATTTGTAAAAGCCATCCTTCTGAGAATTAAACTCGATTATGATGATATACCTAGAATAAAAACACTTCTTTTGTAACTGGGTAAAGTAACAATAATAGGAGTATCTTCAGAAAATGTTTCTTATATTCTAAGTAACCCTGCAAAGAACACTGCCCTAGCTCCATTTTATGAAATTTTATCCAATTGTTATTGCAACAGAGCGTCAGATTATGATTATAGTTGTTTAATAAGCTCTTTATGTAAATTGATTCAAGAAAATACCCATGCTTATGCAGATGACAATGTAATTTGCTGCAATTCAAAGGATTTAGAGTAAAGTTAAGTAATTCAAATCCACTGCCTTTTAAGTAATTCATTTGCAAGACAAAGCCCCAGATTTCCTCCCCCCTCTTCCCCAAGCCTTGAAATTGGAAGTTAACATCTTTTGTTTTCTCCCTCTACACAGAACTAGGAATAAACCACAGCTCTAACCATGTCTGATCTGCCAATAACTTGGCATTTACCTCATGCAGTACATGGTACCCAGTTACTCTTCCAATAAAATAACTTGATTCCTCACCATGTGCCCTCCCAGGAACATAGGCCTATGACAAAAGGCTTAAAATTCATGCAGATATGAAAACTAGGAAAAAGATTCAAAGTCAGCTAGTCATAGTGAAGTGTGTCAGTTTGATACATATTTTAAACAATGCAATGAAATTTCTTTCCTCAACAAAAAATCCAACATGTCTGCAAAAATCCAACATGTTGATTCAATTCGCCATTATCAGAGCATGAATTTATTAAAAAAAATAAAAGCCACTTTATTGTAGAAAATCCAGATGTTTGAAAACTCTGCTAAAACAAGCTAAAATCATGTTTGCTGAAAAGGTGAGTAAAGGACATTTGCATTTGTTGATGGGTGAAATATGCATTAAATTGTAGAATTTCAGGAAAGGAAGTTATGATTCTGCAATACTTAAACAGGGCACTGACCCAGACCTGTCATCCAACACAATCACAAATGCAGTTGTACCAGAACCTGGGGAAACCTGAACAAAGTTTTCTTGCTTGCTCTGATGAAAAAAGACTACAGAATATGAAGAAAACTCTGCATTTGTAAAATTGAAAGAGAGACGCGTTATTGAGGCTGTTAGATTAAAAATATTATATAGTACTATGTCTTTTTACATGTTATATCATCTCCAAATATGCATGTTAACTGCAGATAACTTACAGTCACCAATGAGAAACTTGTCTGGATTTGGGGTTTGGTTTTGTTTTTTTTTTTTATATATAGAAAAAAAAATAAAACATATCCTAAACTGCAAAAGTTACCAAAAAGCAATGCTGCAGTATCTCATGCTTTTCTAACAATGCCAAACTGAGTAACTCAAGCATGCAAAAACCAGGAAACACAGAGTCAAAGATTTTACTGATACAGCCTTCACCTGCTCTGCAGGAGATACGCTGGGAACACGTCACATAGAATAAAGTAGAGAACAGCAACACAGTAACCCATCCATAACATGCTGGACAGAGCTGGGAAAAGTTTTGACAACGTCACTGGCTCCAAGAGGGACTAATATACCTTAATCCTTTCTTTTCTTATCAGTGGTCTGAATGTCCCTGAACCTGACAGTCTGAAAGGGCACAAAAACATGTAAGGCAACTTAAACTCCGCATTAATGAAGTTCCATTAAATTTACTAAAGTTATGCCAAAGTAAAAAAAACGCATATGATCTTCCTGCAGTTCAGACCTGCAATCCTACAGCAGCTTCTACACCCAGGCAAGATGTCTCTGAAATCAAAGCAGCATGAAGGAGGTACAAAGTCACCCCCTAAAAAGGGTACAGCATAGAATTAAAAATACAGTTTTTATCTACTTTCCTCCCCAAAAGACTTAGGTACTGGTTTCCTATCAAAATCAAAAAGCTTACCCTACATTTAGTATTCCCTATAAGAAACAAAGAACTTGGAAGGGAAAAAAAAAAAACACAACAGAAAAACCCACAGCTAATAAAGGTAATTTTTATTACATAACTAAACAAAATGGTACTACTGCATCACTGTGACAGAAGACTGAGGTTGTGTGTACATGCTGAGAAAGATCATTGTAGAGTTTAATACCACTATTGATATTGTGGCTATTAAATGGAAAAGAGATCATGATAAGTTTAAAAGACACATTTACCACAAAAAAAAAAAATCTCAGATGACAAGAAATAAAATCCACATATAAGAGATCAGAAATAATTAAATACCAAAGCTCAGTAGTAAGAAGTCTGCTCATGCATAATTCATTCATTTTCTTGATTTTTGCTGAAGCACTCTCCTTATAGTATGCAAATAGCAATTTTGGATATCCTGTTGCGAGGGGTCAGACCAATAAATAAATCATTACATTACATGGTACCCTGAAATCGCGATGGCAACCGCATCAGGGATACGTACCTCTAGAGGATGTGGCGGAGGCAGCGGCAGGCTCGCAACTTTGGCTGCTCTTTGTCTTTCCACTTCCAAAGCGTGTTTACGTGCATTTGTTCGCCTTGGCAAAAAAAAAAAAAAACCCAACAAACACAAAAAAGGAGAAGGAAAATTATTCAAGCAGCAATGACAACACTGTGCAAAATAAAAGGCAGACCTAAAAATAAACAGCTTCTGATGTACCTGAACTGAATGCTTGGGAGACGGGGATAGAGAAGCACACTGAAAAGTCAACAGAATTTATGCCAGAAGGCAGCACTGGAAAATTAATTTCTTGAAGTAATGCAAAAATGTTAATACACACAAGCTTCTAAAGAACAAAGCAAAACCTCTGCTTTTCACTTAAGCTTTCATAAAAGCACTGCACCACTTCAACACATTTTAATTGCTCAAGTGTGGACAAAACCAAGTATTTAATCGATTGGTCTCTCAGCTCTACTCAAGCACAACTATCCTCAGAAGTACACCATTCATTTTTCATGCCATCTCAAGTTTGGCCCAATCTACTTTAAAAAAAACACAAACAAACCAACAAAAAAAAACCCAACCCACCGAAAGCCAAACAAACAAAAAAAACCACCCCAAAACAGAGCAACCACCAAACCCAAAAGCCATTAAGGAAGACCATGGTTCTTAAGGAATATTAATTGTCTAGCATAAATAAATTTTAAGTAGAAGAAATTACTGTGGATAATAATTTAGTGTGATTTGTGCTGCTTGCTTAGCACTACTTAGCATGAATAGCTAGATTTGCTGAAACCTTAGGACATAAGAAACATATTATCAGTACTTTTCCTAGCAGATGGTACAGCGTTGTTTAATCTTTTAGCACAGGAAAGCACTGGATGTCATACTGATGTTGTAGCAGTGTTTTTCTCAAGTCCAGGACTTTTCGGTTCTCCATGTTCTGCCAATAAGGACAGGTGCACAAGGAACATAAACCAGAAGATACAGAGGCTCCAATCCTTGATGTAAACTGCAAATCAATGAGATAAAAGCCTGCCTGCCCCGACATAGAAAAAGAATCCAATTAGATATTAGAAGACCCCAGACCAAAAAAACCACCATTGCACTAAAAGACGTGTGGACAGTGCTTGAAAGGTGCGTGAGGGGTAGGTGTAGACATCACAAGGATATAATTGCCCAGGGACTCCTTTGTTCAGGGTTCTTCTCTTTGGATGCACCCAACCCAAGCTGTCGTTGCTGCTATACCTTCCAATTATTTTATGAAATCTGATGCCAGAGACTCTGCTGCGAGAAACCTAGGGTCAAGCCTGAAGAAGGAGGGAGCACACCTGAGAGTGTGTGCGAGACCATGAATGGTGTGTGACTGCTCAGGCAGCAGCTTCTCCTTTAACAACAGCAATGCGACAGGTCCTGTTTTCGTGTGTCATTCTGTGTGTCACTGAACAGCTGTCAGTCAACAATCTAGACTGAAAATAGCAATATAGAGATGAACGACTCCCCAATCATCGAGAGTCTATAAGGCCAGCTCATATAGCTGACATTTTTGTTTTGGCTTTAAAACTACAATTCTTATCAAAATTCACAAGATTTGTCCACAAGCATTAATTCTCTAACCCATAAAATTGCAAAGATTAAAAAAGTTCCAAACAAGAAGCACCAAGATTTTTGCCTTTCACCTTATGACATTGTAAAATGCATTCTATGCTTAATAAAACTAGGTAACTATTGCATACCGGGCTTGCTCACGAAGCAATTTTTCTTTTTGGTACTTCTGTTCTTTCAGGGCTTTCCTGTGCCTCTTCTCTGCTCTTTGTTTCCTTTCCTCTGCTTGTTTTGCCAGAGCTTCTAAGTCAGGTTCCTTAACAACAAAATATTGCAAGCACTTAATACGGGGTCTTTTACTCACTTGTTATATTATTATTGTGGTATTTCACAGAATGATATGGGGCTGGAAGGGACCTCTGGAGATCATCTAGTCCAACTCCCCTGCCAAAGCTGGTCCACCTAGAGCAGGTTGCACAGGAACATCTCCAGGCAGGTTTTGAATGTCTCCAGAGACAGTGACTCCACCACCTCCCTGGGCAGCCTGTTCCACTGCTCTGCCACCCTCAGAGTAAAGAAGTTCCTCCTCATGTTTAGGTGGAGCTTCTTATGTTCAAGTTTGTGCCTGTTACCTCTTGTCCTGTCACTAGGCACTGGTGAGAAAAGACTGGCCCCATCCTCTTGACACCCACCCTTTAAGTATTCAAAGGCATTATGTTTCAAATTAAGTACTGCTGGTAATGATCACAAGCTCAAAATTATTTTCTACTGTAACAGAGTAACAATAATCTAAGGAATATTTTTTTGTTCTCTGCTATCTTCTTCGCTCTCTTCTTCTCCATCACCAACAGCAGCAAATTTGCCACATTCTTTGGCCAGCGTAACCAAATAGCGATGTGGAAACTTTAGATTCTCTCTGCATCTCTTTGATAAAAAATAATATAAATACACTTAAACATTTTAGCAAATGCTGATTAGACAGCACAGAGAAAGCAAGTTACTACCTTTCAGTAATTAATTACAGCAATAACGTATCAACAGAAACATTTATTTATAATTAGTTCACTGCTCCTATGGCACTGGTAACACAGTTTTCCACAAATTCATCCATTCTAGCATCAGAAACGACTTTATGAAGAAGTTAATTTAGAGACACTGAGATATGGAAAAGTATAGCACTACAATAGGTTAAAAAGCCTAACGAATCCAGGAAGTAAGCTAGTCTGCTAAATTCATGCAAGCAATCTGTGGCATCACTGATTTTTATAAGCCTGGTTCAGAATCCAATCTAAGAAAGATTTTCTCCCAACAACCAGAATGATCTCTCAAGAGATGGGATTTTAGAGAAAGTGAAAATAGTTTATAGATGCAGAATTAAGAAATAACATCAGTTTGCAGTCTAGGCAAAGGCCTCTGAAGCCCTTACCAAGACTTTCCACCTCGCTTGAGCACTGAAGAAAAAAAACAAGCATATTTTCTTTACCACAGAAAAGCTACTGTTACATGCTAGAGGGAAAAAAAAGTTACTATGTTACTGGCGTACTTGAGACAATGATTCACCATGTGTAATTTAGTCAAGTACAAACATAGATTCTGCACATATGTGATGGTGTAACACAAATAAAATAACTTTTAAGAGTTTGAACAGCAAAAACCTTAGCAGATGGGCCTGCTAGACTATTTAATTCTGGTTTTGTGGAAAGATATCCACAAAAAAAGTACATAAACATTTCTAAGAAGTTACCATTCTTAAAAAACTGACATTTTAGACATTAGGACTGGGAGATCAAGAATATAAAAGAACCAAACAGGAATCTTGATATTTCTAGAACACCAAGAATTTCCCTGGCAATAATATTCAGCTGTTTCACTTACATTCTCCTTGGCTTGTCGGTGACCCTCACCAATTGCTCTTAAGCTTGACAAATACAGTTCTTCTAAGGCTTTCATCTTTTGATCCTGTGCTTTCTGCCATTCATCTCTCAGTGCCTCCTCTAACTTGTGTAGTTGTTCTTCTCTCCTCTGCTTTACTTTCTGTCTTATCTGCAAGGCGATATACTTCTGTTGCTCTCTAACCTGTAAAAGTAGCATTTACATTGCGTCAGCAACTTAAAAAAGCACAACGTTTTTTGCAGCAAGTCTTTCCACAACATTGTCTACCCTCCTTTCAGCTTTCCATCTCATCTACTATTCCATTAACAATCTGTCTAGAAAATACTTTAAAGTTGAAATTCCCTGTTACCAAAATTAATACATTAAATAATAAATTTAACCTTAGTTAAATGCTTCAGTTAAAGTCCAAAGAGCAACATACAAAACAAAATGCAAAAACTGCATGGAATATCCTTCCCTCCAAAAATACAATACAATAATTTATTAAAGACTCCTATGACAATGCAACACCGTTTAAAGAAAATCAGCAACTCTACCAATAAATTAAAGTCTGTTTACTAAGGTTTTGTTTTCCACTTTGTCAATAAAATTCTCTTCACTAAAGAGAAAAACGCATCAAGAAGAAAGCCCAAGAGGGGTGAAAGATTAGTACACAGCAGATCTTGAAGACATACATTTCTGGAAGATGTGAAAGACCTGAACAGTTTGTGTAGGACAAAGGAGAGGAAGGCTAAGAGTATGGAGAAATAGCCTTGTGTCCTAACAGCAGGTTAGTCAGCAGAACAGAAACGGACAGAAGATGAGACAATCAACAGACATGTTCTGAAGGACATGTAGGTACTCTGCTCAGACACTCTAAAAGGAGCAGTACTTAAAGCACTACAACATACTGGAGGAATTCAGTTTGTCTAGTGGAAAGCTGTTAAGTTTTGTGTTAGCAAAGCAATAGGCGTCTTATTTCTTCTGCATGATCACTATGAAAACACCTGGAACTGTGTAAGAGGTTTCAATCCTCATACATGGGACACATCAGTAGAAGAAAGACAACTGCGTGTTCACCGCCAGATAAGATACTGCAGAGCTGGCAGGGAGGAAGAGATTCTGGAAGAGATGCCAAAGTGAATCTAACAAACAAAGAAGGTATCACAAGCAAAACATGCACTTAGTAGGAAATAAACATGAGAAAAGGAAAATAATTCACAAACAAAACAGAAGCCTAACATACAATATTACGAACCTGAAATTTAGTTTACATGAAATAAATTTTTCAGTTCATTTTCCTAAATTAGTTGTTACATCATTAAATGAAATACACAACATGCAAAAATACAGGCATACTTGCTGTAGCCTCAGTTTTCTTCTTCTTTCATATTCTTCTTTCAGAAGCATGGTTTCCTCATTAGGACTAAGCCTCAATTTCCCAACTTTTGCAACTTTCCTCTTCATCTTTGAAAACGCCGAATCAACTTCTATGAGAACAATATGAAAAACAGGAATTGTGCATAAATGATACAAGTAGAATCATAAAATTGTGTAGGTTGGAAAGGACCTTTAAGATCATCAAGTCCAACCATCAACCCAACACTGACAAAATCCATCACTAAACCATATCTCTAAACACTACGTCAACCCGTCTTTTAAATACCACCACAGGGATGGTGACTCCACCACTTCCCTGGGCAGCCTGTTCCAACGCTTAATAACCCTTTTAGTGCAAAAATTTTCCCGATATCCAATCTAAACCTCCTCTGGCGCAACTTGAGGCCATTTCTTCTTGTGCCCGTGACTTGGGAGAAGAGACCGACCCCCCTGGCTACACCCCCTTTTCAGGGAGTTGTAGAGTAAATCAGCTATAAAAAAAAGCAGATACTACCATAATCTTACAAATCTATCATGGTATCTAGGAGTGTGAGCTACAACTGTTCATGCATGTTCAAATTGTACTCAACAACATCAGCACTGTCTTTGTCACAAAGTGTCATGCTTTTGAATTACTACGGTATGTAGCAAACTCTACAACAGCATTACATTCATCTTCTACACTGTGTACCAGACAGGCACATCTGCAAAGGGAATAGCAAACAACATTCCACTCCTGGGAGATAAGAGACCAAACACAACACACTACTGAAACCCACACCACACTGTACAGGAGGCTGGTCCCTTAAGTGATTTGTACTGAAATATTCTCATAATAGTTATAAGATATTATAACACTAAAATTACTCACTGATAATTTTTAATTTGAGTTTTTTTAAGCAGCCCTTTCAAATAACGTTTCCCTGTAGATTTTACTGTAGAACCAGGATCTGCTGGTTCTGCAGATCACTTCCCAATTTCCTTGCAATTATAATTTTCACCTGCACAGCAAAAAGACTTTTTCAGCCTGATTTGCAGCCTAATCCAAAACTGCCCCCTCCCTCCTCTCAATATTTATTTGATCTTTGAATATTTATATCCCTGAAAATACTGTCCCAAAACAAATCAACAAGGATTTTTAAAAGCCACTGTTTAGTTCTTAAAATCAAAAGCTTATTACCAGCAAATAATCCATGTAGCACTAACAATTTAAAGAACATGTTACGTGTGGAAAGATTTCATTATCATAAGTTAAAAAAAAGGAACTAAAGAAAACAGGTTAGGTGTAAAGACAAAATAACCATCCATAAGATACTTTTGATACAGGTTATTAAGCCAGTGAATCCCAAGTTTGTTACAGGATAAATAGGGACACAAGATGTTCCTGCTAGCCTTCCATTATTCAGCTCATGAGGCACAAAACAAGTTTATCAATACACATCATTACAGAGCAAATGATTACATTCCTCTCTCTCCCCCTAGAAAGGAAAATTTAGAAGATGAACAACACAAAGCCAAAAGAACTAACACTTAAAGGATAACAGCAAAAGCAGATAACACAAACACCACCATAAAGTAGTTAACTTTTGCACAGATTTCAGTAAACACACGAGAGTCAAAAACCTAAGTCAGCCTTCCCCGGGAACGCTGCACTAGAGGTTCCTGTAAGGAATAGGTTCCTGTAATACCTTTTACTACCGCGCCCGGGAGACAGCTAACCCAAAAGCACCTCTCCGGAGCCGGGAAGGGGAGCAGCGGTTCAAACGTAAGGACGAGCGCACCGCACCGGCCGGGGGTTGAGGGCTGAGGCGGGCGGCGCGGCTGCTATGAGGATGGTGAGGAGGATGGGGCAGGCCGGAGCACAGGCAGGCCCCCAGGCAGAGCCCCCATCGCCAGCCAGCTGGGCCCAGGGGGGCCTGGGCCCGCTCGGGCTGCATCTGTAACCACCACCGGGGCCGCGGCAACCTGACCAGCCCGAGCTGAGGGGAGAAGGGGAAAGAAAGGACACCCTGGCCCAGTCCCAGGAGCCTGAAGGCGGGCAGGGAGCGACCCCACAACGGGGCCGCCCGCACCTACCTGCCACCAACCGGGGCCGCCCGCCACCAACGGCCGCCGTCTCCTGCGTCACCCCCACGCTCGCCCCAAGCAGCCAATCACTGCGGGCGCAGCGGGAAACCGAGAGCCGCGGTGGGCCCGATCCTCTGCGCGTGCGGAGCGCTCCCCGCCCCCCCGCCACCACAGCGCGCATGGGCCAGCCGGCAACCCTGCCCCGCCCCCGCCTCCTGGTGACCAATGGGAGGCGCGGAAAGCTGTGACTAGGCCGGTGAGGCTGCACGCGGCCAGTACAAAATGGGCGCCGGGGAGGCGTTTGGCTTCTGGTCTTAGGCTCTCTGCTCTCAGTCAGGCCCTTTCAGAGGACGCGTTTAAACAATTTAACGTTTTGTCCGCTCAATCAGGCGATCCCGGTATATGTCTGAAGGGGCTTGTTACCGCGACTTTCTCATAGCACTCCATCAGCAGGCCTCGGTCAGGGTTTCCAAGCTACAAAGCTGCTTTTACCTCACTAGTTTTACCTCAGCGTAACTTGGTTGTTTAACACTCTCTTTAGATTCACCATATGAGTAAAACCAGTAAATTTGGACTCAGGGTAGCCTTGGACCAGTCGTGCCACTCTGCCTGTCTCCTAGGCTGGCCGGGTGGCATCTACAGGGAGCAGATCTGTGCTGCTGCCTCAACCTCATAACTTTTATAAACCTTTTTTAAACTCATATCTCCTCCTTGTAAGTCTGATGTAATACTTGCTTCTTTGCTTTCATCCTCATGTTTTAGTCGTCTTTCTAAAAGGGACCATTTATCAGATATGTGAGACTTGGCAGCAGTTGGGATCTGAAAGTGGAGTCTTGTGATGGCTTTGATTTATGAGGAACATAAAACTGAGAAAAAATTTGTTATTCATGTTGGGAAAAACAGTTCTGCTGTGCACACGGACGAAGCAAGAGAGGCTGTGCCAGGCCGTTTCTTTGCATTGAGTATGTTCCCAGGGCCTGAGCTGCTGCTGGGAAAATGGGAGAAGTGCTTGTGACTTACAACTGGTCAGGCGCAAAGGAGACAATGGGTTATCTCACGCTGAAAGGTGACTGCAAAATATTGCTACTTTCTGTGCCAGTTTCTTCTAGAAAAGGGAAAAAACCCCAATTTTGTACAGGAGCTAACTGCCATAGTAACCCACCATATTGTGCCCTACAGGACTGAAAGTTTTACTTGGTAAAACTTAGTGGTTTGGTGCATGCAGTTGCACGGCCACACAGGAAATAGAGGATTGTATTTCCTAAAAAAAAAAATACAGGATTGCAAAACAAAAGACATGAGCATAGGAAGAAGAGGTAACAGAGCAGCTGAAGACATTTTCTTCTCTGCCTTCTGCATTGTGCAGCTAAACTGCCCTCTTATTCACAGACTTCTGTGTTATGGGAGATAATTTGCTTTCTGTCAAGTGCTTGCAACTTGCTGCAAACTGCTGACTGTAATAGCTGGTACCAAGTTAATACCTGATTGTACATTAAAGACACCCAGATGCTTCACGGTATGCATACTGAATAAATTAAATGTGAGCAGTGTGCTTCCAAATGTGTTTTCCAGTCTCCTTATTGGATTTTTTTTGTCCTTCAGCATTTTCATTATGCCAGTACTCTCCACAATAACATCTCTTCTAAATAGCTTTATCCCATAGGTCAACAGGTAAAAAAAATAATTGAAGGCAGTCTATTAAGAGAGTAATTGAGATTATAGATTTTAGAATCCTCTACTTATGAAATGTGAAAGAGGTCAAATATATGCTCCTCAATTATACTACTGGGAAAAAGGGATATTATGAAACCTACATGTTCTGGGTAAGAATTTTGTTTCAAGGGTATTTTTCTATTCAATGTATTGCAGAATTTTTTCTGCTACCTACATGTACTGAAAAACAGCAATGTAGCAGTCATTTTAATACTGTAACGTGTTATACTTTTTTTCTACACCTGTTAGAATCACAGTGTTACAGGCCTGCATTAATTCTTTCCCCTTGTGAAGTAGATGGTGTTCTTTTTATAAAAGGTGAACAGTGATGTGGCAATATCGGTGAATCTAGCCAGGCATATATAAAACTGGAGATAACGGCTCCCCTGTGCTTCAGTTACTGGTCACATTTCTCCTGGGGGAAAAGGATGATACTTGGAGGAGTTATCTACAAATTCCCAAGATAGTTGGGGGAAAAATCTGAATTATTTATTTTCAGGAACAGAATGCTTTCCATACATAAAAAATACCTTGCAGTGTGAATCTACATAAAAGCACAGATTTAAAAGAAACCATTTTTATTTCCTGTGTTTGGAGAGGAGCTGTATGACCATGAAGTCTGCTGCTGAGGTGGCCTGCAGCGCATGGTGAGAAGCTCAAATCACAGTGTGGGCCTTCTGCTGTCCTAGAAAATGGCTTCTGAGAGTGGGACTGTCCGTACTCCCCTGTCATAGAGGATGTGGATTCCATCAGCAGATGAACTACTGCAAGAGCTGCTGGCGCAGGCAGGGTGCCATGGTGTGCTCTGTGGGACTGTGAAATCTGGACAGATGATTAGTGAGACCAGAGTCACCTTCGTGTGCCCTGAGAAAACAGATTCCCTGTCTTGTAGGCAGGTCAAGTACACCAACGTATGCAGCCTATACCTCTCACTGCCATACAGGAGCACTTGCTTCTTTCTTCATTAGAAATTCTTATCTGGCCTCTTCTTTCTCTCCCTCTCACAGGGGAAGGATGACCTTGCAGGCTTTTCTGCATCTTCAGCAGAGAAGCGCTGGTTTTATAGGTTTTCTCAGATCCAGTAATGGAACTGTACAACCACCTGACAGCTCACTCTTGTGCGGGACTTGGCGCCCTGCAAGAATTAAGTATTCTCCTTGAAAACCTCTGAAGGAAGAGCTTTAAAGAAAGCATCATATTCAGACACTAAAGCCCCAGTCCTCTAACACCTCATTAGACAGTAATGCAGTTTCCTGTTTCTTGTCTCCTCCTTGCTGATTACTGAAGTACCTGACTGAAATGAGAACTTCTCTCAGTTTGAATTGGCCTTTCTCTGCTTTCAGTATTCCTCAATGTCACCTATCACATTATCATATGGTCTTAAGTGTTTCCCTGTGGTTCTTTTTTGGTTTGATCTGTGACTACTTCTCTCATGCTGTTTTATTTCTTTCAGCACCTGACACTGGATCCTGACCACCAGGAACTAACGGGATGTCGTTTTACAAAGGTTTGTAAACCTCCAGTTCATACAGTCTGAAAACTGCAAAGTAATTTTGTTAAATAGTTTGTGTTATGTGTGTTTTTTACACGTAAGCTTCACAAACATAGATGAAGTTTCCTAACAAGGAGAAAGGGCTAATCTTTATTTTTGAGACTGACTGATGTACTGTGGTCAGCTCATGCAAGCACAGCCTATAATAGGCTCTGCTTGAGACTGATTTGGAGATAAATTTTCTTGACGGATGTGGAAGGGTTGCTTTTGTTATTATACTCCATCACATGTAATAGAAGGCTGCAAAGCTACGCTTTCCAGTACCAAGGCAACTGTATCCAGAGCTGTACCTGTATAAATACTCAGCTTGCAGATTCTAGTCCTAAGAAAGATGCTACAGTAAAAAAAAATGGAGCAAAATACAAGGCGTAAAAAGCTAAGTAGCTGGTAAAAGGATAATTACATGTAATTAAATGAAATACATTGTATATCCTGAAATTATTGTCATGGAAAGACAAAGAAATGGCTGTAAATTTAGATCTGGTTTTAGATATAAATGGTGCTGTCTTACTAAAAAAAAAAAAAAAAAGTATGTTTTCTTATGGTATTACTCCAGAAGCTCTTATTAAGGAACCAACAGCAACCTTAAGGAATGCCCATTTTCTGTCACAAATGTCCCCAGGACTTCACCCAGTGTCCTCAGCCCAGCTAATGGTTTGTGTCTCTGGAAAACAACCAGCCTTGGGATGGTAAGAGCAGCACCATGTGCTTAAGAGCTTATTATTCATGTATGAACCATGATGCTGCACAAGGTCATTTTAAAATGGGCTCTCAAGCTCTCTCCCAAAGCTTGAAGCCAACAGAAGTGAGCCAGATTCAGGTTTTTACAGCTAAAAGGAGCCTTGTGCAGCTACACTGCTGCATGTCCTCAGACCCGGTCTGCCCAACTACTCGGTGATGGCAGCGCATGCAGAATTCCACAAGACAAACTGGGTACGTGCTCATCCATTTACTAAAATTATTGTAACATGCGTTCAGCCTTCTAAAATAAATTGGAACCATACATAGAATTTTCTCCAATTGTTATAATATGCATAGTAACTATGTGCACAAATAGGCCAATTATGCTCAGTCCAGTAATTTTACAGCTGGTCTTTGCCAGCTTTTCTCAATTACTGTGCCATATCTTGTTTGGCTAACCTTCCTTTGTTTCTTCTTGTAATACCTACTTTTATTCAATTTCAGAAACTACATTGAACATGACTTGCTTTATTGCAGGTAGTTTCAAGCAGAAAATAGAATGGTGCTGAATTTTCTGGTATTTCCTTCAAATAATGGATTCAAGTCCAGCAAGATCTCTTAAATGGCTTAAAATTTTACATTGTAGAAAACCACATCCTTATGTGATTAAAAATACTTTTTCAGTTTAGTCTGTGTTAGTAGTAAGCACCATATCTTCAACACGTAGTACAGATGAAACTAATTTTTTTCCTAATTTTAAAATGATTACTTTTTCTCCAACCTAAATTGGCTTGTTTCCTATTGTTTGTCTCCTTTTGATTACTTATGTTTATCACATTGTTTATAGGAGGCACTGGAGTTCTCACAAGCTTCAGTTTCCCTCAGATGTGCATCCAAATGCTGTGCTGTAAGAAATAAAGTTACTATAAGAACATCTTAAAGAATAGCTTAAGGCTTTAAGGCTACAAATCACCAAAGAAGAGGTTAAAGGTTCTGGATGAAATAATAAAGACCAAATAAATGGTCAGGTCCTACTAACTTAATGACTAAGTCAATCAGAAACCCTTTTGATATCTTAATAGTAATTTATACATAAGGCAACCAAAAATGTATACGAGATACTCCCTTTCCTTACAGCTGGCTTCTAAGGCCTCTGCCAACTTCTACAGTGAATGATATAAGGGATAAGACAGAGAATTCAGGTCTCCTCCCAGGAAAATACATGTCGTTATCCTTGGATATCAGTTACAATATCTTAATATTGTTTTTTAAATATGAGCACAGTGTAAAAGAGCGGATCCTGGTTTAAACAGGACCTTCACAGTCTAAATCAAACAGACTATTTGATCAGACAGACCTGTGATATACCAGATTACATTTCTACCGCAAATTAGCTTTGATGTTTTCTTTAGTAGAAAGAAAATGATTGTATAGATGGAGTCATTAAAAGACTTTACGGAGGAAATATGTTTCAAAGGAACGGATGGTGAAGAAAAATTTACAAGGAGTGAGAATGAATTTGCATCAAGAGGAGGAAGTGGAAAAAGCTGCAGAGTGAACAAACTTGTATTTAGAAGAAAGCAGTGAACATGGGGCAGTGATATATTGGTTCTCATTGCTCCCATTTTACACTTTTTAAAAGAAACCAATCTCTCTACAGACATGGAGACATTTTCTGTCACAGTTTTGCTAAATGTTATAGAAGCCCAGGAAGGATGAAAGAACAAAGAGTCTTTAGTGATTGGAAAGAGGTAAATTTAAAGTAAAGTCTGAGGAAAGAAAATGTGGAAGGGAAGATGATTAATGAGTTAGATACTGGGGTGGTAAACTGGAGTCTGAACTTCATTTTTCTGCAAGACCGTAGTTTTTTGTGTGTGTGATCTTGGCTTAGTTTTTTGGGCATTGATCTAATAAATGGAGATAAGTCCCAGACTCCTGATCCTGAAAAGCCTTGCTAAGCTACTGAAGTCTAGGAGAAGTTAGCGTCATCTTCTATATTTGCTGACCTTTACATGCTCCGATTCTTCTAATGTTGACAAGACTGAGTGGCTCAGAATCTAAACCTGAACAAGATTCAGGAATCATACTTTTTTTTTTTTTTTATATAAGTCAACATCTAGTGTACTCAAAGTACATGCAACACAACAACTGCACAGGGTTCTGCACAAAACACACTACTATTTTCTTTTGTGATCGGAGAGAAGAGGCAATTGGAGAGCAGGTCTCCAGTTTTCTGTGTTTTTGTCCGAACAGCCTGATTAGAGCCATCTACCCACTCTCTCTCTGGCCAAATTACTTGTGAACCAACATTTTGAACAGCAGTGTGGCTTCACTGGAAGAGGCAGATGATCCCATCTTCCTAGAAAGAGCTATGCCTGGTGGTTAGAACACCTCCGTGGGAGTTGACTCTGACTTGTACGAAAAAAATTGAGTCTTTCCCACTTCCTCCACAAGTGCCGTGACCACCAAACTGCTGTTAAGTCAATGCAGCTCCTACCGCCTGCTCCTGTTGGAGGAAAAAAAAAAGGAAAAGCTTTGCCCAGCTTTTTTTGGAAAATGTGGGTTCCTATATTTAGTAGAGGTTTGAGACTAAAGATATATTTTCTGAAAAGCATATCCCTACAGGTCTGAGAGGTAGAATTTAAGATATATTTATTTTCTCGGTATTTCCTACAAGCTAGTGCTAGATAGCTGCACCTTTGGCTTTAAGTGGTTCCCTATGGGTGTGCTCACATTCCAGTAATGCCCAGGTGATGTACCCAGCAGTATGAGCCTGCATCAGCCCTAAAATCAGAGACACCTGTTAAATCTGGCCCTTCTTTTCAGATATTACAGTAATACTGAAGTCACTGAAGGGGACAGCAGCAGTAGAGGAGAAAGACATGGGCAGCAATATCATTTGCCCCAGTAACGTCCTTGGTAAAGCAAAAACATTTTTTCCCACTGGCCCAATAAAATTACCTCAATCTGGTTCCTTGGGTGATCAATGCTCATCTGGAATTTTATCACTGTCCTTTTTAAAGGATAATTTAATTGTTTTATATTTATAGAGGCAAGGTAATAACCTTAGATTTACATACAGCTAATTTCTTTCTTTGTGAGCGGGTTCTGCAGGATGTGAGCAATTAAGCTTCTGTGGGAGGATACAGGAAACATGATTAATGGATCAAAGAGACACCATCTAAGGGAAATGGGTATAATACCAAAGGAGATAATGCTCCATTTCATAATAGTTATGCAAATATGCCAAATGTTGGAGAATTCAATTAATATTTGACAAATGGATTTTCTGTGATGCAGAGTAAACACATACTGGGGAAAAAATAAAGCTCTATTGCACTTTATCTTTTTGCTTCCTCTTACGCAGGCTGGGTTGGCTGGTCAGGCACCTCATTCCACTGCAGGTGGCAAAGAACAGCTAGGCACGGATCCATGCCAGACAGCAATATTGTTTGGATGAAAACGATTGACCAAGGTTAAATTCCATGCACACAAGGCCAATCAGTGCTTGTCAGCGTGCTTAGGTCTATTGCTCAGTCCTCTGCTAAAAGTTACATTTTATTGCACATGAATGAAAAGTGGTTTAAGAAGGAGACACGTAACATTTATCCTCTTGATTTTCTTTTTGCACTTCTCTTTTCTTATCTGTAAAAGTAACATTAGTAGAAAAACCCATAATCAAGTAAGAATGGAATGGTTGAGATAGAGGTAGACACCGGGCTAGTACTCAAAAAATCTGAGACTCAGTTACTGAAGTACAAAATGAGGTTAATACTAATGATATATATAAAGGCAATGACTCATTCCAATACTGTAATGAAGGGAGATGCACAAGTATCTAGATTTACTGAAAACATGTTTCTTGTTTGTTTGCTAGCTTCCATGCTGGATATGGTATTCTAATCTCTGTTCTAAAATACTCTGTTCCCTTACTAAAGATGTAATGTGAAGCTTTGTTCTGAGAAACCTTGATCCAGAGAAGGAAGCCGTTTGAGAAATACGTTGAACCAACTGAAGAGTTTCTGACTGTATAGTCTGGTCCCTGAGTTAATGAAACGTGGCAAGAGTTATGGAACTGAAGCTGTAACTACAAAACCCAAGTTTGTCCTTTAGTTGCAGATGTGCTATAGGGCTACCAGGGCTATGCACACATAGAGGCCTTAAGTCATGAATTCCCTGTATGGTCTAGGAGCTCCCAGCTACCCACCTGTATTGATGATTTAGATTGATTTGAAACAATGGATGGACTTGAGGCAAAGCGGTTGACAGAACTTCCAGCCACCTTCGCAATTAAAAATTATAACTTTCACAGAAGCTCTCTGGGTAGGAGTTTTGGACAGTTCTAGAGATTTCGCCAAACGTGGGGCTGTTAACATTAACATTCTGGGTGGATAATCTCCCTTACATGGTTCTTGCTGCAGAATTGACCAAACTTTATACAGACATCTGTAAACAGGCAGTAGAAACTGTTCCTACATGTGCAAAACCAGTCACACAGGACCTTTGTACATACTTCTAACAGTCAGATGTTTTGTATGAAGTTCAAGACAATCTGTAGGAATGGATTATATACATGCTGGAGTGATTCCAGGGCACCATAGGCCAGTTAGATCTAAGTACTGAGCAAAAAGGTGGTTTTAAGAGGCTGGATCACATGATCCGGTTAAGATACCACTGCAAGGACCCCTTGCAATGGTGACTCCCATTGCCATCTTGACAAGAACTAACCATCCTGTTTGAGAGATCTAACTCGCCATGTAAGTGTTCCCTGTGCCAAGACCTCAAGAAGCCATTTCTTTTTAGCCAACACTGAGTGTCCGTGCAAAACAAGTCCTGGGCTATTAGGACATCCCATGCCTTGCAGTCAGGAGGAGTTCTAGGGATGTTCCTTCAGTGCCTAGAGACAAGAAGTTGGGAAAAACTTAAAAATTAATCTTAAAAATCCTGTGTTCCTCAGAAAACCTACTCTTGGAGATGGCATGGTCCTATGTGAGTTGGAAGCTCTCTCAATGCCTCAAATGAGGCTTCTTTTTATTGCTCTTTCCTGTGAAAGCAAGTGACTGTGAAAAGAGAAGTCTACCATGATGCAACCAGGAATGACTGGGTGAGCTATAAACTTAGATATCTATCACACAAGAATTGTGTTTTCTTCAGTGGGGGGGCATGACAGCCAAGTTACCCTACTTAAAAGTGATACGCCTGTTGTATTTTCAGTGGGGTTGCTTAGTGGTCAAAGCAGTTATCCTGGGCAGTGGAGATTTGGGGTTGATCCTTAGCCTGCAAATGCCCTGTCTTAGGCTAGGAAGGTCTCTTTGGGGCACACCCTGTGCCAACTGGGCTGCTGTGCATCCAGGAATGAGACTGGAAAGAAAGCGGATAGGGCGGTACCAGGCTCTGGAGGCATGGAGAGAAAGATGAGGGGACCTGAAATTCAGGCAAAGATTGAATTCTTCTCTGCTGTGGTCTGAACTATCAATGCATTTTACTTCAGGTAATCGTGACATGAGCATTCAAAGCTAATGAGAGAGTTGAGAGACCAGGATCGGCTTGTCCTTCAGCCATTACTCTAGAAAGAATGAGCCATGCTCAGTTAGGCCACTACAGCGAGGGGAAGGCTCTGTGCTGTGTGTCCTGAGCGGGCAGAAGCTCCAAAGTCCAGGAGAAGAGAAGTGCTCAAGACACGTGTTATCCTCAGGATTTTATACTGGCTGGCCACCAAGGCCTTGTGTGGCATTCTGGGCTACCCTGGCAAGTGTCTAACTCTCTTCTTTGAGAATATGGACCTTACACGTGTAATTTTACTTCTTTGATTCACTCTGCTGAGACCAAACTTTGTGATGCCTGTGAAGAGTGTATAAATAGGCATTTTGGATCTCATCCTCGCATCATTTAAGTGTGCATTTTCCCTTTGCTTTTGACTGCAGGGGAGAATATGAGCCCTATTTCCTACTCGCAAGGCAGGCATTCATTCATTTTGATTCACTATGGTCAAGTTACAAGATCTTAAGAAAATCCTCATATCTTCTACTAAGCCATCAATTTTAATCAGAGATAATAAATTTTAATAAACATTGATATTTTCCTGAGTTTATTATTTCTTTTAACAAGCAATTTTGCTGTGATTTTTGAGTTATTGCCGCTAATAGATTGACTTCCCTGTTGTCAGGGCTGATTCTATCTCAAAATGTATTAATCTAACCCACATGTACGCTTTAGTTAAATGTATCTTGGCAGACATCCACCACTGTGGATGAACATCACCGAGCATTTTTTGAACTGGATATAAAATTCATAGTTTTATCATATGATTCTTTGCTATACAGTGTGTCCAATTAGATTTAACGAGTTCATTTTCAGGACAAGTTGACCAAACCATGCTTCTAATCTATAGAGGTTATAGTAAAAGTTACTTGATTCATGTCTTTCCTAAATTAAAACTTTCTAGGACATGCTGTTGCTTCCTTTCCTTTGTAGCATGTGAATATACAAAAGCCTGACTTTGGAAAGAAAATGTTTTCCCAGTGTGTAATTTCCCATGATTGTTGTAATATCTTCGTTTTTCCTTGCAAATGTTTTGGCAACAAATATAAGTCTAGCAGATTCTTATATCATGTTGATAAAACCAAGCTAAGGAGCATGATGACTGGGAGCAGTAGCAATGGAGCTATCATAGCATGCACTGAACAAGCCAGCTGGAAATCCTGTGTAAATACTTGGTAGCTGGTGCCCAAGCTCCTCCAGCTACACTGCCAGCTCAAGAGATCAGCGCAAAACCAGTCTTGATTAATACAGAACTGGTGTAATAATGCTTTTTCTGGAAAAAAATTATCTTACCGGACACAATCACACTGGCTAGGAAAGAAAGAAGCTTCAGCCATTACTGTCTGAGTTCCCTAGACCTTGCAAGGTACACAAACCTGAGCTGGTCCACGCTGGAAAGCTGTGTACCGCATACCTCATTCAAGAGATCATAATGGAACCCCTGGAAAGACGAGAGCATGGAAAATTACACAGAGGAAGGACTTTGGCCTCCTTGTCACGGCAGCACTAGCCGAGGGGGCTAGTGGTAAGCAGAGTGGTAAGTTGTTAGTTGAAGATAAAATGCAAAATGTCAGTGTTAACACACGGTTGAAGAGTGGTATTTGGAACAAAAAAAAGGAGTTCCAAACACTTGAGACATTCATTCACAAGGAAGGGTTCTCTAACAAGCTGATGTTATTTTATGTGGTACTCTTCTGCCTTCCACCTTTCATCTAATATCAGTGGAGAGATGATGGGAGCTGGTAGGCCAAAGTTCTCTTTCCAGTTGGGAGAGCAGGATGGGGGCAGCTCCGTGGGATGGATGCTGCTGGAAATGGCAGCCCCACTCCCACCCTTCTCTTCCCTGCTCTCGGCTGCGTGGCTTCCTCCCGCCTCATTCACCGGCTCATTTGTTTAGGCAAGGCACTTGTCCTAGTGGGATCACTTTCCACAGCTGCAAAATGGGAATAATATACCCATTTTTGAAAAATGCATTGAGAACTAACAGCAGGAACCTCGGAACAGGAGTGGAAATTACTGTTATCGCAATTTTACTGGCCCTGACTTGCTTTGTGACAGTGTCCCAGGCCATGATCGCTTCATAAATTGCTAGTTCTGACTTATTAAGAATTAAACAGTTACATTCCTGATTGCATTGGATAGGCATATACTAAGGCTTTCATGCCTGGTATCCTTGCTACTTATTGCAAAGATATTTCTCATTTATATACAGAAATAATGAGACAGACCTGAAAGCTGCACTTCACTTCTGGCAATAATTATTTATCTGTCCACCATTTTTTCTGTGCATACTTTATTGTTTCTCAGTGTACATGTAACAACATATTACCTAACACGATCAAAGGTGCTTATTTTAAACTTACAATGCTCTCTTTTGACCTGTACAAAAACAAGCAGCGCAGTGGAGGATATATGCACATTTTACACTTAGTGATCTTTTGGGGTTGATTTATTTACATGCACCTGGTTGCTTTCCTAATAGAATAGACCACTCTTCCTTCCCTAATGAAAGCAGTCATGGGAAAAGTGCTTGAGGTGCTCTAATGAAAGCCAATATATTATAATGTGTATTTAGCAGAGTGGGTTAAGCATGAGTACCTTGTGTGTTAACTGTTTCTTTCACCTGTACAGTACAAATTTTGCTCTAACAATGACAATGTATTAGCATTTTACACAGTGAAGAGTCAACATTAACTAAATATTCTTGTCGTATTCCCTGAGAGAGAAGAATGTCATTAACCTCTTTTACAGATGAGGAAACAACATGGGATTAGCATTGTAACTCCACTGACTTCTGTGTCGTTATTCCAGATTTACCCCAGTAGAAATAAGACTAACATTGGTCCTCAAAAGAATAAGCCATTTGCTCGTGGTTATCTAGTCACAAAGCTGCAGACTCAGGATTAGAAACTGAAGACATCCACGTTTCCTTTGCTGTTATAATAAGACTTTCTACTGAAACAGCGTCTGTAAACCTTTAGCCAGGATAATTTAAAAAAGAACCTACACCACCACAGAATCTTACATTGCTCTCCCATTTGTGTCTAGAAATAATTGCCCTGTGTCTAGAAAGGTCTGCATCCTATGGAAATAAATGAACAAGAATAAATTATTTTTGATGAACTTCCATTTGCCTAGAAATGTGGATGTTTTTCTGGGTAAATTTAATAGCAGCAAAGAATAATGGGCTTCTAAAGATTGCCAATGAGCAAAGAATGTAAGTTAAAAGCCTTTTTATATGCAAATACTTCATTATGTTTTGGGTTTTTCTTCTTTTTTTTTTTCCTCTCTTTTTTTTTTTTGAAAGCAAAGGCACAATGGGACATCAGTTATTTCAATTTACATATCAATACTAGGAATTCACTTTCCACTTGCAGTTATTCCAGATTCCTGGTGGTACCTGTCAGCCTTTGAGGACTGGAGTAAAGTGAGAGTCTGCTGACTTCTCTAGACAGAGCACTCTGCAGAAAATAGGGGTCTACACTATTTCTGCAAAAACAGAAAATCTTTTTGCAAGGTATGTGTTCCCTTCCAAGTAAGTGGTGGCAACAGCATTATTTCTGAAGAAATATGACTTGAAAACACAAATACAACTGTCATGTCTTCTAGTTAAACTATTTCTAATGTATCCATCATAAAAATGCTTAGCTGTCAATTATACTCGCCGCAAGTCTGGGAACTAGAGCTGGGATTCAGCCTTGCACAGAGGATCAGCACCGATCTTCATGCGTGAGACCCACTCAGAACAAGATTAAGTCCCACTCATTAGTCTCCGTGCTCTGAGTGGTCCTTATGGGTTGAATAAATTCTTTACTGTGAGGGTGGTGAGACACTGGAACAGGTTGCCCAGGGAA
>JAOXJM010000001.1:198526138-198543752 GCA_026413425.1 Tringa solitaria
TGGGGCTTTGAGCAACCTGGTCTGGTGGGAGGTGTCCCTGCCCATGGCAGGGGGTATGGAACTAGATGATTTTTAAGGTCTCTTCCAACCCGAACCATTCTATGACACCATGACTTCTCATCCCCACTGGTGGTCTTTAGTCTGGTTTTGAATCATGAAGTGGTGGTGGGTTTGATTCTGATGTTTCTGTATCACTGCTAAATGAGGAATTATCACCAGTGACCCTATGATCAGCCCAGAACAGTGGGACTGCGGGGTTTTCTCTATCAGAGCCGAGATCTATTACCCTTTGACTGGGTAAGCTAAAGTCATTGTTTGAGTTAACACATCGGAAATGCAAGAAAGTCATGCCTGGGATTTTTCATGTTTATCCATTTTTGTGTTCATTTAGCACTGGGTTTTGCTGCTGCTGTTTGGGCATGGATACCCACCATCCCACGCCCTCCCACTCCCACACTCCTAAATTTCCCATAGAAGAGAGGAAGGAACGGTAGGAAGAAAATGGGCTAAACACCCAACTTTCATGTGAGCCACTTTTAAAGATTTCTCTCCAGTTACCGTCGTTTCACCGACATTCCCATCAGAGTAGGTTTGGGCAGTGACTGGTCAGCCATGGCCTGGCACCTCTTTTACCACCAACTATTTCAAAATTATATCGCGACGAAGCGTGTTGGCAGCTGTGTGTACGTGACCTCTGCTTGTCCTTCAGCAAGAAAAGCTGGTGGCAGCCTGAACCGTTGTTCTTTTTATTTAAAACAAGTCTTTCAACTGGGAGCCAAAAAAATGCTTTTTGGTAAAGCTTTGAAAAATCAGAGAAGTCCAGCAGCTCACACAAATTTTCCATTGCCCGGCTATTCACAAAGTAGAACAGAATTTTTTTGTATGTTTTCAATAATCTGTAGCTCCCGAACATTGCACCTTGTCCTGTCAAATGAATTTATGATTAATAATTCTTTTTTTTTTCATTTTTATTGATGCTTTCAGGCATTTATAGCCTTGGACCCTCCTTATTATTCCTTTTTTGACAAGATACATACATCTCCAATCCCTGTTCATGAAGTGTACCGTTCCTCAGTCATCATTATTTCTGTGTCCATCATTCTTTAAGAAGGTTTCACAATAACTTGAAATGTGGTACATGTTGTACAGACTATTTTTGGCGTGATAACACCAGGAATATGTATTTTCCTTCAGAAACTCTCACCAGTTTAATGAAGTTTCTACCTTTCAGTACAGTTCAAGTTGCTGAGACCCAGCAGTTCTGCCCGTACCCTGGCAGTGACGGGTTCTTGTTTAAATTGGGGATCATCAGATGAGGAACCTTTGCTCGTTCGGGCTGGCAAAGAGGAGGGTGACCTTCCAGGTAAGGATGTCTTTAAAAAACAGCACTTTGATCCATACTGTCTCAGCACATTTGGGGCATAATATTCTCGGAGCTGGAAATACCAGTAAACAAGGAGGCTGTTCAGATGCAGGTACTTTGCAGTTTTCAGTGGTTTCCACAGTTTATTCTACGGCATTACACAAAAGCCAGGCTGAAGCTAATTCTGTTATTTCATTAGCCAAAGTTAGGGGCTTGGCCAGATCTTCAAAAGCGTTAGGAAAAAAAAGTATTAAATTTTTGATAATTTCATTCATTCATTGTGTATCATCACACAGATCTGTATCATGAGAGGGATCCTCAAGCCTGGACTGGATTCAGACACAACTTTTCTATGAAGAACCGGTGCACACTGTCTTGTACGTTTAAATCTCATCGTGACAGAAGAACCTGGCTAACTGGCTAATAGCCCACATTTTTTTTTCTCTCGCCTTCTGAAAGATAACATTTTGCTTCATTTTGCTTCTACAGATCTTTCCCAGCTTAAAATCTAGCTTCATTTCCAGAGGCTCCTCAAATTTCTTCATTAGTTCTTTTAAAACTCCCAGATGCACCTCCCCTTAAGCTAAGGATGGTATATATTTAGGTTGTTCAGATGTCCCTCCATCATCTTCTCATTCAGTCCTCGTCCCTCCAGCTGAGTCTAGTAATTTTCCTGAATTTTCCTGTAAAAGGTTCTTTGATTTCCTCATTTTCATTACTCATTTTTTTGCAAACCAAGCCAAACTGGTATTTAAAATCTCAGTATTTTGTGCAAGTGTGATGTAGTGTATTTTGTCTTAATGGAAATATAGCTTCCGAAAACAATTTACATTTTTGCTGTGGTCTTGAATATTAACGAGACTTCATTTACTCACAAACCGGAGCTGTTTTGACAGTCTGGTATTATTTTTATCCAGATTTTTCCAGGAAGTTGGCAGCAGTACATGCTGGAAAGCAGTTCTTCAGTATCTCTTTCACTGAAATTGGTGGTTCATCAACACTGTCTGTAATTTCTGTTTCGCTTGCACAGCAATAGAATTCAGTATGAATTGCAAATAAAAGGAATCTCAACATTGTGCAATTTTTTGGCACATGGAGTTGAATCAACTCTGCTCAGTTTTATAATGTTTTCCTATGTTGTAGAAAAAAATAAAGAATTTAGGCCCTTACCTAAAACAAATTGTCTGAAGTTAAAGGTTTTTTCCCTATTCCAATGTAATTAAGCAATGAGCCAGCAGAGTATCTAAACATCAATACCAAATCAGGTGCTTTTGAAGACTGAATTTAAAAGTTATAAAGTATTAATGTAAAGGATGTAAAGCATCTGGGATCAGGCTCTGCCCCAGGTGAAGTCTATAGGTCTGGCAAAAGAGGCTACATGGGTGGCTTCAAAATCTGTGCTTTGTCTATTTATGTTCCCCTCACGGACCTGTAGGGCTTAAAGCATAAGAAAGAGCGAGCTCAAACTTCTCATTTCAGGAATCCCAAGGGCTATTTCTATAGCCAAGAATAACCAGAGCATAGATAAGCTCTTTATGCTGGGAGCTATGACATGGTTAAAGGCTTCTATTATTCTTGTTCTGTGCAATCTAGAGAATTTCTCTTGGCTGATTATATTTTCAAGGGAATAATTCCAGTGATTAGCCCTCCGTACATCACAGAATTGAAAGTATCTTGCTTAATTCACAGTGCTGTTACAGAGTCTCTGCTGCACACTATTTAGCTATGAAAAAACCAACCTGTATATTTTAGAATATGTTTAGAGTATCATCTTTTCTAATATAGTCAATTTACAATATACCTAAATATGTGGGATAGTGATTATTTTACAGAAACCTTGGTGTTAAAAAAACACGCGATTAGCAATGTACCTGAACACATAAAGCAACCAGTTACAGATTTCAGTTCTAAGAAACCCATGGGTGATTACTTGGTTTTCTTTCCTTAGTTGGGGGACTGGCTTTCCTGTACCCTGGCATATCTTTTTAGAGTGTTTTCAGAATGTCTTTGCAGTTCCTCAAGGTGCGAATTTAAACGTTCTTCAAGCTCTCTCGTATGTTTCTCCTCCTCTTGAAGGAACTTCTCTGTTGTTGCAAGGAAGGACATCTCAGGAGGATACTAAATAATGGACAGAAAATCATAGTTAGTAAAAACCAGCAAGTACTGTGACATGTTTGCATTATCAAATTAGGTTTGAAAAACATCTTAACCTATAGCAGCTTATAGTGCTGTAATGCTTTATGTCTCTCCAAGAGAACATGAATTTGAGCATACATTTTTAAAGGCATTCAGGAGCCTAAATGACATAATGTGAACATGATGTCTGAATACCTGTGATAGTCGCAGCATTAGAATGTAGATTTGCTATTAAAAATTTAAATATCCCATTAGACAGAATTAAGCTCCTTCACAATCTCCAAAGTCTTTGGATCGGCAAAAGGTTATGTTCGTCACTTGTATAATTTAGACCAGCACAGAGGACAATAATGTGTTTTTTGGCATTACAGAATATAACTAGTTGAGTACTGCTGATTGCCTCCTGTAATTTTAGCTCTCTGCTTCTCTGATGTGATGCTTTCTGAGAAAAGGAAGAAAACCTATGCTCATTTCAGTACTATCAACTTCAAACCCTGATATGCTGGAGAATGTACTAAATTTTATTCTCTGCAAGTAGTTCACTGAAAAATC
The DNA here is from genome assembly GCA_026413425.1 of Tringa solitaria. NCBI lineage: Eukaryota > Metazoa > Chordata > Aves > Charadriiformes > Scolopacidae > Tringa > Tringa solitaria. The sequence continues at coordinate 198,530,190 of JAOXJM010000001.1, forward strand.
TTCTTTCCATTTAATGAGCATTTAGTAGATTGAGACATAAACCATACCAAAATCAGGCCTAAAATGGTTGTCATGGGATGCAGAGTTGTATAAAGCAAAGCACATGAGTGAGTCCTTGCTGGAACTAGCTCTAAATTTTTAAGCAGCAATTGTTGTCAATTCCTTTTTGCTAATATTAAGATGCGTTCACTGGAATGTCTTTATCAAAAGAAAGATGAAATCATTTTTCTTTGCCTAAAGATATTATGCTTGTTTAAATAAATTCAACATTTATTTGTGTAGATAAATACAATTTTATGACATGAATTTTTAAGTCGATCGAGAAAAAAATTAGCGTAGAAGCTGTAATACTGAAAAAACCATAATTTTCTCTCTTTATATGATCATATATTGAGAAAGATGATTGACATTTATTATCTTAATTAAAACATGTTAAATAGTCTTAATAACTGCTTATTAGTCTAGAATCTCTGGTTTTGTTTTCCCTAGAATGTAAAAAGGAGAGTATATCTGTCAGTGCATCAAATAGGAATGGCTTCAAATGGTTTAAATATTGAAATGTTTTGTGGAAAAGGCCAATCCTATTACACCTGTAAATTTTTATTCTAGAATGGGGTATTCCCTATTTCCACGGCAACTAGTGGCAGATTTGGTCTTTGTTTTCAGCCTTGTTTAAAACTGCCCTTTAGCAGCTTTTCAGCCCAAAAGATAGTAACGAGAGAAATGCTTTAAAGCACTATTCTGTTCAAACTCTTTGCAGCAGACCTTGAGATGAAATTTAGAGAATTCCTATAGGAAACTCCTTTTCTTTTCAAAGTACAGCAAGTGATAGCTGGAAATAAATTCTGCATGTAATACTGTCCTTTTAGAGTGAGACAGACTTTCTAGGATAGGCCTCCTAACATAAAATTCACAGATAAAGCAGAATCTTCCTTTTCTCAGTCCCTCCAAATTAGTGTTTTAACAGAGCAGGGTAAGAAAAAGTGATGTAATTGGCCATGTAGGAGTAAGGAACCCAAAGGTATTGGATCACTTTGTGGATCCAACACTCTTCTATTAATCACTGCACTAGCAGGGATGAGAAAGAATGTTAATATTCCAGTGTTTGAGAAACTCTGGAGGGACATCATCATCCTCATAAACACAGGCATGATTTTCCAGCCAGAAATCAACAATTGTTTTCCAGTGAATTATAGAATCATAGAATTGTTTGGGTTGGAAGGGACCTTAAAGGTCATCTAATTCCAAACCCCTGCCACGGGCAGGGACACCTCCCACTAGACCAGGTTGCTCAAAGCCCCATCCATCCTGGTCTTGCTGAAGAGTTGTTCCTGAGATTTTGAATGCCATGGCGACAGACACATTTATTCCTTCATGGGCCAGGTCACAAAAATAGCTCCTTGTGACGTTTGGATTCAGTGATAGAGTTGGCAGCAGTATTTTGAAGAATTTGAAGAAGTCTTTTGTATTATGAAAAAGACATTGGATTTGCAGGCTTTACTTAAAGCATCACCATGTGTTTCGCTTACTGAATACCAGCTCTGAAATCACTGATTCAATACTGAGCAAATAAAATACTTCCAGTGAGAAGCGTAAGAAAGTGGGAAAATGTGAAACTGAAATATTAATTGAATAGGTGTCATCACCTAGAGAAATGTCCTGTCAGGCTTTTCCATACAGACAGCAGATTGACATGAGTTGTAGCCTTCAGAAATGTTCAATCAAGTTATAAGAGATTCTCAGAAATTTATTATAACAATGTTTGCAATTGATGACTTCTCATTAGAAACATAGTGGCCTCATGATCAAGCTATCTTCCTAAAATGCTAGTGTCCTTTGCTTCAGCTGGTTCTTTCTTTGATGTATTTTTTCTTGAAATACACTGTAAACTGCAAATGAGACATTTCTGAATTTCCTCAGAGTTGAAAGAAGAATGTTTATCACTTAGAATAAGCAGATCATGGTTCCCTACAGCTCCTTACCCGAGGGTCAGGCATCACTATCATTTTAGATAGGTCCCTAATGCACTGGTTTTTATGCACTTTGAGAGAAAGTCGTATCTAAACAGGTCTACAAGGCAACATTTCTTGTTAGCAACTAAGCTTTGCTTTCAAGTTTGCTCTTTCACCATGTTCTTTATTGTCTTTACTTTCACTGCCTGAGGAAGAAAAAACATAAAGAAACTGCTTTAATCCATGTCTCAGATGAGATTCACGGTCCCTAGTTTTGAATTCGTTTTCCTCAGATAACACTTTTATGTCTTTCGGTTTTCTAAGTGGAGCTGGATAGAAATGGGTTCATTGGCAAGCTAACTTTTTTGAGTAGTTAGGCAACAAGAATTTTACTTTTTAATTTCTAGAGTGTCAGCTGATCCTGTATCTCTTAGGGCTAGACCAATAATGAGAATCACCTTTTTGCCTCATCATTTGCTGGAAATGAAGGAGCACACCTGATAGAGATGCCTATTTCCACATATGAAATCTCTGCTAAATATGTCTTCTCCTTAAGCAAGAACTACCCAAAGCGTTTATGAATTAACTCTGGGCTGCTGGGGAGAAGCACTTCAGGAAGCTAGGTCTGTTCTCTCTAGCAGATGGCCTAATTCATTTGCCTAGAATTAGTTTCTTTCTTGCCCCGTGAGTTTTCCCAGCATTTTTGGATGCACCTTGCAGCAGAGCAGCAAGAAAGCTTTAACATGTGGGAGATTCTAACATTTAGTGGTAAAATCATGAGTGTTCAAATTCCAGAGCGTTAAAGTCTTCAACACGCTCAGGTATGACAACCAAAATTGAGAAGCCTAGGTAATTGGCAAGCCATATAGGAAGGGTTTTTAGAGAGCCTAAGTACCCAACCAGCTAGGAACTCACCTAAGAGTGAGAGGTGTGTATTTCCAAGTCTTGAAAAGAAGAACAGACAATGTCTGTCCATCACCTGAAGTGAGAGAAGGTATTTGTGACTACGTGTTAAAGATCCAGATGGGGAAGCACAACATACATAACTGCTTGCTCCACCTGAAGAAGTCAATTTCCTGTAGAAATGGACTATTTTGAAGGGGCAAATAATTATTGCCTATTTAATTATTTATTTATTTACTTTCTGTGGGCAAGATTAAACTTCAAGCTGGACATTGGACTGTTCTACAGAATAGTCTTCCCAGAGACCGGGAATGGATCAGGTAACTATTTTCTGAAGTTGTTTATTTCAGAAAGAGAGCACATCCCAAAGCACTGTTCAGATATAAAGTAATTCCCCAGCTTTGGAAAGTCTTGAAACAAGAATTTTTGGGGTTATGGGACTTTCCAGTGAATCGAGCTTTCTAGTTTATTCAAAGGCAGGAGTGATTTTCTCTACACTTGTAACCTCTAAGTAGGAATGTGAAAGGAACATTTACTAAGGTTGTCTGAAGACTCTCTACTGGCAGGAGAAATGCAAGTCCTTGTCTAAAGCCCTAGAGACTATTTTCTCTCTTCCCTAAATACCAACAGTTACTTTGGTATGTAACAAGACATCACCTGCAATTGGTGTTACAAATATTCTTCAGAAAAATGGTCCCTTATAACATCTTCAGAAATTCAGAAACATAATGGAGGTTCAACTTAGGTGAAACATCAGTCCTGAAAACTGTCAAAGAACTCTGGCTTACAATATATTGTGTGGTTTTTTTCCTCTTTCTCCTTGATGGAATGGTGTTCCATTTGAACATGGAGCTCTAGAGTAACAGACTGTTGAATCATCTCTGCGCTAAAGCTGTGGCACCCAATGTCAGTCTGAATGATGATTTAATTTTAGCAATCTTCTGAACTTGTACCTGCTTCAATGCCACTGATTTGGATTTAGACACTGTAAGAGAAATATCCCTTGCTTAATAGTTTCATTATGTACTTTTCCCCCACACCAGCTGGAATGTGTTTTCCTTATAATCTAGTCAACTGTCTTGGCATCAACTCTGTCCTGAGTGCCAGCTGGGAAATAGCTTCCCTGCAGCTTGCAAAAGTGTCTCAGAATGGACATTTTCATTGGCCTGGTTGGAAACAGAAGCTTTGTGGTCTGGTGTCTCTGTCTGACACTTCTGACAGAAGAGAGGAGGAGAGCTGGTGTTTATCAGACACTCCTGAAAAAGTCCAAACATTTCTTTTCACAATTAGCAGTTTAAAGGGGAAAACTCTCAAGCCATGAGAAAACAAAAGTCATTTACTTAACATGCCTGTGAAGCCTAAGAATGGAAAAATGGAAGTGAGGTCAAACACCCAGGACTATGTGGTTACCGCTGTTCTCTGACTACTGGGACACAGCTGGTGAAGGTCATGGTCAGTGAAGGGCTGCACTGCAATCCCAGCTTCCCAGACACCAGCACTATGGCACTCCCTTATCAACAGTGAGATTCTGGACTATGGACACAGTCTTCCAGCTGCTGTGTTCCCAGTAGGACAGGATGTGCGTACATTTCTTAAGCAGACAGCAGGTCTGGGGACCACCCCAAACTCCTCGAAGATGATCGTTGGTGTCATGATGCCTCTTCACTTCTACTTAAGGTGACAAATGGCAAGAAAATTCCCTACTGGTTCCCCCCAGTAAATGCTGAAGAAGTCTTCCCTCTTCTCGGTCTACAGGCTCAGGCACACCCCTGCAGTTCAGGGTCTCTTGGGCACAAAGATACGTAGATGACAGCTGGATCTCAGCTGGACAGAGGGATGGCTACAGTCCATTCCTCACTAATCTCTTAGTTCCATTATTTAATGATGGTGTCGTTGCATGGTTTGAGGTCTGGAAAATAAGTGGTAAGTTTTCAAGTGTAATGGAGGCCTAAGGAAGAACAGAAGATGCTAAGAAAGAGGGTAAAGCTCAAATTTAAAGAGAGATCTAAAGTCAAAGAAGTATGGAAAGTTTTTCCTAAGAAGTTGCCCTTGGCAAAGTGGGATTTATCCCACTTGTCATGGAGGTTGGTAACTCCAGCCTACAAAGATTGAAAGAAAGAATGCTGCACTATTACTCTTTCATTTCAAGAAAAATAAGGATTACAGCAGTTATCATGTGTTCCTTTTCAAATACAATAGCTAACATGTAGAAAATAGTTGCTGCAACTCCTCTAATTTCACCCATCAAACGAATGCTGTAGAAACTTGATTTGTCTAAGAGCACTCAAGGCAGTAAGTTTGCAGGCATTATAGAAATACACTTAAAGCAGACTGCCCTTACAGAAGGTAATATGAAGCAGAGTGTCCCAATATAGAACGTAATGAGCTAAAATGTAGAAATCTCTCTCACAATCACATAATGGCAGGTAATTATCACCGTTGTTATTAGAACAGAGGTATGGCCCAGTAGGGGATGTTTAATCTCCAGAAAAACTGCATTTATGTTAGGAAAAGGCATTTCCATTTTTGCTGGGCTGGCACTGTATAAATAATAATGACAACAGGTGTGATTTAATTTTTGGGTCCTCCAAGGCTGCATTTGGTCCACAGACGGATCTTTGAGAATATATGTTATAGGGAAATAGTTACTTACTGAAAATTTGATTTCTTCTGCACTGTAAGCAGGGCTCAAAAAGCTGCCTGTTCTGCCCTTTTCAGGAAACGGCCCGCCAAAGCCCAAAGGATATTGCACTGAGGCTGACAGAGATTTATCAACTATTTTCTTCTCATGACCTCTGAGTAGTGTATAAGAAGATAAAGTGGTACCACTTTTTGAAAGAGTGGTATTGCCTTGGCCATAGAAAGCAGGACGACAGTTTCTGTGGTAGCCACTGGCTGGGAACATAGCAGTCTGTTGACATTCAATTTCCCATGCTTCTTTCTTTTGAAAAGTTCTAAGAGAGAAAAAAAAAACCCAAGTATGAAAACCAGTTAAAACTCTAAGCTATCACAGCAAAGCCAAGGGGGTTTTTATCTTACTTCTTAGTGCAATTTTGTTTACTTAACAAATTTTTTAAAAATACAATTTTATTACATTTAAATTTTAAAAATACACGTTTTAAAAAATGGTACAGGAACATGCTTTTGTAACAATAAGTGAACTCTTCAACCTTACAAAAGAATTTTTAAGTATTTTATTATGATGTTCTGTAGCTCGTGTATCCCACTTACTATGATCACAATGGATGTGAAAGCATGTTTTTGTAGTCCTGTAAAGCAAAACCCATAATGGTTAACAAGCAACTTAAAAAACCCAGCTATTTTCTTCCCATTCAAAATATCTTCTTTTCCTGACAGTTAACTGAACAGTTCTGAAGCCGTATTGATAAGAGCAGAGAATTTTGAAACTAACTTGTCCAGATGTCTGCTGAATTAGACTAATTGTCAAACAAATCTTTACTTGTATTATATATTAAAACATGTAAAAAGATTTTAAATATTTCAGACTTTATCACATTTCTGTTACAATATTTCTGACTGAGGTAAAAATTTCCATTTTACTGAGGTCTGTGCTTATCATAAAATTGAAATTTTAGTCTTGGGAGGTAACTACTGTACTTAACCACGATAGCTGTTTGAAAAGATCCTATCATTGTAAATATCCTAAAACACTTTCTAATTTGAAATGCAGCTATAAAAGAGCTTTTAAAGATCAAGTTCTCTACCACTAAAATACAATTACCATAAATATCCAAGAGTATGTGCTGGTAAGATCCAAGGAAAAATGCTGCTTTTTTTTTCTTTTTAATAAAAAAAGAATCTTTCAGGCACAGGGAATGAACAGTGTCTTCTGCAGAAAGATCATACCATTATTTTGAAATCTTAATTTAAATATTTGGTGTTGAGAGAGTGTGGTCTTAATGCATTCTGCTTGTACATAAGCCCTGAAACATGAAACTGAGACTCCATAAATGGACTGTGCAGAACAACTCAGAGAACTAATGAAGAACATATTTTTCTCTGATTATAAAAGAAGTAGTGATTAAGATACTCTTGAATGCTACAGGAAAGCAAATTATAAGTACGATGCTATAATATTATTATTACTATAATATTGTTATTATACATTCTAACATAAAACTCTCTGAGAACATTCACAAAACCTCCCAGTTTTCTAAATCACCTAAAATGTTTACATTTATGGGGGCAGTTTCCTCTTTTCTTTCACGCTTTCCTTTAAATAAATATACTCTGCTCTTTAGGCACAGAATACCTTTTCTCTTTTTTTTCCCCGTTACAGTCCATTCTATCTATTGTTTGGATGAAGGGCACAGTGAAAAAAACTGCCACAACTGAAGATAGATGGCATGAATAATAAAATCACAGAATTTTTTTTTCATCTTGTGTTCTGACCTTTTTGGAAGTAATTTCCTCTGTAAACCCACAGTAAAGTCTATGTGATCTGTTTTCTTTTTTTTTTTTTTTTCCCCAGAACTGCTTCTCTATGCATTTACTAACAGTTATTACTCTTATGTTATAGCTTACTTCACTAAGACCAGAATTTTCAGTCTTGGGTGCCTACAGTTACGGTGGCTTTTAGATAGTAAAAACAGATACCTCCCTCCTCCCCCCAAAAGGACCAATTTTTTTAAAGGAACTCCAGTTCCTGCTGGAATCCATAGGAATGCTGGGGCTGTTTGCTATCTTGGAAAAACATGACACATACATTTAGGTGCTTTGATATGGATCCTATGCCTTCACTTCAGACAGATTTCACAGCTGGGGCTTAAATTTCTGCCAGTTCAGTGCAAAATAATATCTAAGAACAGAGTTCTACTTTGAATAAAAATGTAAAGGTAAGCAAATTTCTGCAAATTTGTAAAAAAACTGCCCATTTGTTAACACTGGCAACTCAAATACACAATAACTGCAGTTGAACTTATGCTTTTAGTGTTTACTGTTCTAGAGTTTCAGGGTTTACTGTCCTAGAGTATTTAATATACACACATACTTCACAAAAATACTATCACTGTTGACATGATGACACCTAGGACAAGAAGTGAAAGTCATTGCAAAGGGAATTTATATAGACAGGATCAATTTTTCCAGACTGATATGAAATCAGCCTCCTCCCTATGCAATCAATGACTTCAGTGTCACAAAACAACCTCCTTCCCCAGCTTGTGCTGGCTGCCATACCTAGTCCTGAAAAAGAAAGCAACAGGTCTTCAATGAACAGAATGTCTTCAGAATTCCTGGTGCTGCTTTTACCTTGCAAGAGTAACTTCTAGCTTCATTTTAAAAACAGTTAAAAAGTGTTTTTCTGATAAAATATTTTTTTCATGCTTCCAGTTTCTCTATTGCAATAATCGATGCAGTGGTGAGTATGATCAAGAGTGTGTGACCTCCAAAGGGTAATGAAAAACTCCTTAAGACAGATATGCCACTGTCAGCACAGATCTTTTAAGAGATCCCCAGGCACCTGAAGAGGCATTCAGTCCTAGCCTTTACCCCTCGCTTTTGCCACATGATGAAGGTGCATTTTGGCTTGACCAGTTAACCTATTTTGTGAATATTTTTATGGTAAATAAGTAGTATTTCATTTAGGAACTCACATGACTGTTTTAAATTTGGAAGAAAGAGGCTAAACACATCAGCTTCATCAGAGAAAGCCCTCTTCAGCCATGCCAAAATTAATATCAGCTGTATGTGGCCAAGGCCTAAATAAACAATTGAGGGTAAGGAAAGCTTCTGTAAATAACAATTAGAAGTAAATTATCATATCTGAAAACAACTACTAATTAAAGCGGTTACAGGTAGGATGTGGCCGCAGTCTTTTTCAGCAAAAAGATGCCACTACTGCATATCTTACTTTGGAATATTTAGAGACTCACTGTATACTGCAAAAAAGAAGAAATCGTGTCTCTTTCTAAATTGCAAATGTAATTTCCTGCAATTTCCTGTGTTTTCTCTAGAGGTCTCCCATCTAGCTAATGACTGTGCCCATGCTTAGGATTCTAGTACTTAGTGTGAGACATGCCTGAAAAATATTACAGAATATACTTGGTTGAAGACATATTTTTTGCATTGTGCAAACCTGTCCAGGTTTCTGAATGCAAATAGGAGAAACAAGAAGTACAGCTTCTGAAAATTACTATTTAAAACACAAACACACACCCTTTATACAAACACTACGTTTTCTATTTTTTTTACTATGTAAAAAAAGTCTTTTTGCCCTTTCTCCAGTGCCATAATTACCATGGAAACAGAACTGAAAATTAAAACAGAAATATCATGGTTTATGCTTACAATAAAATAAAACATACCCCAGAGTTTAACTCAACCAACATCAACTGCCTGGTTTTTCTGCATGCATTTGATGAGTGAAAATTTAATTTCAGTTTTCTGAGAAAATCTTGAAGTAGTTCCCTGTTTGGGAGCAGAGAACTGACAGCACAGAGAGGGCCCAGTCTTCAAAAGACTGCCTGGCTGATGTGTATGCACAGGACACATGGAATTGGCACATTTTTTGAAATCTGTGTAGGTATTTATTTAGCTAAATAGCTTTTCATTTAGGAAATCAAACGTACATTTTAGATCCTGAAAACCAGGCTCAATGTATCTGTTTGATCAGATGAATCAGAATCATAATTTAAATTGTGTTCAGTAACATGGGTGAGATTTGTGTGGTGAGGAAGGTTAGCTCTCCCAGGTTTTCTCTCTCCCAGGGTTTTTGGTTTAACATTGTCTTCAATGGCTATGAAATCAAACCCTGCAATTACCTGCATAGTTCTATTGTCTCTTACACTTAAATTCTCATGAATGAAATTTCACAGTTCCTCATGTACAGTAAGTGTAATTCCCGAGAAAATGGGTAAAAACCCCTTACTTTTTCTCACTTAAGAAGGGTGGAAGCACAAGCAAAAATTGACCTGACCGATTTTTGGTGAAATTATGAGAACTACAGATGCAGAACAGTCTGTAGCCTGGTTTCTAAATATTTGTTTCAGCAAAACCTTCAACATAATTTGAAACTCCATATATCTCTATGTGTGTGTGTATATATATATATTACAACATATAAAATATATATTTACATACACATGAATGCTGCCTTTAACCCTAAACATCGTATCTAAAAGGAAATTTTAGGTGAGAAAATAGCTACATACTATGGGACACCTTTCTATTTCACAGAACGAAAAAAATAAGTTCTGCCAAAGACTGAATGTATGAGTTTGAAATCTGTACAACTTTGGCTCCAATTATTTAAACTATACTTCACATAACTGTTTTACATTAGCACTATCATGTAAGTTCTGTATTAATTACAAATGACCAAAATATTTAGCTCCCTATTAATTTTTACTCTCCCATACGGTGAAATATTCTCTAGCAGCGAGTTCAATTTTCCTTTTATTACTGCAACGCCATGATTATAACATGTTTCAAGGTAATTCAGTGCTTCACTGAATACAGGGAATGAAGAAGGAAGTCATCACTACAATACGTTCTCTAGGAGCCTGAATATTGTTAAGTCTCATTATTTTTCCCTAACAAGGAGTTTATTGTAGTAATGATTTATTCAGGGCATCTGAAATTATGTTTCTTTTAAAAATCAGGTCACCCAAGAACACCAAAACTAGACAAGGCATTAAAATACATTTAATGAAACTTTCAACAAATGAAATTGGCAGGACACAAAGCTTTTCAGCAGGAGTTGTAGTTCAAACTGCTTATTAAGATAACCTCCTGTGGAGAAGTTTACCTCTCATGTTGGTTTTTATGTCCTTTCCTTGTCTTGTTTTTATTTGGCAGTAAAAATACATTCTGTCCTGTTTTGCAAAACCTGGAACTAAGAATAACTTTAAAAGTTTTTTAAGTTGTTCCATGTGACAAATATTAAAATAATGATCAAACATTTCTGGGACTTCATTTATTGCCAAATTCAGTTAGGCACCCAGAAAAATGTAGGAAATTCTTACAAATACACTAGCTAGGTCTGGTATTTGTGTTGGTTGGAGTTCTGAATGAACAGAGACATAAAAAAAAGCTTAACAGCTTGGCCCAGTTGAATGCTTCCAAAAAAATTACAGGTAGTTTCATATATGTGTACAATCTAAATATTACCTCTCTTCCTCTTCTTGCATCTTTGAATGGTTTTGGTAGCTGTGCTCTATTTCTCCGTATGTATCCATGTGACCCAGTATTGATGTTTTGGTGTCATTTTGTAGTTTAACAAGACTATTTTGTAATTTTACATTCTTATGTTCCAGTCTCTCAGTGGAAGCTGTGAAATTTCCATGTTCTTTGTTAGATGAATCTATACTCTGTGAAAGCACATAAAACCATCATTAAATAGTCATTTTTTTCCTCAATAAATGGATGTTAGTGTTTTTAACAAGCAAACACAAAACAATGTTCTATGCTAAAGAAAGACCTAGCCACCATATATAATCATGCAGCACTTAGAGCAAACCAAGAGAATTGCCTCCAGAAAAAAACCCACTAGATAAATGGGAAAAAAGGGATAGCAGCCTCTGTAACACAATAAAACGAATTAAAATTTCTCAACAAACATACATTCAAAATATTATTGTTGTAAATTCATTGCTTGCTTTGTAAAACTTATGACATAAAAGCAGCCATAACAGCTATAGCTGCAGACTGGATTGCTCCCTCCAGTAACAATTTCACCAAAAATAACAAGAAAAATTATAAAAGTTCATTACTATACTACATCCAGGGTATGTCTACAGGCACAATTTAATATCTATATTGAGACACAGTCACCTTCAGCTTCAGAAGCAGTAAATCCACATTAGCACAGTGCTCTCCATTTGTGGTACTAAACTCTGCTTCTCAGCAGGGTTGGCCCACATGGTGCAAAAGTGAAAATACTGAAAGTGCAAGCGACACGTGCACTGAGAGCAGGGGCTAACGAGGCCCATCGACTGGAATATGAGGAGAGGAAGATGGAGAGTAGTTCTGGAAGCTGACTGGCCAGGATACTCCGTTCCTTTTTGGTCCTTTCTCTTATTCCATGAAGCCCATGCTGCACTCCAAGCTAGCTAATCTGGAACTAGTTCTCTTCAGGATTCTGCATTGCACTGTGTAAAGATATTTGTAATAACACTATACTGCCATCAACAGAAAATTCTCAAAAGATTTATCAGATTACACACAAAAGACTGAAAACCCATACAGTTTATTAAGTTGCCCTTCCATCTATTTATAGATTTACCTTATTCTTTGGGAACCCAGTAATTCATGAGTATTAAGGTTTGTGTTCTTAGTATACTGCCAGCACAACTGGGCTCCTGCACCTGAAAGCTTGTCTATTCCTTGCACTAACTGGTCTGATGTCATCTCTTCCTGTAAACCTTGCCTTACTTAGCTAGTTTTAGAGGAAATTTATGATCCCAGCTGGCAAGGAAGTGCCAGAAAGTATAAGAAAATTTAATTTTTTGTGCAAGGATAGGGAGAAGAGAGGAAGGAGTGTGCTATGTCACCCTCTCACTAATAGCTCTAGAATGAGCAGAATAGTTATAATGGCATGAACCCCAAAACTGAGCGGGCACAGCTACATTGTTTTAAAATCTAAAGGGGTAACCCTGCCCGATGATGCCTCACACCACACTGACTTAGCCTGGCACTAGTTTGAGGGCTCTACTGTACTATACAAACACATCTGTAAAAATCTCTCCAGCCCCTGCAATTTTAATATCCAAATACCTCACAATCTTTAATGTTTAGATCCTCACAATACACTAGTCAAGCAGGAAATAATTATTAAATCCCCAAACGCATTGACACGTGTAGTGACCTTGATATATCTAGTAACTGGATTTTACCGTTAAAATTTAACAAACAGGTGATATCTACAAGGACTCTTGTCGTACAGCTCTTCTCAAACTTGACGAAGAATATCACTGTAGAGAAGAGCTAGATATGGATCCACACATCCATGGATGTTTCCACAATAATAGATGACATCTACACATATATATCCATAATATTGTACATATATATGTAGGTAATACATCACTTGATAGACATACATGCAATTTTAAGGGTGTGGAAAACATGATGTTCTTTCATGCATTTGTCAGTCTATAGTAAGACAATTAACAGGCTACAAATCTCCTGAAAATTAATTTACTTACAGCAGTATTTACAAGTAACATTCCAGTTTTTTTTCTAGTGATAGATATAATAACCGCTGATGTTCTGTAAGCACGGGACATTTTGAAGCTTTTTGTGGAAAGCAGTTTATTTATTATATCCATATAAGCTATAGTTCTACCTGATATAGCACACTTTTTATGAATTAAACTTTAAATATCTGCTGTTTGGAGAGAATTAAATACTCTGAAAAATACACTGCGTGGGCACAAAATGTGTCAGTTTTTTACACTGTTATGTAAATATCATATGAACAGAGGGGTAAAATAGTGAAAAAGGGACATATTTTCCTATCTGTGAGAATGATGACTATTTAAAAATAAATATTTTCTGAAATAAGTGGCATGACTTACAAAAAATAGGTGCCCAGAAACTGTTTAGTGTCTAGACAGTTACTGAAAAATTTAGCTTGTTTCTACTTTACTACTATTAAGGTCAAAATTATTCCCAGCTGTACCCACCTCCAGGCTGTGTGTGAATACCACTTGCTTTTGATTATGTCATACACCTTCTTTTTATTTAT
>JAOXJM010000001.1:198543765-198560966 GCA_026413425.1 Tringa solitaria
GCAAGCCAGAAATACCTAAATCTGCCATGATCTCAATCTACATTTACAATAAATATAAGTAACCGTTCTGCATAATTGCATAGATTAAAAAAAAATTACCGTGCAACTTTTACACTCCTGGTTTTCCACCATCTCTTTTAGATGTGTGTTTTCAGATTTGATAACTCTGTATCGGAAATCCAACAACTAGGAAAAGATTAATTTCTTAGTTAAATACAAGAACATTATTGTTAACTGGAAATAACACTTCTTATAGATACATGTAAATTCAATTTTACAAGATATACATTAAAAATGCATATAATAATATAATGTATATAATAATAACTGTAATAATTCTTTTTTAAATACAGCAATACTAAAGCAGAAAGAAGTCTCAAAACATTTATAAAAGCTATACAAATGCAACACCTCTGATTTTATTTACTTTTTTGAAAGAAGTAATCACTTAGGAAAATAAGGGAGGTCACATGCAGTTGTGAGATACAAAGGACAGATTTTGCAGGCCACTGAAACTGGACTCTTAGACATGAAGCCTAGCGATGACATCCCCTCTTTCAGTGACACGATAGGGAACATGGCCTGGCAAAGAGTGCCACAAAGTAGGAGAAATCTCTCATTTTCCCAAACACTAACTTTCTTATTGTCAAAAGTAAAGTATTACGATTTTCAATATGCAGGGACCCTCAGAAAACCCAGAGATACCCAGAAAGTCTAAATATGAAAGTTCTTTTGGTTTACAAAATGAAGGTAACATACTTCTTTTTAAAACTGAAATTTGCCATTAAAACACTGGTATCTTACAGTTTTCACCTTTAAAATTACCAGACTTTTCTCAATAGATTTGTAACACTCTTCAAAAAGCATTAAAAAAACTTGAAAAATTAGGAAACATTCTAGTAAATGGTTCTCATGATAAAGTTTTCAAGATCTTTTGCATGTTGAAATGATAACTAAGTTTGATGGTCAGAAGGAATTGCAATTTTGATGTGCAGTTGACATTTACTGATGTTTTCTTGTTCCAGTATCAATTTGGCTGCTTTAATAATACTTCACAGATATTACAGCACTGCTGATGGAAACTACAGCAAGAAATGTAATGTCTTCTTTCACAGATAATGTATGTCATCATCAATAGTGTGGAGTAAAACGATCTAGGCTGGTTTTGCCTGCTTGCATACCTGTTGTTTTGCTAACAATTTGTTTTTTATCTCTAACTCCATTTTTAACTGTCTTTCCAGAAGACTAGCTTTCTCCATGATAGTTGCTATAGTGATCTCCTTCTGATGAAGCTCTTCTGTCAGGTCAGAGATTTCTGTCTCCATTCTTTCCTGCTCAGAGCGATGGGACTGCTCCTCTCGATAAAGATGGTTTCTTATCTGTAGCAAATATGTTTCAAAAAGAAAAAAAGGTTGTGCAGTAAATATGATTGCATCACTTACTACCTTCTAGTGGTTTTTTTTGCTGTTGCTTCCAAGATATCAACTCTTCTAACCAAATCAGAAACTTTTGAGATTTTATAATAAAAAGTCTTCATGAGTCAGAGCACACGGCTTTGTGTTGGCATCTTTTTTCAATCTTTTCTTGTGTTTTCATTTGCCTATTTAGTATTAGAACAGTATTTGTCAATTTTAGAACATAATACAAGGCATTTAAATTAACATTTAAAAAGAATGTAATAAAAATGATGTTAATTTTAAGAATTGGAATTTATGGCAAATAATATCCAAGGAAATATCCATTCAATAAACCTAAGTATGATTTATTTATATTGCTCCCAAGTTAATTTCAGTTTAAAATAAGTTTAATGTGGCCTAAATTAACTTGGGAGCAATATAAATAAATCAATCTAGAGACTCTTTAATGAGAAACTATGCTAGAAATAAAGAATGTATATAGTAAATTACTTTATGAGGATCTTTCCTTACATTATAGACAAAATTTAAGGTCAAACTTTCTGCACTATCTCCTGTACAGAGTTCTCCAAATTATCAACACAAAGATTGTTTTCATAATCCTCCTACTATAACCAACAATTTAGTATTGATGGATTTTTGTATTATGTAAGAAACAAAACTACAAAAGGCAGCATAACAACCTTTGAACTCATGTTAATAATTCCTCGCAGTACTGTGCACAACTGGTAGCAGATGGCATTTCATTTTTATTTATGCAAACTACACAGAAATTCTAGAATTGTCAACCAATAGATGTAGATGTGAAAAACCGAAGAGCTAGATCATGACCATCATGCCAAAATTGCTGCATCCAAGTCAGCTGCATGCAATTAGAGATATTCCTGCTTACATTGCTACTCAGCAAAACCATGACATGCCTGTGAGATGAGTTCTGAGAATCCTCTGCTCCCAAAGTGTTTTGGCCTTCCAAGCTATATGCCATCCCACAATACCACGCCACTACTGGTCACATGCAGCACTTCTGAAATGTGCGATGCAACGTGATGAACAGTTCTAACAGAAGAGCTGCACCCTAGACCGTGCAGCAGGTGACTGGTTAAAGCTCAGCCTGTGGGTTACCTGCCCCAGTGAGTTGAATCAGTTGATCTGTTGACGTATCTTACATCTGAGTCCACCTACAAACTACCACCTACCTCCTATAGCCTACGAACTACTCATAGCTTTGGAGGTTTTATGACCTGCAAGGTATTACCCGAGTATGCGGAGGCATGGTCTCTTCCATTACTCCAGTGAAGTAGATGGCTGTGGTGTTAGTGCACAGAATCAGAATGTCAGCTCTACAGCAATACAACTACCTCCAGAAATGCATCTCTATATATATGAAAATATTTTCATATAAGAAAACTTCATACTCTCCTGAAGCCACAATTTATCCACCTGATCTCTTCTGTGTATGGACATAGCCAAGGTCAGTACTCAGCTCTCTTTTTAAAATCACTCATTGCACTTAAGATCTGGAAATACTTAACAATATGAAATACCTTGTTTAGCTCTTCTGGTTGGTGTTCTTGATTTTGTGTCAATAGTAATAACTCAGCATTTTTATTTTCTAGTTGTTCAGTAAGTTGCACACAAGATGACTGATGCCTTTAAATAAGAAATAAACAAAACATGAAACAAGCAGAACGTTCAATAACCTCTACCTTACAGTATCCTCTCCTCAATGTAAAACTGTGGAAGACCTGCTCACTGATGGAAAAAAAAACAATGAAAAGATTTGACCTAAACCAGGTTTGATCTTGGAAGATATCTAGAGATTAAGGTCAACGCAAGCGCGTGCAGAAAGAATCCTGAAATGTCTCGTAGATTAGTATTTCATATAATCTCAAATAGCTATGGTAGATTAGATAAACCATAAGAAGATGAACATTTTACTCCAAGGACGTTAGGGAGAATTTTAATCGCAATACTTCCAAAGTGTTTTAATGCCGAGAAAATGAAAGGCGCTGTAAATATATAAATAGAAATAAATGAAATTCATTGATTTGTAAAGATCTAGGCAGCATTAAAGCCTTTTAACAGAGCCTGAATCTATTGCCTGCAATCTTGTCATATATAATTGCTAATGAAAATGTTTATTCCAAAATTGTTTAGAATCTAACATTTGAATCCAGAGTAACTTTTTAAATAGACTTAATTGAAATCAAAAGTAAGAAAAATTATTAGCTCAGAAGTACTTTGTTGATTTAAATATTCTCTTCAACATACATACTGTATTTGACTTTTCTGCATATCTTTACACTCTCTGATTTTCAATAATTCTGTATGCAACTGTTGGCATTCCAGTTGTATCGTTCTCCAGCGAGCATCCCGTGACTGCAGCTCATTTCGCATTTCTGAAAAGTCTGCCTCCATGTTCTAAATAAACAAGCAAATACATAAATAGTTAAATAAAATGAGACAGTAGTCTCTCAATGAGACAGTAGTAGCTCAAAATGCTGCATTTTAACACATAATTTTTGATACCTGGATAATTTGTGTGAAAGTACATACATGCTTTTATTTTAAGTTTCATTTCTGAAAAAAGCATTGGTTTCATGTCAGTTCCTTTCTCCAGAAATGTCATCTAAAAATATGATGCTGAATATTCTTTAGCTCTTGCAATGTTCCAATGCATCTGTCTCTGAAACTATCATAGGAAATATCATTCAGAAGTTCTTTATTGTACCAAATGCATCTAAAATAATACATAGTCTGCTTGTTTCAGCAGGTTCTTCACCCTAGAACATGCTTCACATGCAGGAATTAGTGCCATAAGTAACTTGCATTTTCTGTTTTCCTAACAGCATTTCCAAATTTATAAGATTGAAAACTACAAGGCTATAGAAAGTCAGGATTAGGTGCATGTCTTCACTAACCATTGCCTGGAAGCTTGCAGCAGATACCTGGAGACTTAAGTACTTAGATAAGGTGTGTGCTCAATCATCTCCAAAAATAGTTCTATGTACACGGAAATTGCTTATTTAAATGAGCATTACAAAATTTAAAGCAATCACAAAAGGATTTTTCTTAGGGACTCCAAAAATCTTGTCTCTATTTTACCTTTAATTTCTGGTTGATAATGTGATAGACAACCTGAAGATACATGTTATATTTGGCACCGTAAAATCCGAATTCCCCCAAAAATCAGAATTCCCCGAGCATATACCAAAAACATACCAAAGATAATAACTTGGACATCTAAGCCACAAATAACAAAATTAGCAATAATAATAAAATTCTTACAATAATAATATCCAGAGAATACTTATTTCCTCTCACCCAAGATCCAAAAGCAGATAAAAAAAAAATTTCCAAGGATGTTGATCCTTTGCCTTTAAAACTACTACACTAAAACCAGCAGCATTTTTCATCACTTCTTCATTTTATTTTAATATGGTTTCCATGTTTATAAGCAAAAATAAAGCCTTTAAACTTTCAAAAGACAACTGGAATCCAGAAATGACACCGCACGCAAGGAACTTCAAAGGTCTATTTCCCTTAGAGCCTCATATGAGAATGACCTTCCTTCCGAGAAGCCTGTGGTTTTCCTCTGGCTGAAAGGGCTGCTGAAGACAGATATGAAGCG
The DNA here is from genome assembly GCA_026413425.1 of Tringa solitaria. Taxonomy (NCBI): domain Eukaryota; kingdom Metazoa; phylum Chordata; class Aves; order Charadriiformes; family Scolopacidae; genus Tringa; species Tringa solitaria. The sequence continues at coordinate 198,548,812 of JAOXJM010000001.1, forward strand.
CTTTTACGTTTTTTATAGGGACTGCATATACAGATTCACTCATCTTATCCTTTGTTAAATTAAGGCTGAGAGCGCTTTTTTAAACTCAGAAATGCAAGTCAGGGCATATTCAAGTGAAATAAAGCTTAATGAATTGTTAAAATTGTCTGCAAGACTTGCTTGTGATCATCCCTGTGATTTCAACATTCAAGAAATATCCACAATTATTTTATAATATATGAATTTGGGGGAGGGTCACCACTCTTATTTCATTCTGGGGTAGATAAGGGGAATGAATGCTGCACAATTGCATAGTGAAACTCATATCATCTGTGGCAGACTGCAGTCATCATACATATTTACATAAATTGTATTTTCTTCTGGGAATTATAATAACAGCATGAGCAACAGCAGCCACAGCAGCAGTCACAATAATAATTGAAACAGAACTTCAGGTCAAGAGCTTCACACATGACTTCAAAAAAATAATTTAGAGATGTACCACTTATTATTTTACGAAATATCTATTACATCTAATTAAAACACCAGAATGAAAATTAATTTTGAACCAGAAAACTTTAGGTTTAGTTTAAAAAATAGCTAATGAAAAACTTTTAAAAATCTTTTTCAAGGTGAAAAATTTACCCATTTTCTTCTGTGAAAAGTTTTGCTTCAACTAGCTTGCAGTGTTTGATGCCAAAGGGAAGTTTTGTTATCAAAAAGTTTCTGATCAGCTCCTGTTTTACTTCTAGTCAAAGCTGTTCAACCTTTTAAATATAATTATATGCTTTATTTCTATGTAAATTAGTGTCCAGCAGCTGACTTAATGCAGACTTCCAAGAACCAAGCTGCCTGCAGGATGTTTTCAGGCTGCCTCTCATATATGGCTGCCATGAAGTTTGTCAGACCATTCATAAGATAGAGAAATAGTCTGCAGTCTCAGCTTGGATCTTCTAATGTTCATATTTTCTTTACAGCCAACAAACTGGTCTTCCATACGTTTCACTTTATCACTGTTTCCTTGCTAATTAGTAGTATGAGAAAAATATTTAGAAGCAGATGGGAAATGGTCATAGGCATAGAAGATATGAGGTACAATACCAGGCTTGCTGCCACTGCCATCAGCCTTCACCCCACCAAGATCCCATTTAGTCCTCCCTCCTTTACCCACATCAGCTCCACCTATTCCCATCCTCCACCCAGTACTCCTTCACTCAAACCTCTTACTCCTTCTGGCTGACAACAGGCCTTGCACTTCCTTCTATCTCACACAGACATTCCTGAAAAACACTCTCTCTGAGCTACACATTTTCACCATACATTGACTTTACATCAGTGTTTCCCTTCTCCATTTATTTGCAAATATGGTCCTTCTAACTAACCCAGAGGTATTCCAAACCATCAGCACAGCTATTCTGCAACTTCCTGCCCTTTAGCTGATAATGTTATGTACATCTAACTCCACTTCTACTTAAAATGTCTTTAGTGCTTCCTACAGCTTCTGTATTCTATTGACATGATTGCGAAAGGCCTCTCCCTTGAAGATTTTCTTAAAGCCTACAGCAGAATGACATCTACCCTCTCCATTGCATAGCATCTATCCACCTGCTCCAACTGCCACGATCTGTTTCACTCCCTATCGTAGTCCCACTACTTTTGATGGCAGCCCTTTAGCAGGCCCCAAAACTGAGGTTTTTCCTTTCATACCCACAGCTTGTATACAGGCACAGAATTCTGTGAGCTAATGTGCAAATGACATGTAGAAACATCACATGCTAAACTTGGCAGTTCTGACAACACCTGAAATTAACCTTCACCATATATATGTTAATTCCTATAAAGTATATTGCATATGAAATTATAACTCTGCAAGGTTGTCTATAAACAGAAATAGATTGGTTTTTTCCAGAAAGAGCCGAAGTTACTATAGGCCACTCAATATATTACTGAACCTTGAAGTGCTTAAATAAATAAGCAAAAACATAATTTATATATGTTACCAGAAAAAAATAACAACAAGAATCTCATTCCTGATCTGTTTCAAGCGTAGCTAATAAAAAATGCTGTAAAGATTTTGTATTTTCTTAATCTTGTCAGAACTCATATATCACCCAAAAAAGTGGCCCAAATGGCTGTCTTCACAGTTCAGTGCTATGTTGAAAAACGGTAAACTAGGGATAAGATAAAAACTGATAGTTCTTCACATGGCTGGCAATTTAAAAATTCATTGACTGCAAAATCTTCTCTCAATAGCAAAGTATACCATACACTTTTTCATACACTTATTTACTAGCTATATGGCACAGTCTACAACAAGGTGTAAATCAGATAAAGAGGAAGTAATTTATATTCAAGGAACCAAGCAAACTAGGCTAAATTCCTGCAGATGCTACAGATATGGGAAAGTTATAAACCCCTAGATGAACAGACAAGAATAAAATACACTACTCCACATCAAACGTATTTCTGCTTTCTCAACAAACTGAACAAATTGAACTGTTCACAGCTCATTCTGTGTTCCTGCAAAGAATATACCTAATGTACAGATCTTTTATATAGGCACCTCAGCACAATTTTTTAAAGTATACTCCTAAGCAATTAATTCTCAAACATTAATTCCACAATCATCATGAGAAAGAAAAACTGTTACTACCTGGCACTGATTTTGGTACATTTTTAGATCCTCCCGGAGTTTCAGATTTTCCTCTTCTAGTTTATTCTTGTTTATTGCTATTTCATTCACAGTTGCCTTTAGCTTTTCAATAATCATCTCCTCCTCTTCACTTTGGGGCTGTTCATAGGTAATTACCTCTTCTTGGTTTTGTTTCTTATTGCTAATTTGGAATTGATAATTCTGGGTCTGCTTCTACAAAACAAGAAAATCTTTTAAATGAAATTAAAAAATTAATGTAATTTGTTAGGACCAAACCATTACTACTAAAATCATAAAGCTATTTCTATTTCACCAGTATTTGCTTAGAAAAGTATTTGCTTGGAACAGTTTGCATTGCTTTCTCTAAAGGATACTTCCTTGTTTTAGTCTGAATTTCTTTGGCCTCAGTAAGAAAAATGCCTTAGAAACTTTCAAGGGCACAGAATTTTTTAAAGGATTTTTCTCCTCTGCTGTGTGTTTCTCTAGCACTGGATGTTAATTAGCCCCGAATGTGAAAAGGTGATTATAATGACCTACTCAAAGCAGTTACCTATAAAAAAGAATTTGAGCGAAATGTTCCTCTGTGATTCACTGAACTCAGTAGGAGTTGTGTGTGTGCACGCCTCAGGATAGATATTAACCTTTGACTGGAGGAACAGCGTTACAGAGTTCATGTATAAACAGCTCAGTTACTACAGTAACTGTATTTCTTTGATATCATTGTCCTTAAAACTTGGGGAAGAATCATTTGCACATCCTGCAGAGTCCCACCGTCCATTCAGTTTCTCATACTAATTAAAATCCTAAATCCAATACTTCAGAAAATCGGTATTGCCAGTATTTGTGAATTCACAGGCATCGTGAAGAAGCATAATTACTATGGTAACTGGTTTTGCTGTTTAAAAAATTATCCACATGCGTTCCTCTACTGGGAGATTAACGAGCAGCAATAATCTTTTAGAAGACTGAGAATTAGCTGAAAAATGACAACAAAATATAACTTGGAAACCATATTTCATGTGCAGAGATCAAGTTGAGCAAGAAAATGTGTATTAAAAATATATAAGGTTACAGATATTACATTTCACGGATAAGGACTGCAAAAAGGCGTGCGTTAGACACTTTGATGTCATTGACTATGTTCTCATAATTTGTGTTGGATGAACACCTAAGTAGAACTGACGACTGGTATCAAATAAACCCCCCCCAAAAATTTGCAGGTATGTTACATTTCTATAGATAATGAATTAAAGTCCCCCTGACATCTAAGTTATGTAGTCTGGCATATCATAATGTCAAAGCATCCTGTGAAAAATATAGTGCACGACTCCAGCTGGAAATCAAACCTCACAAAAAGAATTTGAGCCAAAGACACAGGACTAATCAAGGCTTTTTGAAACAGTTAAGGGCTAACAGTTCTTCAGATTTCTGTTTAATAAACCAGTTGGTGGTATGGCACAGTCTTGAAGAAAATTGTCTTCAAAGAAAGTTCACTGATGGCAGCAATGTAAGCCTCAACAGAAAAATGTGGATGATCACCTTGAGTACTCTATTTTGACTTGTCTAACTATATAATCAACATGCATCAGTCAGTAGTTTTGTCTAGTCAAAACCTTGCTTTTTTAAACACATTTGTATAGAAGTTCAATAGTTGCAAACCCAAACACCAAAACTTAACTGTCACCCTTGGAAACTCTGGATATCGGTAAAGAGTCTCATAGGAATTGCTAAGAAAGCATTTCATTAGATCAAAATCCCATGAGATTAGTAACAGTGGAAAAGGGGATTTACCAGTTAGCAACGTAATTGGCTTTCCCTTACTTAATTTTCGAGCTGTCTTGTGGCCCAGTTAACTTGTAAGTTGTTTTCTAATTTTTTTTGTAGAGCAGGATAGGTCATCAAGACACCATTAAATCTATTTTGTTCTGAATTGGAAGGAATTAAAAAAAGAAAAATATGCCAGATCAATAGCAAACTGGTTAGTAAAAAAGAATCACGAAGTCAACCAAGGACTGAATTGTAACTTGAAACTGAAAAATATGATTAAAAAAAAGGGTTAAGTGATCCGATAAACAACTCCAAGTTTGATTTTGGAGCAGCATGTAAAAATTAATTTTTCTGCATAAATAACATTAATGTGTATTTATGATCTTCAAAAAAATGAAGGCTATTTTAGATTTGAGGGAACTTTATATTTAAGTCAACATAGTAATGGCATGTACTACTTAACTTGGTAAGATATTTTTCAATAACTTGTCATCACAATTAATTGCCTATTAGTAAATCATAAAAGCATAGCATACAATATAAAACTATGTCAACAGTATACTTAAAAAAGTAAAAAGGAACATACATCACTTTTTGCAGGTATTTTAAAATCAGAAATATTGAAATTTTCATCATGATACTCATTTTATCATTTTCATGAGAAATATTAAATTAAAATAATTGTATTATCATTAGATCTTTCAGTATGGGTCTGCCTTAACTAAAGCAATGTATTCACTACCAATATATCCATTTATTGTCAGATTCACTGTAAACTCAGTGCTGTTCAGATTTTTAAAATTAAGTTAAAATAACTAGCTGAGCTAACAGCTCCTTGTGTCCCTAAAGTAGGAAGGTAGGAATTTTACCTGAAATAAATTACATTCCTTGGACAATGATTTTTGTTGAGTGTCTAAATAAATGAGATAATTTTGGCAGATTGTCCCCTTCTTATCCCATTCTCTTAATTTTGCCTTAAATTCCTGAAAGACAGCAAACCAAGGCTAGTAAACACAGTGAAATAACTTTTTTATTTAATCTAAATAACTCTGTAAGTTGCATAGTTCTAAGAAAAATCTAGGTTTTTAATTAATAAATAGTCTTTCCACAATATTTGGAAGACGAAAACAAGATCAATTATATAAACCAGCCATTCAGCCATCCTCACCAGAAAAAATCCAGTCGTAATGGCTGTTCATCTGAAAAAAACAGGTAGTAAACATAATCATTGAATAAAAATGATAAAATATTTTAAATCACTTCCATTGCTGCAGATCTTAGAATTATTAGATTATTATATTAGATATATTAGATTATTGCACCCGTTTATTTGGAGGGGAGTTCCTGTGACTTTAAAGCTGTATCAGTGTCAAGTAGAGTACTCAGCAGAGAATCAAACTCTTGATATTCAGGCAAATGTTTGGAGTGCTTGCTTTTTTTTTTTTTTTTTTAACAAATGGGACAGCAGCTACTATGGATAAATTTTACTTCTTGCTGTCTTTACAATTGCTGCTTCTGGTTCTGAGTTCACCTAGTTCAAACAAAAACTTGTTAAGCAAATTCTATCATATCAAATTTATCTAATACTATTTCTATTCCTATTCATAGTGTATTTGAATTTGCTCTTAAAACTTACTAGATCTTTTATGTTCACAACTAGACTTTAAAGGCAGTATCCTACAAAATAAGTAGGAGAGCTCCAGTTACTAGAGCTGTTGCACTTTTAGTTTGAAGAATTAGCAAAATAACAGTATACTCTTTTATACAGTGAAAAATATAATACTTATAAGCTGTTATGAGAGCTTCCTTTTTTACAATGGAAATGTTTCCAAAAGGACATATGATTCTTTATAATTATCCTAAACTGGTGTATTCCCCATATTTAAAAAAAATAAGATTTTATTTGCTACTGAAACAAAATTGAATGCCTTCCAACGTAGATTATTAATACAAATCTTCTCTGTTACAGCTTTGCTAATATCTGCTTTGGCATTTTTAACCAATAAACATCTTCCCATTTTACAAAATGTGATACAAATGAAGCCTCAGACTACTTAATGAAGACTGCAGGTTCAAGGCCTTTCTAAAGCACTGCTGAGCTCAGTAGATTTTCAACACAGTCATTATTTCCTGAATACTAGAATTTGCTGAATATATTCCAAGCACTCATTTTCCATACTGCATAATTAATCAAATTATTCTTGTGTTACATTATTTTCACATTTTAATCTTGAATAAGGTCATTCTCAAATTAGTTGGATCAGACAGTTTCACAGTAGTGATATATTTAGTCAAGGATAGATGTATAACCCATTTATTATTCTTGTAGCAGCAAATGTTGGCAGCTATGCTGCCGTCCAAAGCACAGTAGCTTCTCTGATGATGAAGACTCTTCCTTGTGAAGAGACTGTAACATTATGTAGAGCTAGTGCACATCTAGGATGTGTCCTGTTTTGTAGGTATAGTCACCTGAAGGTCACTATATCTTATAGAATAACATAGAAGATAGGCAAGTTCAAAAAAAACTTAAACCCCTGCTTAATTGCAGCTTAAGTATTACAGTATTTAAAATCTATTAGTTCTCAAATTTTTGATTGTAAAGTTTCTCAAAGTCTCTAAATAATCTATATCATAAATCTACATAAATCTACATCATAAGCCTGTACATCTTTACAAGGCTTAGCATCTAGGCAACAAGCGCAGACTTTCAACTGATATTCTTCTGCTTACTTTCCCTACAGGACCCAGATTAGTAAATGCTTGAAGCACACACTACTTTGCCATGCTCTTTACAAAGGATGGTGAGGGAAAAATGTAAATTATTTTTTGTGATCCTCCTATGCTTCATCAGACTAGTGGTTAGACTGTTCTCCCCACATGAGGAAGATAATTTGATAATCTTCTCTCCAGGCAGAATCTGAACCAGAGTCTTTCCGTGTTAACTTTCTACCTAACAAACAAATGTTATTTTTCAACAGGCTCTGGAATTCTTCTTTTTGAAGCTGTTTTATTTTGCACAGGATACCAGCAAATTTATTGGGTAAGTGAGAAAGAAGCAGCAAAAATTATCACAGCCAGAGATTATATCGCTCAGTTATACGAAATGAGACTGGATATCAGTTTCTGCACCAGTGAATGTAGCCAAAAGAGAATTTGGGGAGAAGCCACCACTTGGAGACACACTCCCAATATGTCAGTTCTCTGTGCTGGCTGACTCCCCTGTTGGCCCAATAAATATTTGATTATTCCACAGATCATAAAGTAACTCCTAACTCTGAGAAGTCAAGGCCAGGAAGTATTATGGGGCTGGGGCTTTGAGCAACCTGGTCTAGTGGGAGGTATCCCTGCCCACGGCAAGTGGTTTGGAACTTGATGATCTTTAAGGTCTCTTCTAACCCAAACCATTCTATGATTCTATGATCAGAACTTAGTATCTTCCTGTATTCAAGAACGTCAGCTAAAATCCATCCTGCTCCCAGAGGGATAGGGAATATGACGGAATCCTGTCCTCAGCATCTCATATTGTCTAGTACCCCACTCAGTGTGCTGGATTCTGTGGAATGTATTTTTAAGTGACAAATCCTTTCTAATGCGTTTCCTAGGGAAACTAGGCACGCAGGAGGTCACAGATTGCCTCAGGCACAAGGCTGCTGACAAGATATGTGTGTAACAAGCAGTTTTCCAGTCCTAAATCATTTTTCTATCTAGCCCTACGTGGTCAAAGTTGTCCCGAGGTCTATAAAACTTGAATTAATGGTAGGTATTATGTGACAGTACCCTGCATACGTAAAAGGTCTCATGCCTCAAGAGATTATATTATCCATATAGATATAAACATCCATACCCATATAAATCAGGAAAAAAAGTTAAATTTAGTTATAGTTATGAAGAAAATTATCTATATTAACTCATAGAACTACTAAAAACTGTGATAAAACTTGCATAAAATAACAAAATCTGAATATTAAGCTATGCACCTTTTCTCGCCAGAGCAAGAAAATTATATAATTTTTGTAGAATTATCAGGAAATTAATGTTTACAACTGTAATCCACAAATTAGTTCTAAAGGCATATTAAAATTAGAATATAATAAGAAAGTATTCTTACCTCCAGTTTCCTGTATAAATTGTTCAGTTCAGGTGGTGTCTCTAGGCTTTCCGCACATTCTTCTCTACTTTCAACCTTTTTTTGTTTTAACTGATGTGACTGTAGCTTTTCATAACTATGTGTCAACTTTGAAAACTAAAAATGAAAGCAGAGTTGAACATGCACAATCTTTCAAGATGATCATATGGACAAAGCTTTTCTTAAACTAGAATCACCTACTGCAGCTTCAGCATTCTAAATATTTAATCGATGTAAGAAAGAATCAATTAATAAAGATAATTTATTTGAGATGAACAAGACTAAACTCCTATAAATGTTAGCTAACTATTCAAAGTGGTTCCTTTGACAGCTACTTAATTCTGCTGAAGTGACTAGGTGATCTTTAAAAGTCCCTTCCAACCCAAACTATTCTATGATTCTATGATTCTTTATGGCACTCTTACCACAGTGTCATTTCCCCTGCAATATTTACATGAAACGTTCTATACTTGTTTACTGCCATCTTGTGTTGACATTTTTAAAGGATGCATCACTAGCCGGAATGAAGGATTATCATTAAGATATTTTAACCTTGCATGTTTCTTTTTATCACAAAAATTGTTGAAATGTTATGTGTGTGATGATTGCATTCTTCTGGAATCATTAAGTACCAAAGAATATCTGTGAGAATTAGATACTGAATACACTTCTGCCTGTCGTGCTTACCATGAAAGCATGGTCAGAGGCAAAGGAATCAGAGGCAGAAAAGGTACCAGTAGAAGTACCAGCCTCTTCCGAAAAATGGCTGGTCTGATCAACATTTCACTGTACTATACAAGCAAAGGGACTAGTGGCCATTAACAGGCCTGGTACAGCAAAGTGACATTGTCTGGTAGAGATACGTACATCTGGTTTGGAAAAAAAAAACAACCAAAAACCCCAAGGATATTGGCAAAGGAAACACTAAAAATATGGTCTTGAGAGAAGCCGAGTGAAAGAACTTTGAGAAGAAAGTTGAGTAGAAAAGAGGCTTACAACTATGAACACTGATCATGTCTCTTGTTTTTTTGTTCCTTTAAATTCCGGTATGTATGACTTGAAAAATTCTGAATCTAACATAAAGTTCTTTGTTTAGCCAAGCAAAATCTATAAAATCTCATATTTTTGTTAACTGCTCAAGCGAACTACTGTCTGGAAAAGAAATTAATTCCAAGGAATAAATTGGAAATGGAATGGTACCCGATTGAACCAACCTGGAATGAGCAACTGAGGTCTGTGCAGATAGCAAAGATGGCCAAAGAAGACCAGAAGTCCAGAAAAGATACAGAACAGAAACTGGAGTTAAAGAATCATCTGGAAGCTTCCTAGAGACATTTGAGATGACTTTGGGAACTCATAATATGGAACAGCAAGGAAGAATTGAAAAGATGACCAGAGAGAGATTGTCCTAGACTAGAAAGTTTCATGACATTGGGATGTCCAGGGATAGATTTGACCAACTTGGAATTTTTGAATAGAAATAATGTAACATGGACTTAGAGAGCTGAGATACCACCTTTAAAACAAAATTAAAAGTCTTGCAGAGAAGCTGCTTATGTTTTAAATTGACCTTGCCAGAAAATACAGTTAAGATAAAATATTTAAAATGGGTCAGAGTATCCAGGCTCAAACAACACAGAACTCATTGCCTTTGGAAGAAAGATATCCTTTTATAAATAACAGGAGTTTTGCTCTTGAATTTATTATGGCATACATGAACTACATGGAAGAGTTAACTCAGATGAAGACAGGTATTAGAGTGTTCTTGCTAAAAAGGCCAGGAGACACAGAATCCAACACTTCAGCAAATCAGATTTCTAAAAGTTAAACATCCAAGCTTGAGCTATTCTGTGTTTGAAAAAGCTGTCTCCAAATGCTTAGTCTTTTCATCTATCTTAAATTCTTATCATACACTGACATGAATTATATTCCAGGGGTGTCCATTTCCTTCTATTGATTCTAAAGGGAGCCTGAGGTAGCTTAGACATAGCCATCTAGCTTTTAAATGTCTATGAGAGACAATTAGTTGCTAAAGTGCTTAAAGCAAGAATGGATTCTCGTTCTTTCGCTAAGGGATTTCTGTAATTTTCAAAATGAGAATAACTACTAAACATATATATAGGAAAAAAAATTAAGGAAGAAAGTGAAGAAGATGAACCCCTAACATTTTTGCTACTTAATTATGGCTAAATGTTGTACATTTGAATGAGAGCAACAGCGTGGCCTAAGAGTTTCAGGTTACACATCAGGAATTATTTTCCTAATACAAGAAAAATACAGGTTTTAGAGCATTGGACAGGCACACAATCAATTCAATGGGAAAGCTGCTCATTAAACAGCTGCTTTTATCAATAGCAAGGGTAAAAAGCACTGAGAACCACAAAGGCAGTATATCAGAGAGAAATTTGACCTGAACAGCCCAGCTTTCTCAGAGCTGGAAAAAGTATCCTTTCTATGTCTACGAAAATTAAGAAGGAACAAAACCTGGGAGGGATTTTAAGAATACCTCTGCACACAATGCAGACACAATGGTACTGGCAAATAGTAACACTCACACCATTTGTGCACAACTAAACGGTAGCTCTTAAGATTATACAGTGTAGGAAGAGGTATAACTTCCAAGTGAGGATAAGAACCAAAAGAAGGGAGACCAAGGAGACAAGGCAAAGATTAATATTGCCAGGGAAGCTCTATATTTGAGATATGAGTCTGTGCAGCTGAGAATTTGGAACATTAAAGTCATTCTGTTGTAGACACTGCAGCACTGTAATTTAAGAAAAACTCAATAAGGAGACATAGTAAAAGCCAGAGGAGCAGAGTGGGATAGTCCTACCGTCTAGCAAAGGTGCTTAAAATTGTTCTGAGAGGCAAACTTTCTGTTTATCACCTAGAAAACCCAGGCCTCCTAACTCAGGCACTTCACAGTTTTCTTCTGAGGTCAATGTGTGCTGGGTGGGTATTTCATGAAGACATACGGTTTGGTGAAAGGGAAGGAATGGGAATTGGAAAATAAAATGCAAACAGCATCAGTGCTGGAACCTTTGTTAAAATAAATAGGATGGCTGAGAGAAGGAAGTGTTTGGAGGCATAAGATGGGAAAGTGATGTATATTCTTAAGAGCTAGAAATCAAAACTTCCTGCATAAAAATAAAAGAAGAATCAATCAGGACACTCAAAGAAAGGTTAGGTGGTCTGAGTGGTAACTAAAAAGGAGAATCTTGGCAAGAAGCATAATCAGGTTTACAAAGGGAAGCTTGTAGGTTAGGAAGTGTCAGATACCTTAAAAAAAAACACAAAGAGAACACATACTATATTTGCCCCTGGAAAGGACTTTTGGGGTAAATAACAACAAAATCAAAAGCTCGATGAAAAATGTCGTGGAGTTTCAATTTCAGGAAGTTTAATTTCAGTAAAGATCTTAGCAACAACATGTAACATAATGCCAGTCATTTTAGCATGTGATAAAAAAAAAGAAAGCTAAAAATATGGCAGGAAATGTGAAAAAGGATGAGAAAAAAGAGATCTGCTGTATTTGGGGGGATAGTTCTGCATTGCTAGAGGTACCTTACAACTTATAGGCAAAAAGTCATACCTTTTTTCATTGTCTGGTGCTTTTCTTCTAAATAATCA
>JAOXJM010000001.1:198580764-198601934 GCA_026413425.1 Tringa solitaria
ACCCCCTTGCCCTGGGCAGGGACACCTCCCACTAGACCAGGTTGCTCAAAGCCCCGTCCATCCTGGTCTTGAACACTTCCAGGGAAGGGGCATCCACAGCTTCCCTGGGCAACCTCTTCCAGTGCCTCACCACCCTCACAGTAAAGAATGTCTTCCTAGTATCTCATCTAAATCTTTCAGTTGAAAACCATTGCCCCATGTCCTATTGCTCCAATCCCTGATAGAGTCCCTCCCCATTTCTCCTGTAGGCCCCCTTCAGGTACTGGAAATGTACCTGTAAGCCAAAGCCATGCACTTATGACAATGGAACTATTCAGTAGGGTGACTGATCACGTGAAGTGTCAGAGGATGCTTGAAAACAGTCAGTCTGTGTGGATTTTAAGACATATATAGTTTTTGCAAAGAGAGAAACTATGAAGGCCAAATATATGCCGTCATAACCCTTACCAAATCAAGAAGGAGGGTGGTCCTGTGAACTCATGAGTTCTGGACTCAACTCTGAACTCTGTCATACGCTTCCTATGCTTTTCAGCAAACCATTTGGATTAATTTCCAGATATGGAATACTGATATCATATTAATTATATTCTTATTTGTCTATCTATCCTTTATCTTTGGCTGTTGTAGCAATGACCATTTCCTATTTATTTTGCATGCAATATCTGGGAAACAGAGCCTTGGCTTGGTTAGCAAGTCCTCCCATTACATCCAATAATTCTCTTGGCTGGGATTCAATAACTCAGTGGCCATGACATTAATTATTCACATACATTCTTCATTCACAGGTTGTTCTTCTTACTCACTTCAGCAAAAGTAGTTTAATGAAATTTCATCTTGCCTGATAGAGAAAGATAAATCTAAGCCAAACTAACACTTCTGTTAATGCGCTGTAATGAAAAGGCATTCTGCATTCTCATCCTGGTTCCCAGTGCGGTTCAACACATTTCATTGATCATTTTACAAACTCACAGTTTGAAGTGTATTGAAATCAGGGGGATTGCATTCAGATTATCAGAATCAATGGGACATTAGAAATTTTTCTATGGACTTTAAGCCTTACCACATTTGGAAATTAGGGTTTTAATATGTTTTTGAATTTTTTTTATTTAAATAATAGTTTATTGGTGTAGAAACATTGTATTTAGATCTTTGTTGCAGTGTAGCATCTTTGTGCTAAAAAGCAGAGAGATTCAACCGTTTAAGATTAAGCTGCTTTGATGGTTCTTGTTACAGAGTGTAAAGGGTTTTTCCCACAGTGTTTTCTGCTAGAAAAAATCCACAGATCAAAGCATCAACTGACATACTGATAAAGATTTTTTTTGTGTTCTCCTTGCATTTCTTCAAACCTTGGGAAAAAAAAGCTTGTGTTCTTTTGAGGTGTTGAATTCTTTATCAGTGCATAGAGAATAACCATATTTGCAAATTTACAGTGTGCTTTCCGGAAAGATTCACAACATTGCTCTCCTTTCCTTAAGCTTTGGGAAGTGAATGTTACTCTTTTTTTTTTTTTTAAGAGCATTCCCAAGCCACATGGCTAGTCATCTGTTACTGCCACTTGGAGCCAAATCTGCAAACATTTCTGTTTCTGCCTCCTGCATCTTTTCAGGGTCTAGTAGGTTTTTTTTTTTTCCTAGTTATAAAACTTGCCATGTGTTGTTGTACAAATGGTAGATTTGGAAATATCTTCTATCACTTCTAGTGTGTACTCAGGCTTATAATTCTGCATCCTTCTCACCGTCTGGAAAGCTACTTATTGCTGGTATATATTTGGTATGTGCATAGTTTGTTTAGGGTATAGTGTGCATAGTTGGTGTAACACAGAATGAAGTGGCCTAAAGTGAAACCTTTGAATCAAGAAGAGGATTTTACTGAACTGTATTTATAAAAATGCCTAAAGGAATCACTGGTCAATTGATAACACATTATTTCCTTATTAAGTGGTTCCCTGTTACAACTGCCTTTTTGTTATCTTTCATTTTGCCCATATAACCCCTGTACCATTAGCTTCACTGAAGACAGATTGCCTATTGCTACTAAGGATTTTTCCCAGGTCATATCATCCTTTGTACCTCAGTAATACCTTGCAATGAGATACATGAAAAATTAATTTTGTAGCTGTTTAACTTGCACAAGGTCAAGCACAGATTTCAAAATTATTTTATAGTTCCTAGGAGGCAATTGTATGAGCATTTTTTATTATTTCAGTCAAGTCAGGTTCAATTACAATATGTTTATGTCATTAAATATTTTTTCTAGAGCAGTAGTTTCTGGGTGCCAAGTTATGATCTAGACATTTCAACAAGCTACTGTCTAGCAGCTGGTTTATAGTAGTTTCACATTTTGTGTTCTTGATATGCAACAAATGGGAAGTAAATTGAGCTGGTTTAACCCTCAACTGAGGAAGCGTCTGGTAAGACATTCGTACCATAGAAATTTCATACTTTAAGAAGACTAAGAACAGACAAAGGAGTTAAAAAAGAGATTGCAGAGATAATAGGCTTGCTGTTAATTCTGATTTTTGCACGGTGTTTTGGAAACCAAGATAAATGGTATATAGGAAGTAAATAAGAACACAGACAAACTACATACATTTTTTTCACTTATATCAATTTTGTAATATACATATTGCATAAAAATATATTTGGTACATATGTGTGTTTAAGGTACCTATACCTTTAAAACTACAATTAACATAAGTACCTAGATGTCATTTAGGTATGCAAGCGATTCTTCAAAATCTGGTTAAAAAGAATGCTTCTTTTCTATTAGTCTAGGTCAAATGAAGTTAATCAAAGTCTCAAGACCATTAAGGTTTGCAGTAAACAGTGCACAAGCAGTTTGAATATACAGTCCTATTACTTAATGTGACATTCCTTTCCTTAAAAATGCTGCTGCTAGTGAAATGATATAGCCAAAATTGTCAAAACAATGTCTTGTGAAGTGAAAAATGTGATTTGATAGAATTTTCATTCCTTGACTTGCTGGTTTTTGGGTTATTTTAAATACTGCTTTTTTTGAGTACAGTTTTGAATGCAGGGGAACAGGAAGTGATAAGTACTTAATCCCAGCTTGAAAAGTTACCTTGTGATAGGTTAACTTGTGAGTAAGTTACTCAAGTATTGGTTAGTTGGTTTAACTGTAGAGGACTGTAACATCTCAGAGGACCCCAAAGCCAGATTATTATTGACATTTTATTTCTACACTTTTCTTTTTTGACATCTTAGACTTTATATTGGGCTGTTTCTAAACAGCATATAACAAAGGAGAAGGTTTCCCTACTTCTAAGTTATTTTTTGAAGGCATTACGCATAACTAATTCTGATTAAGAAGATAGTACTGCAGTTAAGGGTTGTGTGACTTTTTGGGATATTTTTACATTCTGTCTTTTTCGCACACTTTTCTGATACTTTCAGAAGGTAAAAGGTGTGCCACTAGATGTGGAGTGTTTGGCAAAGTTAGTATTGGCTGCTTTGGATGCTATGGATCATATTCAGACATCAGTGTTTCTCGAGTACCATTTATCCTCCGAGAACAGTCGCTTGTGAGTGGGACAGTGACCTCTATCTGTTGAAATTTTTTGTTCACTCTGAGGCATAAATTCACTTTAAGTCAAAATAACTTTTAGCTTTTTCATCCGTTTTACTTCACTTTGGAAGATGAAGGTTTTATTCTTATTTTATAGTTTTGGAATACTTTTTAATGAAAGGAAATATTGAAACAAACCCATCAGAGAGTTCTACAGTTCATTCCTCTGTGTATGTCTTTACTTGTGAATTTCCAGTTATAACTTTACTGGTAGGGTCACTAAGCCACTCTCTTTCTGCAGTATTATTGGCAGACCTTTTGCCAATGTTGCAGTCCCACCAATAATCAGTGGCTTAAATAATTCTATCCTAATCCATAGGTTCTTTATCAAAAATCCATATATTGCATCTGAATATTTTTCTAACATCTTGAACAACCATTATCTTCTACAATATTATGGATTAGGTTTTACTTGTGGCACAAAGTTAATGTGAGGATATGCTGCTTTCTCAGATGATTGTTCCTCTGTGACTGCCCTGCTTATTGAAATCTAAGGAGCTTTGTGTTATTTTTTGAAGAGCTGTAACTACCAATAGTGGAATGGTATGTGCCACTAAACTATTTCTTTCTCATCTGGACATCTGATTATTTTCTTCTATGTTTCATATATGATAGCAGATATTTCAGTTACCTTACAGTGTCTACTATGGTACCAGATATCAGTGTTTAGCCACCCAAGCCCTGTGTTCAGCAAACAGAACAACTGATTTTTGCCCTTTTGGAAATGGCATAAAAAGAATACTTTGGTTTTCTGGTCTCTGGCCTCTACAGCTCCATGGTTTACATGGATGTTCCAGCAAGCTATGGGTCCCTTGAAGCTCACACACCAGCCTTCCATTCCTTTTCCATGCAGAAACACTGACTATGCTTTATAACACACTTTTCTTGAGGCAAGGATGTTATAGAGGGAAGAGAAAGCTGTTTATCTTCCATACAGTAAGTTATTAATTGTCTTAGATATGCAATACCTTTTAGAAATTTTTTCCTGAAATTTATTTTTGCTAGAAGGTCTGTGATTAACTTACATCAATTTTATTTCTATTATTTCTTTTTTCTGTCTCTTTTTCACTTTCGTCCTCTCCATGCTATACTTATTTATTTGCATTGTAGTGACTCCTAAAGGATACGCACAGGATCTGAAGCCTCATTTATCAGACATTATACAGAGATCCTTGCTCTAAAACTTTCAATCAAGAAACAGTGAAAACAGAATCAGAAGACATGGAGTTTATTCCTATTTCAAAATTCAGATTTTTTTTACGTTGCTTATCTATGACACACATCATAGAATCATATGAGATTGGAAGGGACCTCTGGAGATCATCAAGTCCAACCCCCCCACCAGAGTGTGTCTACCTAGAGCAGGTAGAGGTATGATATATTAAAAATGTATACTTTTTTAGCAGACTGTTCAACCTGACCATCTTCATTTGGCAGTTACTGTTGGATATCTTTTGCTTTAATAATAATGCTTTCTGTAAGCTTCGAATTTTCTTAAGGCTTTCTTTAATGAGAAAGCAAGGCTTTTAAAAGAGAGCAGAATTTGTGTTTCCTTTGATTTAATAGTCTGTTATCTTTCCTCACAATAACATGTTCTTATGTGATTCAAGATGACTGATGTTCATAATTCTACAGAGGATTTTGGTTTCCAGAGCTACATAGTGTTTCTGTAGAAACATCGTGCTTTTATTTCAGTCCTTTGTGATACTAGGTTTTCTGTGAGACCAAATTGCTATTTTATTTCCTGAGAGTGAGGCATTCAGCATATTTCACTATGTTTGAATTCATGAGTGCAGTCACGTTTGGAGAAATTAGTTGATTAATTTGACATTAGTTGACTAATATGACATTGCTGTTTTGTCATAGAATCACAGAATCATTTAGGTTGGTAAGGATGTCCTTAGAACATCAAGTCCTTCCTGTAGTGAGGGGCCCAGAACTGAATGCAGTACCTGAGGTGAGGCCTCACCTGGGCACACTGCTGGCTCATGTTAAGCTGTCTGTCCACCAACACCCCCAGGTCCTTTTCTGCTGGGCAGCTCTTCAGCCACTCTTCCCCAAGCCTGTAGTTCTGCCTGGGGTTGTTGCAACCGAAATGCAGGACCCAGCACTTGGCCTTATTGAACCTCATGCCATTGGCCTTGGCCCATTGATCCAATCTGTCCAGGCCTCTCTGTAGAGCCTTCCTATCCTCAAGCAGATCAACTCTCCTACCTAGTTTGGTGTCATCTGCAAACTTACTGAGGGTGCACTCATTCCCCTCATCCAGATCATCAATAAAGATATTAAACAAAACTGAGCCCTGAGGGACACCACTGGTGACTGGCCTCCAACCAGATTTCACCCCATTAATCACAACTCTCTGGGCATGGCCATCCAGCCAGTTTTTTATCCAGTGGAGGGTACACTTGTCTATGCCATGATTCGCCAGCTTCCTCAGGAGAACACTGTGGGGGATGGTGTCAAAGGCCTTACAAAAGTCCAGGTAGACAATGTCCACAGCCTTCCCCTGATCCAGAAGTCGGGTCACATGGTCGTAGAAAGAGATCAAGTTGGTCAAGCAGGACCTGCTTTTCATGAACCCATGCTGGCTGGCCCTGATCCCTTGGCTGCCCTGCATTTGCCATGAGAGCTCACTCAAGATGATCCTCTCTATGATCTTTCCTGGTGCTGAGGTCAGGGTGATGGGCCAGGTAGTTGCCCGGATCCTCCTTCCAGCCCTTCTTGTAGATGGGCGTCACATTGGCCACCCTGGCTGCCTCTTTTTTATTCCCTCCCACTGGGTATCTATACACATTGATGAGATCTACCTGAGCCATCTCTTCTCCAGGCTGAACAGCCCCATCTTTCTCAGTCTTCCCTCTGGTCTCAGACTTTCCCTCTGGTCTCTGAGGCCTGGGATTCCTGAAGGCCACGCTTATCAGTAAAGACTGAGGCAAAGAAGGCTTTGAGAATCTTTCCCATATCATTTGTCAGTAGTTCCCCTGCCCCATTCAGCAGTGGGCTCATGTTTTCCCTGATTTTCCTTTTGCTGCTAATGAACTTGAAGAAACTTTCGTTGTTGTCCTTCACATTTCTCACTACATGCAGTTCCAGGTTGCCCTTGGCTTTTCTAACCAACCCCTGCTACCACCTTTTGTACACTTATGTCTGAGTTCAATTAGGAACTCCTGCCTCATCTGTGCAGACCTCTTGCCACCTTTGCTTGATTTCTAACTTCTTGTTTTTGAACTTGGAGGAGGTGATCCTTGAATATCAACCAGCTCTGCTGGACACTTCTTCTCTCTAGGGCCATACCCCATGGGATATGGCCCATTTCCACATCTTTGTGTTTAATGGCTGCCACATTTTTACCACATTTTGAAGCTTTTGGTTATAATTTATTGTCTCCTATTTCTGATGAAGAAATTCTATGTACAAAAAGAATGACCAATACAATGATTAGAGGATTTTAGAAGCATTTTAAAATGATCACAGTTTATTTAATACAGCTATTATTTTTCTGAGTTCATTGCCAGAAGTATTAAAATCTAATATTGCTCCTTTACATTGCACTGACACTCTTCTGACTACGTATCACATTGAAGGGCCCAACTGGAGAAAGCAATAGGAAACACAAGGTTCAGAACTGTATTTGAGCTGGAACCTGGCTTTACCAGAGTGTGTGTCTGTTTTATGTCCCATTCCTATATCCCATGTCTTTCAGGAATCAGAGAACCAAATGCTGGAGTCTGACAGTAATGGTGGGAGATATTTCTTGCACCACAACCTTGTGGTTAACAAATTTTAGAAAAAAAAACAAATTCACAAACCTGATCTTGACCTTCCAAAGTCTTGAGGATTTCTGGTAGGCTGTACTTTCTATCACTTTTATTGGAGCAATGTTTTTATGGCTTCTACACACGGTAGGTTGATGCATCAAGCTACCGTGTGTAGAAGAATTCAAGATTAATGAAATCAGAGGAGAAAAATAAAGAGAGCTGGATTCTGCAGACTGGTGAGAAGACATGCTCTAATGAGAGGAAAGGAGTCTTGCATCCTGATCATTGTTGCCTGTCTTCATGTATTTTATATGACTTGAAGACTTAATGACTTCCAAAAACCTTCTTATCATCAGCTTACAGAGCCTGGAGTATAAGTATACCCATAGACAGAAGAGGCAGTCTAATGGTACAGTGCAAACTAAATAGGTGGGTTACATAAAGGCTTGAAAGAAAACAACAGCTAATTAGTATCATGGTTACCTGGTGCCTATTGGTTTTGTCTCCTGTTTCATCCATTTTTGCATAAACTTTTTTTCTAAAAAGGCCATTTGAATTTCTTCATGTTATTTGGGGAAGGTGGAAAAATGATAGGTAAAATGTGTTTGAATGTGTGGGGAATATTTCTTCATTACAAGTCATTAGTGTCTCTAGTCTATATTGCCACCCAGCTGTGATCAAAGAAACTAAGATATTACAGGGCTTGAATATTTTGCTTTTTCTTCTGTTCAAGAAACAGATTACAGGCTATTCTTTATTTGCAGTAGGAAAGAGTATGAACAGACTACAACAACAAGGAAGATTTTGATTCTTCCGTAAGTTTAATTTTTTAAAAGCAGAATATAAGTTTATAATTAACAAAGGATTGAAACTAACCTCTCTGTTTCTGGTGATCTGCTTTTCAATGTAAACATTAGAGCACTGTGTCCTCAGCAGGCTGTACTCATCTGTGTCAAGGACTACTCTGAAAGTACAGTGAAAGTCAGAAAAGTGGACAAACCAGAATGGTTACGGTTTTGTGAATTCAGAAGTGCAACGTATAGGAACCATGCTGAGTGTTTCATAGCACTTTCTGGACACGTAACATTGATAAAGTTCTTTCACTTGTACTTCTGCAAGCACTGCACAGCAAGAGGCATTCCATTCCTTTACTGCCACTGATAAATGAGTTGAGTTATTAGGACTGAAGACATCAGAAACAGAAAGAACTTGGCATGATTATCAAATCAATCTGCAGCAAGTTTTAGGGCAAATAACAGTATGGTCTTTCAAATATGCCAAAGTAAACAGCTTGCATTAGAGGTACCAAGGAGACAATAAAAGGTGCATCCAGCCGGTGCCATTTGAGGTTTCTTTTCAGAATATTAGCTTTCAGAATATTACTGCCCTTCAGACATTATGACCATACTCACAATTCAGAGATGAACTGTGAATCCACCAGAGGGCACATAATATTGGATATGGAAAGAAATGTGAATTTCTGAAAAGAAGTAAAGCCAGTGAAGTTCCATTTCAACAGAGACTTTTAGGGATTCAAGGGTCTGTTCATGCCCTTAAGGAGATCACAGAATCCAAATATCAGGCTGGTTATAAAGCACTGGGAATGCATGGACATCTGGTAATTAAATCACAATATAGGGTAGAAGGAGTCTACAAATGTGTTGAAAGCTCTGTGTCTGCTATTAGCCCTCCAGCCTGCAGAAGATAGAGAGGATTCACACTCTCACTCCATGATGCACTGCCTTTTCCAGATTGGTGTGCTCATATTTTGGAGGACAGAGCATCTTTTTTGTAATTGCATATACTGATTAGGTCACCTACCCATCACCAGAATTTCATTGTCTCTGTTTTCCCCTCTGTAATTAATTTGGGAAAAAATATTTCCTATGGTTGGTTTGCACTTTCTCTCATTTATTTGTCATATCATTTCCCATCCCCCTCTTTTTTTCAGAATAGGTTTGATTTTTTGCTGTGGGTTGCTGGAGTACCTAACAAGATGAAGCTGAGGCACTGCAGTATTCCTGCAGTAAAACTAGTAAGTAATAATAGTAATAGAAGGACTGGTTCGTTTAATAAATTTTGAAGGGTACTGGTGTAGCTGACTTAGAGTGGAGTGAATGCTGCCTGACATTTTCCAGAGAGACGTCAATCATATTGTCTTCCGAGAAAAAGTAAGCAAAATAAGAGAAAAAAAGAACTACAGACTAGTTAGTGCCCTTGGGGCAGGGAAAATATATAGCTCCTACTGTGATAAGATGCAGGAGACAGAGTGCACAGAGATGTTAAATGGCTGTTAGATATTAGAAGCTGTCACAACAATGAACTGTTCTGGGCACCTCAATATCAAAAAGAGATGGTGAAGAATTCAAAAATGAAATAACAAACACCATTATGTGCTTAAAGATACACTTTTTTAAAAAAAATATCACAGAGTTAACTCACTTCTCTTGTTTGATTTGTTACATTTTCTTTTGCAAAGTAATATATAGATCCAATTTTATAATAATCGTTCTCTGTTGAAAACTTTTCAGTGGAGCAAGTTTAAGACACTTGAGATCTATTTGCTTAACTACCTTAAGTGGACCTCTGAGAGGCAGTGCAGAGGTGCCCAGCACTCAATGAAAGCCACTGATCTAACAAAATGACTTTAAACAACTCCTTTGCACATTAATTAATGTCAGCAGAGGCAAACCAGAGGTGGATGAAACCTACTGCATGTATTCTGCTAGGTGGACATAAAGTATTTGTTTGAGTAACCCAGGTCTGTTCCCATCTGCTGTAGATGTGTTTTCATCTGCAGTTTTCTGAAAGGTTTAATACATAGGATGAAGTGTAATGGTTCAGTGTCAGCAAGACACATAAGGCACATGGAGGACATGGAGGTGATCCAAAACAGCCAGCAGGGCTTCACCAAGGGCAAGTCCTGCCTGGCCAACCTAGTGGCCTTCTGTGACTGAGTGACCACATCAGTGGACAAGGGAAGAGCTATGGAAATTTTTTATCTGGACTTCTGTGAGGCCTTTGACGTGGTCACCCACAACATCCTTCTCTTTAAATCAAAGTGATACGGATTTGATGGGTGGACTATTCAGTGCATAAGGAATTGGCTGGGTGATTGCAGCCAGAGAGTAGTGGTCAACAGTTCAATGTCGAGATGGAGACTGGTGACAAGTTGTGTCCCTCAGGGGTCTGTACTGGGACCAGTACTTTTCAATATTTTCATCAATGACATAGACCGTGGCATTGAGTGCACCCTTGGCAGGTTTGGTGATGACAGCAAGCTGAGTGGGGCTGTTGACATGCCTGAAGGACAGGATGTCATCCAGAGGGACTTGGACAAGTTTGAGAAGTGGGCCCGTGTGAACCTCATAAGGTTCAGTAAGGCCAAGTGCAGGGTCCTGCACCTGGGTCAGGGCAACCCCTGGTATCAATACAGGCTTGGGGATGAATGGATTGAGAGCGGCCCTGCTGAGAAGGACTTGGGGGTACTGGTGAGCAAAAAGCTCAACGTGAGCCAGTAATGTGTGCTAGTAGCCCAGGAAGCCAACCATGTCCTGGGCTGCATCAAAAGAAGCATGGCCAGCAGGTCAAGGGAAGTGATTCTGCCCCTCTACTCTGCTCTGGTGAGACCCCACCTGGAGTACTGCATCCATCTCTGGGGGCCAGAGGAGGGCCAAGAAAATGATCAGAGGGCTGGTGCACCTCTCCTATGGCGTTGTTCAGCCTGGAGAAGAGAAGGCTCCGGGGAGACCTTAGAGCAGCCTTTCAGTACTTAAAGGGGGCCTATAAGAAAGATGGGGACAAACTTTTTAGCAGGGCCTGTTGCAACAGGACAAGGGTGATGGTTTTAAACTAAAAGATGGGAGATTTAGACTAGATATAAGGAAGAAATTTTTTTATGATGAGGGTGGTGAAACACTGGCACAGGTTAACCAGAGAGCTGGGAGATGCCCCATCCCCGGAAACATTCAAAGTCCGGTTGGATGGAGCTCTGAGCAACTTGATCTAGTTGAAGATGTCCCTGGCCATAGCAGGGAGGTTGGACTAGATGACCTTTAAAGGTTCCTTTGAACCAAAACTATTCTACAATTCTATGCTAAGACAGGGGACAGGACACAATTGGCTGAATCTGAAGAACCTCAGATATAATTTATAGGATATATCTTAAACTACCAGCAAAAATATTAAAAATTATATCTCCTTTAGTGAAATGTCGGTCAAAGAGTTGGTACACACTCATGGTTGGCCTAATTTGGATCTGGAGTTGCCAAAACATTCACAAACATCCCCTAAGAATCACTCCAGAATGAAAAGGAAAAATTAGACTTACTGAAAGACAAATAGTAGTGTTAGGCTTTTTTTTTAAACCATTAATTTCTCTTCTGTAAAATGGATATGGATAAAGTCTAGCAGCAGTAATTCAGGAACCTAATAGAGTTTTAAAACTCTTTAAAAGATGAAAAGATAGTGAAGTTAGGTAAATGTAAACTTAGCAAAGACTGATTCACTGTGATTCACCAAAATGAAACTGTGGCTGATACGTTTTCATTTCTATAACCCTATTTGAGAGCAACCCTGAAAACTGTTTTGAGAGAAGTATTTTGTACTCTGTCATTCAGAAAACTTTGTATGTCTAGACTGATGGTGTTACATCCCGCTAGTAACTGAGCACATTGATAAAAATATTCAACATGGTGTTTTATCTTTAGTGTGGAATCTAATGAGACAGCAGCCAAAGAAGTCAAACTTGCAAATCACTGTCTCTGAAAAGACTCTTTGCCATAATGAGTTTTCTATTCAACCTGTAGATAATCCATTGTTATTTTTCCAAATATATGCAGGTGGACAGCAATTGAATAATTTTAAAATCCTTTCTATTCCTTAATTTTAATTAAAGTATCAGGTACCTCATTTAATTAAGTAATTGCATTATTGAAAAATGGTATTAGCACAACGAAGTTTCTGTATTGTTACCTTGTCAAATGGAGATCCATCCTATTATGGTACAGCACAAATAATATCATTTCCACATGCAGTTTAGAAAGCAAAATGTCTTGCAGCTGACCTTTTACCACTTCTACTGAGCCTGTTTCTCCCTGGTGAGGAATTCTGCTTTCAGGTTCAGTAAATTGGATGCTCTGGAAGCTCGATCTGATCAGACATTATTATGAAACACCAAATTTGTGTGTTAAAATTGAGACAAAGGGCAAATGACAACAGCAGTAGAAATGCCACACTTGATGGACCAGATTCTCATTTTATTTCCATCAGTTATTGCAATGTAGTGGAATTACTTCAGCACAATTCTGCCATAAATAAACAGTCATGATGTTATCGTGGTTAGAGAGGAAGCACTATCTAGTGAATAGAAAAGAATTATTTAATCTGCTGTAATGATAGCCACTTATTTTCTGCATGATCTCAACAAAATGACTTAGTCTTTGTCATTCTATTTTCTGGTGTTTAAACCAGTGTGGTTCTGGTGGTTAAACCAGTGGTCACCAGTGTGACCAGTGGTCACACTAATGCTTTGCTAACTTGTGGGATTGTTGTGAGGATAGTTGAAGTTTTTTCAAGCACTTTGATACCTCTAGGTGAAAGGGGTAAATAAGTGAAACTACACATTTTTTCTAGGTTATATTGAAAACAGAAGTTGCAACTGGCAGAAGTTTTTAATTTTGGTGGTTGGCATAACCCCTTTACATCAAAGTTTTGTAATGCAACTGGTTATGTGAAAGTTAGGGTTGAGTGTATGTCTTAAGGTCTTAGAAGGGGCCTGGATTAGTGTTGTTCAAAAGAGACTGATTAATTTTTTTTTTTTAAATTGAACAGGAATGATGGGATAATTTCTCTAGGTTGTGGGAAATTCTGCATTATGGATTCATTATGATAAAACGTATGCTTGAAGGGTATGGCAAAAGCAGCTATAAGTCACCACTTTCCACTTTTCTGTCTTCTTGATCTTTTCACTTTCCACAAATCAAAGAATCTAGCTAATTAAGCAGGTTTACACTTGAATGCCTTAGTCTTTTTTTCTGTTACCAAGAATATAAACACTACACTATATACAAATGCCCTTTTCCCCTAATACACATTCAGGGTTGGGAATTGTGAGAGACAGGTCAAAGGGCTATTATAAAACCCTATCAAATTACATTTACTAATACCTAACCTAAATGATCCTTCCTGCAGATTAATCCATCACAGGAATGCAGAATGAATTAGTCCTTTCCCCTTTTCGGCAACATTTTATATAAAATCACTCAAACATGCTCTCTTTTCTTTCAACTTCTCGTAGCAGGCCATATTTTCTGAATCCCTTTACTGTTGCTTCTGCTCTCTTTCTGCGTGATTCTGCTAAACTGACTCCTCCTGGGGACTGCCTGGGGTTCCAGTCTTTTTTGAGACCAGGAAGGGGATAAAGGGTCTGCCAATAACATAAGAAAAATTGCCTCACAAACCAAATTTTACTTTCAGCCCCAAAATTACATTCATCAACATAGCATAAATGAGAATATAATCATATAATGATATAATGAGAATATAATAAGACCCCAAGTGATGCAAGTATAGCTTTTTTGTATCCTTAAAAGTAGTTCAGCACTGCTAAATCCTAATAGTTCCAATAACTATGATTTGAGATAAAAAACCCTACAGATTTAATTGATCCTTTTGTTAGCTGTTTGGTTTTTGTTCCTTGGCATGCTGCTTTCTCTTCAGCTCTAGGGATCAGAAACTTAATTTGGCTTCCAATGAAGCCTGGGATTAGTGCATTATTACTGTATTCAAAGAATCTGGAACTACAAGAAAAGCACTGAGTATCACAAAAATTATGATTAAGTTTAGAAAATTGGTGGCATTAGTCATTTTCCTAAAGAATATCAATCTGACAGCCATTGATTTGTTAAATAAGTCTATTTGTACATAATTGTTGGTAATCTACAAAAACATTTTAAACTCAACTAAAAATAGCTTTCTGTCATACAGTTTCAGACAGCAATGATTTCTTTGTCTTTTCTGTTTCATTCGGAATGTTGAAACTATAAGGTACATTTTTTACCAAATTTCCCACATGCTTTCAGGCTGCTGTGTTTCAAGTTGAAATAGCCTATATATAAAATGCAGAAAACAAAAGATAAAACATGAAGGATGTTTATATCTGTACGCAGATTCACCTATATATGCAGTTTCACACACCAGAAATACGTTTGTAACTTCCATAGGGTACTTTTCCAACTGTAGGAGATATAAAGCAATGGAGGATGATCGAGGTTGCTTTTTGTAGTATTTTCTATTTAGTATTAATCTGTTTATGATTCTGACAAACTTGATCCAAAGTCTGTTAAAATAAGTGGCAGACCTCCACAAGCTTTGGATCCATCCTTAAATAACTAATAACATTGATGATGTATTTTCACTTGAAAGCATAAGGTTGGCAGAGTACTTTTTGTGTCTCATATAGGTAAAGCAGTTGAGTGAGAATTGTAAGCCAGCTCAATTTTAATAGAAAAATTAAATTTGTGACTTATAGCTCCTCCAATGCTGGTACATTTCTGTTGCTCAGCACTGGCCAAAATCTGCCCTGATTTACAGTCTACGAATTCTCAGTAAAATACTGAGATTTTACTGTGTTTATGTCAAGGCAGAATTTGGCCCAATACCCTAAAATTTATTTATGTGTATTCTCAAAGACCAGTTTCCATTCATGCATGGAAATCCACACATGCATTTTTTAGAAAACAGTGATAAATTGACAATAATTTTGCATTTTACATACCTTCTAGGTTCTAAATCACAACCTTAGAATATCAATAATTGTAAAAAACTCTAATCTAGGAAGTGTCATCCTCTGTTGCAGAGTATTTGCCATAGAGGCAACAATAATAACTTCACAAATGGTTGTTTTCAGTATACAGAAGGCAAAAGCACACTTGAAATCAGTGGAATTATATGTCTATAGTCCTTTTTGAAAATCCCGTTAAGTGTCTAGCTGAAATTTTGCACATCTAAAAACCCTGAAAATCTTGCAGCACAGCATCAAGCAAATATAAAAACTCCAGTGAGCTGTGAGATGCCTACTGAGATGCACCGTAACATCTGTTAGTACAAGGGGTTTAGTTCACAGCTTGCTGAAAAAGCAAATTCTACATCCATGAAAAATAGCTTTGAGATCCGGGATGAGAAGTTAATACCCCAGAAATTTTAATGGAGCCCAAGTTCCTCAATATTTAGCTACAGATACACTCCAGGGATCTGGAGGGCTGCTGTTCTACGATATCCTGCTTGGTTGCGTGTGAGAGTCAGAGAGCCTTGGAGTTGGAGATTGAACAAGCTTTCTTGTTCAGGACAGGATGAAGCTCTTAAGAATCTGAATGTAGAGGTTACTACTCAAGTGCATGCTCTTTCATTAGTCAGCCCACAGTTTTCTGAAGAAATAGTGAATTTAGCTGTCACATTTAATCCATTGTAGTCACAGAGGTAAAAAGCTGGGGAATCTGAAGTTTTTTTGGGTGTCTTGGTGGCTGCTGATGAAGCAGGCAAGCTGGCATCAAACCAGGCGAGTATCCATCAAAAAAGTAATGTCAATGAAAGACTCCTGTACAACAATTTATTGCAGGAAACTTCTGACCAGATCAGGTGTCATTTACAGATTCTTGGTATGAATGAAAAGCACAATCAAAAGTACTCTGCCTGTATTGGTGTATAAAATTATTAGGCACTAGAAATTCAGTTGCTCCAATTTGGTCATGAAAGAGAAGAAAGGCTACACAGAAATGCATTTCTGGTCCCTCTCATCTTGCTGTCTAAGGTGTTATGTGATAATGAAGAAAATCATCTGCTGCTCTCCAAGCACACAGTGTGGTAATTCTGAAAGCTGAAATGGAAGAACAGGAAAAACCAAGACTCTCCCAAGTTAATTTCTTCAAGGTGCTTGGTGGTATTTCAAGATGCTTAAATTATTTTCATGGTGTTCAAACAGTCTGTAATTGAAATTACTTGCATTGATGGTTAAGTACTTTGAAAAGTCCAGACATCAGTAAGAGTTTTTTCGTAATATGTGATAGTACAATCAACTGGTAGGTGGAAGCTGGGGCAAGGAGCTTGTGAAAAAAATTGGGGCAAACAGATGAATGAATCATTTAATCTGAGTGAGCCATAATAATTCCTAACCTTAATGTTTAGAAAAGTCTTGGGGTTGATATTAAATTTTGGCATATACTACAAAAAAATGTCTTCTGCACTTACTTAAGAGGAAGTTATCTTTGACATCTATTTTTAAGATGGGAGGAATTCCCCTTCATTGTCCATAGGGCCACAAGAGACATGTATTTACATTACATTGGGAAGGTTAGGTGAAATTCGTCCTATCTTTAAGAAAAAGCAACTTAAGAACAAGATTGCAGTCAGTTTTTATTAATGAAGTTCTGAATATATTTCATTATTGGTTCTTGAACAAGTAGTATGTCTGTTTTCTCTAAACTGAATATATAGATAAAATCAATCCTTTCAAAACCACTTTTAAACTGAAGTGCAAACAACAAATTATTAGAAAAGGTCTTTTCTTCTTTGTACTCTAAAGCTATGTATTGATCTTCATTTCTCCGGTGCGGACAAGTGTTTTAAATGAATGTCACGTCATGTATGACAAGTTGAACCAGCAGATGTTAAGCATTGCTCCAGTTACCAAAGAAACATGCAGATGTTGGTGAGTAACCAGTATCCAGGCGTGTTTCTCCAAAGAACTGTCCATCAGAGAGCTCTGATATTATCAGGAAATAACGTCTCAAGTTTGTGACACTGCTACATTTCCAGCTGTCCCCAAAACTGATGGTGGCACTTGTGTCTCTCCATGTGCCATTTCGTAACGAGCTGAAGTTTAGAACCATAAATCATTCTGCTGCCGCAGCAGTGACAGGTGCAGGATAACAGATGCAGTCTCCAATGCACTAAGAGAGTGCCACGATTTATTTGCATTAAGGCGGTCTGGGGTTAGCAATCTGCTTGAAAGTGGATAACCATATGGTGCCTGGCTGTTAGATGAGAATATTTGCCTGTAATAATGGACTGTATTAAAATGCAAGCTCCAATATTTAGCCTTGGAAAATGTCTCTTGACACCTGTGTCAGCTCTTTGAGATGCCTGAAGACATTTTGTGAACTAAAGTGCAGAATGTCACCAATCTTGTGACAGCAAGCTTGGCATCTGGGTGCAAGTGTCCAATAGAATGAAGTGCTTAAACATGCAGATTTTCCCACTGGCCTCTAAGTTAGGCACGTATCCAGCAACCTCACTGAAGGAGGATCTACAAAAAGAAGTTTTCTGATGAAGCATTAATTGTTGTTGTGCTTCTTAGATTTTAGCAAAGGTGATGACTCTGAACATATGGGCAAAGGCAGGACAGCTCTGTGATTAAGAGTATAGAAATAAAAATTACCAGAAGTGAGGTGCACACAAAAACGTCAGAGAGATCGATGAGTTCAGGTCAGGAGGAGAGTGTCATCTCCATTACAGATTTCTCTGTAAAGAGACCTGAGAATACATGAAGCAATTGGTCTAATAACAGTACTTCCAACAGAGATCTCAAGCCAGGGAAAGCATGAAAATGCAGTGATGTTATTTAAGGATGGTTAAAAGTGGTATTTATTTAACTACAGGCCCATTATTCTGATCTCAAAAGCATGTGAAGTTTGAGAAAATATTGTCAGGGAACAGCCAGGGCTGGCGGTTCCAGTGGAGCTGGAAGGGGTGGGTGGAAGCCTCAGGCAAGGCTGGTCAGGGCAATTAAGGCCTATTAGTGCCCTCAGGGCCCTGACACATATTTTGATGGAAAAAGAAACCGGAGACAGTGAAAAAATGGAGGATGAGATAAATTGCAGCTTGGGTTTACTGAATGTGAACTGCATTTGAATAGCATGAAATCCTTCTCTGCTAACTCATTTTCTAGACAAAAGAAATGCCGTCAATGTCATCTGTCTGGCCTACCACACCATATGGGAAATGGAAGAAAATGTAAATTAGCAGAAGAAATTTCAGGTGAATAAGGAATTAGTTAGAGGAGAGACAGCAGTAGGTGCTTTTGAAGGGTAATGTACTGAGTGGAGAAAAGACAGGAGTGGAGTTCCTCAAGGAGTAGTCTAATGACTGATTTCTTAAATATTTTCACATCATTTTAATGTGGAAAAGTGCTGACAAAACTTGCATATGACATTGTATTATGGGAAGTGATCCTACTTTCTAGATGGGTAAAACGCGTGAAATAAGTCACTCCTAATAATTATTTGGAATCAGGATTCTTCATTTGCACTGGTTATACGGAAGAACAGTAGCAGAACCTGACTGGGCAGCCCTCCACACAGCGTCCCTCCTCTGTTGTCACCAAGTTCCTAGGTTTGGTGATGTCATGGTTTAAGCTGAATTGGCCTATGATGGCAAGAGATGCTCTACCCCCAGGGGAAAAAGGGGGAGAGATAAAGAGATTTACAATTTTAGAATGAACTAAACTGAACATTAAAAGGAAACAATGAAATAGGTACAGTAAATACAAAACTGTATCAAACTGTATCCCAGGATGACGGCTCTGACAGGCACTGGGGAATTCCCAGACTGGACTCAGTGATGGATGGGAACTGGATTCCAGCTCTGGAGTCAGGAACACACAGATCGGGATCAAAGGCAGATGAACAGACAGGGTCCTTTTCGGACATCGGCCATTGAAGAAAGAGGGCTGACCCTTTGATCCCTCAACTTTTATACTGAGCATGATGCAGACGGGATGAAATACCCCGTTGGTCAGATTTGGGTCACCTGTCCTGTCCGCTCCTCCTCGTAGGTGGGACACCTCTACGCTTTTCTGTTTCTGACCCTTCCATGGGGCAAATAACGAAATTAGCTGGCCTTGGTTGTTATAGCAATAAGTATAAGCAAGAGCCTCTCTGTGTACCATTCCTTGGCATGAAGTACAAACATTGGTCTTATCACTCTGAGAATGAGCAGTTTTCTCCACAATATGCTGTTAATTTCAGAGAGTTAGAAGAGGCCTAGCTAAGATGTAAAATTACTGAACAGAAAGTCGGTTCTGTTTTACCTCAAAGCAGGGCAGTTGAAATGAAATAAACTGACCCCACAATGGTCAAATTTTAGGACCTATTTGGTCATAAAGATTTAATTATCAATAATCTGAGTCTAACAAATAGCACCCATGTTTATCTAAATCCCTTCTCATCTCTAGAGTCAAAGTACATCACAGAGAACAGTGAGAACCTGGTATCAGATAAAGAAATTAAGGCACAGAGGTGAAATAGCTTGCCAAAAACAACAAAAAAAGGGAGTCATGCAGACAGGAACAGACCAGACTCCAGGAGTCTTGAGGCTTAGTACACTGCCTTGTCCACTGGTCCATGCTGCTTCCCACAATAGACTTGGTAAAGTATAGGCGGATCTTGAGGTCATATTAAAAATGCCAAGATTGTCGTTTTACAAGTATACACAATAAAGTCTTCCACCCCATTTTTCATCATCTGAAGG
The DNA here is from genome assembly GCA_026413425.1 of Tringa solitaria. Classification (NCBI taxonomy): domain Eukaryota; kingdom Metazoa; phylum Chordata; class Aves; order Charadriiformes; family Scolopacidae; genus Tringa; species Tringa solitaria. The sequence goes on from JAOXJM010000001.1 coordinate 198,600,636, forward strand.
TGCTATAAGGAAGTATTCTGAAATTTTATACTTAGAGGGTTACAGGTAATAAAACAGTTTGCAGAGATGACCAGCAGCGCTCCAGGCCCTGTAATTATCCAGTAGGTATTCTTCCAGGCTGTTAGGTGAACGCGAGAGAGGCAGAGAAGACAGCTTTTTGAAAGAGGAAATGTTTGGCTCAGAGACAAAGATACAGCATTTTGTGGATGAGAGTTTTTAAATGCAAAAAGAACAGACAAGAAGAAGCAAGACCTTTTAGACTTGTTAGGCATTAATTCAGAGGAAATCGTTACAAACCTAAGAGTGGAAACCCCAGGCACCAGCAATAAATCACTGAAGTGACTGATTACCCAGCTGTTCTATCCAACAACATCCACATGGATGATTTACAGAGAATGTGTCTGGATATGACTGATGATATAAAGAGCAGAGGGACATCGACTCCGGTGGGAATGGCTGTTTTCAAGGAAAAAGTAAAAAATTTACAAATTTAAGAAAAAGGTAAAGAGAAAAGGGAAAGGGAAAATGAAATGGGAAAAGAAAAAAAGGAAGAAGAAAAAGCATATGAGAAAGGAAAAAGGGAAAAGGAAAGAGAAGAGGGAATTTTCCATGGCAGCTAGCTGGGAAGTGAAGCAGTGGTGCTGGTGGTATTGGTGGGCATTCCCAGACAACCTTCCTCTCCAGCACAGCTGGCAATCCCTCCCAGATATTCTTCCTGCAGTAACTGTATGGTTTCACCCTGATGTGCTCCACCTCTTTATTAGTCACCCTTACTCTTTACAACAATCGTATACCGCTCAGAGAACGTTTTACAACATGCATATCGCCCACGCTAACTGGCTCCACCACTTTTTGCAAAGGTATTACTGAGCAACGCTTGTTGGCTACCTAAAACGCTGCTATCTCCTATCGGCAGATCCTAGGCACTGCATTTTCCCTGACAGTGTTATGCACTAAAAGCCACAAAACCCAAAAAGGGTGGAGGGAGAGAAACCCAAAAAGGGTGATTCACAGAGTGGCAGCAATTGCTTCTCCTGAGAAATCCAATGCAACGGCCATGGCTGTGGTCCAGAACTGGGAGTGCAAAGGTGGGAGAGGATAGAGGGCATCCTTGGGGTATGAAGGTGCAGAGCTGCACAGAAGAGTGCCTGGCAGACCGCAGTGTTGGGAGGGAAAAGCAGCAGAGGTGCAAATGGAAATCCCTCGGCATCACACAGGTTGCAGATTCCTCTGATCGGGGCTAAAGTGAGGGTGGTGAGACACTGGAACAGGTTGCCCAGGGAAGTTGTGGATGCCCCA
>JAOXJM010000001.1:198625823-198644078 GCA_026413425.1 Tringa solitaria
CTGGAGGTATTTAAGAAACGTGTAGACGTGGCTCTTCAGGGCGTGCTCTAGTGCCCGGGATTGTTGGTTTGTGTCTGTTTGTGGGTGGGTGTGGTGGGGTGGTTTTTTTGTGTTTGGTGGTGGGGGTTTTTGTGGGTTTTTTGTTTGTTTGGTTGGTTTGGTTTGGGTTTTTTTTTGTGGTTGGACTCGATAACCTCAAAGGTCCCTTCCAACCATGAAGATTCTGTGATTCTGTGAAATATCTCAACAGAGTGTTGTGGGGCTCAGATTTTCAAGCACCTGTGAATTGCCTGGGGGCTGTTGCTGAGTGTTTCCGTACCCACCTGCTGTTCCCCGAGTTCTGTGTTCCAGGAGCAGCAACGCTGGTGAGCCTGTGCTCTGCACTCACTGAAAAGCTGATCTGAGAAATACAGTCTCAGATGGAGATTCTCAGTTTCTTCGACTCTTCCCACTGAGCAGAGTGGGGCAGTCCTCCAGGAGCAATCAGCAGGAGAGGAAATCTCACTAGTTTACGACCAAACTTGCCGAGTTTCTAAAAGGCATAAAATAGGTCCATGCCATGACTGCAGGCAGCCCCAATGTCCCGCTGAGTTCCCTGCCCTCTAGTCAGTAAAAAAAAAAAACCCAAAACAATCTAGGAAAAAAAAAAGGAACATCTTTTACTGCCTTGGGAACATTTTTGCCAGGGTTCACCACCTGCACCCCATTAGCACTTCCAGATAAACCTCCCTTGATGCTTATGATGCTCTTGCAATCCCTCAGGCCAACCGATGACAGAATCGGGCCCTCAGCCCTCCCCTTACCGCGGTCACGGCAGGGTACTGCAGAGCAATGCTGTTAGCAGCTGTTTTCCTCCACATGAGACATTTGCCATTTTGCTCTAATTTGTACTGTTTAACTCCTGTAATGGGAGCCATTGCAGTATTTCATTAGGACTATTCCTTAACTACGAGCCCCTCAAGGAGCAGAACATTACCAAGCAGCCGTAGCAGCTAAGACCGAACAGCTCGCTTTATTGTTTGGTTATGTCTTCATCCTGTTGGGATTAAAACCACTAGGACAGCATTAAAGAAACTGGCCTAGCTATGACTGACCATTAATACAAGCAATTACTAACCACAGAATAAACCTCCATCTTTAAATAAATGCAAACATATGTCTTTAAGCAGACGTGACTCACCCAAATGCCATTGTAACCTCCAACTAATCTTTTGCCAGAAAAGTATCCAAACACATGCTTTGGAAGCACTATTGGCTTACATCAAAACATGTGTTGTTACTATCCTGTCCTGCTCTATCTAACCGGTGTTTAGGTGTGTGCTCTCTATCTAGGAATAGTGAGGGTTTTTTCTATCTGCTTAAAAGCACTCAGCAATGCACTGGCATAGAAAAGGACACTTTTATTGATTATTAAATGGTAAACCAACCAAGCCTGACAAGGCCAAGAATAGCTCTAACCACTAGCACATTTATATCTATTAGTGACAACTCATTGCTGAATGGAAACTAATTCCAAGATCAGGCAAAGCCTGAAAATTTTCGTTTATTTTTCAGGATTGCTTAAAATGGCCTGGGTGGATATGCCTGGATGTTGTAAAGGGGTATGATGGGAGAGAATATTTTAGAAGGGATACTGCTAATCAGGGCAGTTACTTACCTACTCATAACTATTGCTCTGACTGTCCCAAGTTTGAGACGGAGCAGCTCAAGACAGAAGGTGCACAGTTCCTATACACAGAAGTTCTTTGCAGAATATGTGTGTATCTGAAGAAGGCTTTTTCAGGCAGAAGAAAGGCACCAAGAAAAGCATGTACATAGTTCTTCACACACTGCGTATCAACCCTAGGTTGGCCACAACGTACCTGCAAGCAGCACAGATGAGAGCTGTGTTTTGACACAAAGTCCTGTCTTTTATGAATAAAGTCTAAATCTCTATAATAGAGCAAAGACAGCTGGCTCAGCTCTACAGAGAATTTAATAATTGTTCTTCAGAAATCAGAATGGTGTTTGATGGCTTTTCCTTCTTCCTGGCTTGCTTACACAGGCTCATGCTTTAGCACATCTGGTATCTATGTAGAAATCTTGAGCTCACTTAAACTTGATTTCCAGAGCTTGGCGTCAGGCTGTGAAGATGTTGGGACAGCACTCAGGAACAGAGATCTGGTTTCCTGCTTAATGCCACATGAATATGAAAAATAGCTGATGCTCAAGTTCTGAGCAGAAACAGCAGTTAATGATGCTGAATTCATATAAAAATCAGTTCTGGAAACTGTGCTTCTGTAAGGAATATATTTCATTATATTCCCCCAGCTCTGGATTACTTGAAATCCCACCAAGTCTCAGTTTCTAGAGGTTTCAAAGATTTCTGCTTTCTTGTCAGTCTGCTCATCTCTAGCTTTAACATCTAATGGCACTTTGTTGGGGTTTCTATTGCTTACTTATTCAAAGTGGAACTTAATAACATGAGAGTGTATCTTCTTCCCAAACTACCCTCAAAGGATCTATAAGCATCTCACTATTTACACCAGAAAAATAGAATAGTCTCCTAGGTCAACACCACCAGCGATGCCCAAGAATGTAATGTGCATTAATGAAAAATGCAGCCAAGACAAAGACAAAAGAAAGAATATCTATATAGAGATAAAAGGAGTTAAAAAGTCATTGGTGTTAATTGCTTAGAGGTAGTTAGAAAAGTTAATAGAGTATAACATAGCAATGTATTTCCCCCTTCTCAGTGAAAATAGAATTGCTTATCTGTGGTTACATACAGTTCACCATTATCATCACTAGAAAATCACATCCCATTTAGACAGGCTTTAACACGTAACAAGCCGTATGGTTTGGATATAAACTCAATGGGCTTGACATGTGCAAACTGGCTCGATGATAGCTGTATGCTGTCCTTGGGTAGACATCACACTAAAGACTCTCGTTTGCTGAAATCTGCAAAGATGACCTTTAGTTTCAAATCAATCTCAACACAAACCACCTACCAGAGATAAACTGGGGCTTTGCTGCCCATAGTGCTTCAAACTCGATGTCAAGCACAGCACGGGTCACACCATGGCCACCACAGTAGCACAGTGCTAGAGAAACTCAGTTTCTATAGGAATAGCTGATTTCACTGGGAAAAAGAAAGTATACCATGGTTTAACATGCTTTTAATTTTTTTTCCCCACAACATCTTGTCCTGAGACCTAGATCTGGCCTTTGACTACTACAGAGGTTACAGATTTGAACATACATCAGTCATTAGTGGAAACTGGATTCAAGGATCTTTGGGCTCTGAGGATATTTTGTCTGGGGACTCTGCCTGGAGTATCATTTATTAAACAAATCTGGTTGGCATTTATGATGATAGTATGTTATTTTCCCAAACTTGCTTGATTGCACTTCTGCTTTGGATCAACTATGGTAATATTTATTCCAATGGGATCTCATTAGTTGCAATGCAGGAAATTACTGCTAAATTAACTGGCTCAAAATATTAGTTCTACATATATTTACTCATAGAGCTATTTATAAAAATTGTTGGGCTCAAGTAAGTATAAGATTCTTCATTAATGAATTGATACGTTCATATTAGTACTTTAGTCTTTTGGATCTGTCACCATTTAGGGGCTGACGCTAAATTCACTGAGGTTGTAGGAACATTCCTGTTATGTCTGAGGGACTTGGCATCAGACTGCTCATGGTGACGCTCCTTTAGATCATGGTAGATGTAAAAGAATGTGGGTTGTAAAAGAGACCAAGGGTCAGTTTTATCCATTTGCAAAGCTGCCATTTAACTTTCAAAGGAGAAATAGATCAAGTGAGATTCGCAAAGTGAAAAAATATATTGGCTGATTTTGGAATAATGTTTAACTAGGTAACTTAGGGAGTTTTAGAAATTTTAGCGTATGGTGTTCAGTACTTTTCAGTACTTTTGTTTCTTTTCAGGCTGATTGTACTTCAGATAGTACTTTTAAAATCAGGATACTTGTGGCATTTAAGGGCAAGTAGTTAGAGGACTCTACAGATTTCCAACTTTTTGTGTGTTCATTTATAATAATCCAATATTAATTCATTACATATCTATGATACAGTACCTAATCCTGTAATTCTCTAGGTAAAAAGCATGTTTTTCTCTATGTCTTGTCTTTATTATGTATAAAACCTATCTAGGACTGGTTAAAAATGTTGGACTTAGATCTCTTTGCAACTAAATTAACTAAATTGAACTAAACTGTTGGCTTTATAAAGGAAATGCTTCCCTATACCACTACTCCAGAAAGACCCAGAACACTATTCCTTACTGAAGAATACACAACACCGGGGATTTCTTGTCCTTTACTTAAAGAATACCAAAACAAATAAGACACTAAATCTACATTTAAATTTAACTATTTCCTTCCATTCTCAGGAGAGAGGAGGATTTTTACATGCAACTGCTCCAAACACTGGTAGCACTTTTGGACTTTGCAAGCCACTTGCTTCAGCAAAAAAATACCCCAAAAAGCTAATTTCTGCATGGGGAGAAAGCTGTTTACAGAAGCTCACCAAACTCTAGAGCTTATACATGCAAGGAGGCATTATTTAAACTTTCAGTCTGCCTCTTTTATTTCCCAGCAGATGGATGTAGCCAAAGGCACTGCCTGCAGTCCCACGATAAATGCCTTCCCTGGTACAGGGGCCAACTTTCAAACTCTTTCTCCCTCCAAAACAGGGCAACCATTTGAGAGCGGTACATGGCCCATGCCAAGTCCTAAATTATGCCTGGGAGTTATTTAGGAAACCTTGAGCTTAAAAATACCCCAGGCTCTACCCTAACAATTAAACAGTGTAAACAATCACTTGCTAGGGTCTAAGCCTGTGCCCTGGCATTGCTTAATTTACTATTACTGCTAATAGGAGCACATGCTGGTAATACAAAGGATCTCAGATGATACAAATTCTGAGCCACGCTTAGATGCTGAATATAATTCAGAAATAGATAGGCCCTATATTGGAATAAACCCAAAATAAGATATTTCCTATTTAAGATCTAGAAATACCTATTGATTAGCTATACGTCAGCGTATTCTTATTCTCACATGGGGTAACTCCCTGCTTTGAATGATTAATTTTAATAGATTTCTAACAAAAGTTATATTTATTTGGGTAGTTATCCCAAATGGATGAGAACCCAGTTGAACCAAGGCAGCCAGAACAACCCCCCCGGCGACTCCCCACACCCCCCCTCCACCCCGAACCCTGTTAGCCCCTAGTAGCATCTCTGCTTTGCCTTCCCTTTCCCACATACAGCACTTTCTCCCAGATTCTGGCTGATACTTCTGCCTGCAGCCCTGCCTGTGAACACGCAGTTGCTTTTCCGGAGCAGTGCGGAGCAGGGCTTGGCCGTTTGGCATCCTTCCCTCTACATCCCTGCCATAGCTCTGGAGGTGTGATCCACACTCAAGTCTGGCTCCGGCCGGTGAAGTTCTCTCTTCAGATGCTGTAGCTACAGACTTCTCAGGAGACAGCTTGTGCGAAACAGAGGGAGCTCGGCTTGGAGCCAGAGGGAAGGAACTAATTGTTTACTGGAGGTTTTCAAGATGCAATGGGACAGGGCACTAGAAAACTTCCCCTGGGCTCCCCTTCCCACAAAAGGTTAGACCAGATGATCTTTGGAGGTCCCGTCCAGCCTGGGCTAGTCTACGGTTCTGTGGTTGTTGCAGGACGTAAAGTCTGTGCTCACTTTTGGGATTTTATTGTTCTTTCAGTCTCTTAGGTTTTTCCTTACAGGCCACTGTTCTGAAGGGAGTTTTCCACACAAGATTTTAACATTGTACTCTGAGATGAAAAGTCACCTTTCTGTTTTAATGGTGGCAGTGAGAGGTTTGTGAACACGGCTTCCTTACTGCGCCCAAAATCATGGACCTAATAGAAGAGCTCCACATCCAGATTTTTTTTTTAATCTCCTAAGTCTGAAGCTCCTGTGAAGACTTTTGAAGGAACCAACAATATTTGAGTAACTGGGATTAGTGATACTTGACAAAGATATTTAGAGAATTCCACGAATGTGAGCCATTGCCTTACATTATTCTACTACAGACAACTTACTTGTTCAGTACATTAATTTTAAAAAATCAGAATAAAATATTTGCTGCATGGATGTAGCCACTAGATGGGAGGCAAGAGCTGGTTAGGAACTGGGAGCACCAGTGCCATGGGATGCACTTAGTGAGCTCTCATCAGCTGCCGCCGCCAGCTGTGCCATGCCGCACTGGAGCTGCACACTAAGGCATCTGGGACCACTTGTAAAAGTGTGCACCAGCAGGTTATTCACTGAACTGAAAACATGATTTTTATGAATTGGTAGTGGTGGTGATGAATTGTTGAGGGAGCGGGTTATTTTAAAAATAACTGTGTTAATTCTCTGCCTCTAAATGGCTTTGCCATAGGAGATTTTCTGCTTTCATCTGCAGCGCTGATGGGAAGGAACGTCTTTCACATTATTTCATCTACATGAAGTCTATTAAAAATACAGCTGCCAAAGGCTTTTATGGGGCAGGAGTGATATTAGCCTATGTGTTAAGAGGGTGGAGTTCGAGACCATACAATGTCACAGACTCTCTGTGTAGCTTTAGGCAAGTTGCTTTTATCCTCTGTATTTCAGTTCTTCTTCAGCTTTCCTTTTTTTTTTTTTTCCTATTTAAGTGGCATATAGTGGAATTTCCTTTCTTCCCCAGTGGAGATTAATGCTACAGAGACTGTGCTATCTTAATAGTATACAATACAGAAATGTCTTTGAGCAATTCATGGGTACGTTTTTTAATAAGAAAAAGTCTGGATTTTTCACAGTTTTGTGTGGCTCCTTTTACTTGACTTTAGCTAGGATAACAGAAATTTGGTGCAGCTTGTTGCCTAAAACTATTTGTAAAAACTGACCAAAGCAAAAAAATTTAAAAAAATAGTAATAATTTGAAATAAAAAGACATATTGGTCTCAGCCAAAAGGGGTGTGGGTTGAGTAACCCGTGATTCATGCTGGTCATCTAAGAAATTAAGAGTAACAGATGAATAAAATAGTAAGAAAAAAGATGGTTTAACTCAAAACGCTTTTGCTGGAATTTTAAATGTAGTGACACAGACAGAAAGAAGTTTAATTTGATACCTCTGACAAATGACTTCTATAACACCCTGGTAGGACCTCAAAGTGCACTGCAATACGAGTGTCCTTTCACACTCAAATCTTGACTCAGAGCTTCATATCTTTTAATATTCTAGTATTAGCCTTGGGCTGAAGTCTTACCTTCTGTACCCATTTGGTCCATCAAAACTACCATAAAACTGATTATTTATCAAAGAAACAAGCCTTTTAGAAGCAGTTCTCCCTGTCTGAGAAGATACTTAATCTAGTCAAACTGAAAAGATTGGTAATTAATAGATCTTGGATATCTGTTGCTGAAATTATGCTTTAAATATCATACATGGAGGAGGTGGATTGTACTTTGGAGAAGCAGGAGCATATTCTGGTGGACCAGAAAGAAAGCTGGGCTTCCAGAGTTCAGTCCCCCAACATGTACAGCCTAGTCCCTTCTCCACTTCAGATGTTTTAGTGATTGCAGTCCTTTGCTAACAGTAGGGTTAGCATCCCTGGGCTGACCACTGCAACCCTGCTGCTCATTGCTGTTCATTATCTGCTGCTGCCCCAATTCAGACAGGTGTGTCTGCATCCCCAAAGTAAATAATTGACGGGTCTGACTCTGGAGCTCCAACCTCTAATAATTCTCTAAAGGTTAGAACTTGATTAACAGTACACGGAGATGAACCAAAGGAGCTGCTGTCCTCTGCAGTTCCCGTGATACCTAGGAAGGGTGATGCAGCCACCTTTGTGACGTGACCCACTGTGCTGCTAACACAGGAGCATTAACCCACGTTGAAAAGCCTTCTGGGTCCTCAGTACAGAGTTTTAAAATCTTCACGGAGGACCAAATGGCATTTAAAGCTCACGTACTCTCCGACTAGCAATGAAAATAGACTTTCCTCTCTCCCTTTATTCTTAAACTAGTTTTATTATACAGTGAAGGGAGGATTTGTCCAGGGTAATTTCTTAGCCCAGCAATGTTTGGTTCTCCTCCTCTGCTTCTGCCTCTCCTCTCCTACATTAAAAGCCTTACATTAGCAAAATCTTACTTCTGGCTAAAATGTGACGAACTGCTGCATACCTAGAACACAAATATATAAAAGGACCTGGCTTATTTGGTTCTCTCCCTTCCCTTCCCCAAGAAGCAAGAGCCTTTCTTCAAGGAGCCTCAGGCTGCTTCCTTGGCCTGGATTATCCTTTAAGAGCAAAAGGGTTGTGCTGAATAGGGCAACAATTTACACAACACTTTCATTTGTGAAATGCTATTGAACTGCCAGTAATTACAGTGCTGTAGTGTACATAGGGGAAGTTGACCCAGATTGGATGAACTGAGTAGAAATTACATCCATACTTTCCTTAAAGCCTCCCAGTGCTGTGCTACCAGAACCAGCAGCTGGTAAATGTTGGCAGCTAATATTTTTATTTTCATACCACCTTAATTTGTCTGCCACCTTAATTTTACCTGCCAAGGTAAAAATGACTGTGTCCCCTCTTCACAGGTGGTTATTGCTGGTCTGGCTACAACTGAGTCTGGTGCTGTGGAGCAAGATAGGACTGAAAAAAAAAAAAGGCATAACAGATACTTCTTCTGGGAATGGCAGGGAGAGCTGGACTTGGGAGATTCTGACCTCCATTTCTGTGTCCATTGGCTACACCAGAGATGGCTAACACGTAACTCCTGGTGTGATCACAATATTTATTTACACAGGAAAGAAGCATCTTACACAGCAAGCATCACCTTCCTCTGTCCACCTTGCCCACGCTCTGCTCTTGTTCCAGCTACAGACAAAGGAGACTCTGCAACTTCTTGGCTCCCTCAGGAACCATCTGCTTGCTGCCCCCCTCTTCAATGCATCTATCCTGGTGAACAAAACCTGCACAAGTAACTGAAGTGTGGCAGGTTGGTTGGTTGGTTGGGTTTGTTTTTTTTTCTTTTTTCTGGCTAGGAGGTAGAAATAGAGCCCATATAGCTAAAGTCCACCACCCTCCAGAATGGGTTATCCACATCCAATCTCCTCGTTGGGAATGGTCTATGTGCAAGCTCTGCCTGGGAAAGTGCAAGCTCAGCTCAGAACCACACCAGGCTTTTGATTAGCGTTTAATACAGATAATCACAGAACAGTGGTTTTACCCACGGTCCAATAAGCTTACTGGTATAGACAGACAGAGTCCAAATGGCTACACAGCAGGGCATGGAGCCCCCACCCACAAAACGGGACCGGCACACGTGCACCAGGCTATCACCTTTCACATTTTAAAGTCATGACTACCTCTTGCGAATACATTGCAGGCTTAAAACTTGCCACAAAATTTTTCCTATTTAGAATGTAAATCGGTGATGTAAATTGATGGTATACATTTTTTATTTCCAGACTGTGTATAATCCTTTAATACAAACCAAGGAAGGCAGAGACATTACTGGAAGCAGCAATGGCTTCCACCAAGAAACAGCTCTTTCTCCCCTCAGTCCCTCTTTGTAGTCTCACCTTTGTGTAACTGTTAAATACTCTGTTGTTTTGTTTCTGACATCAATGTTCTCTCAGATCCCAAGCTGAGAAAAGAAGAGGAAGGAAGGATGAAAAGTGTTAGTAAAAACAAAAAAGGGTTGAAGATAATAGTGTCATTCCTTTTTATGTTACAGACAGGACTGTAACTGTAAACAGGTACCAGTATGGCAAGAATCAGCTTTCCATTCTATTGTCAGAAGTCCAGAGCTAAGTAATATTCAGCATCAAATGAATATAAATTATTATTATTTACCTCAGTCTAAATATACAGCACTTGTAAAAGACAGATATGCTCATTAATTTGAAAAATTCCTTGTGAGGTGAAGAACAGAATGAACTTCTGTGTGGAAGAGGAGGTGTTCACTGCATTGATCAAGTAAACGCTATTCAAGGTAAGTGCTCCAGAAGAAGACAACAGTTGTTTGTGCATCCTTTTGTTCCACTAAATGCTTTATTTATGGGATTTGGGATACAGTTTTATGCAACTGACAATTCAAAAGCAAACACTGCACTCCACAAAGAATTATATCTTTAGGGAGAAAAGCTTTTTGTCAGAATGTTGTAAGAATTCTTTTTGATTACAGCGTAGCGGTACTTCCCAGTGAACAGAAGACACCGTTGCATTGTACTGACACTGAAGGTGGAACTGATGGCTGCTCATTTGTGACACTGACATTTCATGAATCAAATGGGCTGCCTATAAAATGAAAACTGTGGGAATTTTCTACTGCTCCTCTTTCCCCTTGTCCCTTCTCCGCTGGGGTGGCTTGACCCTGGCTGTCCACCGGATGCCCACCAAGCTGCTCTGTCACTCTCGCTCCTTCAGGAACAGGCTGCTCCAGCACAGGTCTGCCAAGGGGTCACAAGTCCTGCCAGAAAACCTGCTCCAGTGAGAGCTCCTCTCTCCATGCAGCCACAGGTGCTGCCAGGAGCCTGCTCCATTGTGGGCTTCCTACAGGGTCACAGCCTCCTTTGGGCATCCACTCGCTCCAGTGTGGGGTCCTCCACGGCCTGCAGGTGGGTCTCTGCTCCACTGTTAATATCTATGGTCTTCAGGGGGACAGCCTGCCTCACCATGGTCTTCATCACAGGCTTCAGGGTATCTCTGCTCCAGCACTTGGAGCATCTCCTCCCTCTCCTTCTTCACTGACCTCAGTGTATGCAGAGTTGTTGCTCTCACATATTCTCACTCCTCTCTCCCACTGCTGTTGCACAGCAGTCTTTTCCTCTTCTTGACTATGTTATCCCAGAGGTGCTACCACTGTCTCCGATCAGCTGAGCCTTGGCCAGCGTCTGGTCCATTTTGGGGTTGGCATTGGCTCTATCAGATATGGGGGAAGCTTCTAGCAGCTTCTTACAGAAGCCACTTCTGTAGCCCCCCACTACCAAAACCTTGCCATGCAAACATCCACTTTCATTCCTCCTCTTCTGGATACCATTTCTTACATACCTGGGAGGCTGTACTGGTTTTTACTGGGATAGAATTAATTTTGTGGAAGGGACTCATGCTGGAGCAGTTCGTGAAGAACTGCAGCCCATGGGAAGGACCCACTTTGGAGAAGCTTGTGGAGGACTCTTCCCCCATGGGAGGGACCGCAGGCTGGAACAGGGGAAGAGTGTGAGGAAATGGAATGGCAGAGATGAAGTGTTATGGACTGACCGCAGCTCCCATTGCCCAAGGCAAGGGAAGGAGGATGCAGGGGAAGGAGGTAGAGGAGTTGGGAGTGAAGTTGAACCTGGGAAGAATGGAGGGGTGGGGGAAGGTGTTTTTAAATGGGTTTATTTCTCAGTATTCCACTCTGTTTAATTGGCAATAAGTTAATTTCCCCGAGTCAAGTCTGTTCTGCCAGTGATTGCAATTGGTGAGTGATCCCTCCCTGTTCTTATCTCAACCCATAACCCTTTCGTTGAACGTTCTCTCCACTGTCCAGCTGAGGAGGGGAGTCACAGAGCGGCTTTGGTGGGCACCTGCCATCCAGCCAGGGTCAGCCCACCACCGTGGGCTCAGTGCTCCCTCCAACGCGTAAAGCACAGCCAGTCGTAAAAGGAGCAGATCCTGAACCCATCATTTTGTAGATCCACTGGGCAGGAGTCTGCATGTGGGGGCAGAAACGGGGGCTGGTCAGTACAGCAGCTGTAGTGCAGTGGTCTGGGTGGACTAGTGCTTGCTCACCTTTTGGATATATTATGCAGGCAGAAACAGGCCATCAATCATTTTCTGAATTACTCACGTTGCGTCTGGCTATAAAGACAGTGACTGTGATTGATTTTTACCCTGTTTAATAGGACGGCATCCATGGATGGAAGGACAGCATCTAAATGCTTCCTGAATACGAGTGGCTGACCTGAATTTCTAAGATAAATGCGAAATGCTACACTTTTTAGTTTTCATAGAACATTAAATAAAGCCAAGAGCAGATGAAAAAGAGCTGGATTACCATCTTCACTGAACAAATCAGTACCACGACAGGTACTTGTACACATAGAGCAATTGCAAATTTCAGAATAATAAACTGATCCTGGGAAAATCCTACAGTTGTAATTACTCCAGTGCTCAATGGTCTGATGATCACAGATTTCCGACTATCCAGTACTTTCTATCTCTTTCCAGAAGGTGCTATTTTTTTGTTGCTTGATTGGATTTGGTTCTTCCTCAGAACTAAATGGAAATGATCTATGCAGCTATTTTTTTAATTCCTGTAATTAAAATTTCCTGCAGCTTTAAAAATTACTTTCAGTATCATCTTTTCATCACTAACTGGCAATGGTTTTATGGTGTCCTATAACTACTTTTACTTTGGGAAGCTCAATAAGGCAGATAATCCTCCTCCACCTTCGCACTGCTCTTTGAACATGACTTCACAGGAACAGGAGGGCTGTGAAAGCCTTGCAGCTGGTGGAGGGAGAATCCCCCCCAAGACACATGAAAGAAGTCCCCGCAGTGCCTGCTGCGACGTGGATTTTCAGCTGCTCTGAGCTGCAGTTCTCTGGAGGTTTTCTTAAATTAGAGCAGACTCTGGGAGTAATGCTTTATGCCATAGGCTGGGCTACTTCCCAAAGCTGACGTGAATCATAGGAGTGGGAGGGCGGCTGACAGCCACCTTAGGGCTCTGCTGGTGGGCCATGTATTTTTGTGATATCACAGCCATGGGCATCAAAAGAGACGTGGGCGCATGTATTATACCCAGCTGTGAAAACTATGAATGGCAGCATTCCCTCTTAAAAAGGGAGGGATTTCTCTTTCACCACCATAATTCTTTTCTCTTCTTCTGTCATCTATTTTCAGTTCTACTAAATGCCCTGGAAACATTGCATGAGGACACATGGGAATTCTGAAGGTGCAAAGCCTGCTGGAATAGTGCTGGGGGGCTGTGGAAATGGAGGGAGTCAGAATTCGTGTGCTCCTGTCCACAGTGCTTTTTGGGAGCTGACTTGAAGAGGCCTGACCCCTGCAAGTGCCTGTACATAGTCTTGGAGAAATCTGGTTAGAGGTCCAAAACCAGGCCACAAGACCTCCCCAGTCTTCTTTTATTACTGTCACAAGACACAACTGACCAGAAGCTGGAGACAGATGTCAAGACTCAAAGTGTCTCCGGCCATGTGCAGAACTTAGATACCTACGTCATTTCACAAACATAAAGGTAAGTCCATACAGATGCTTCTAATGGAGTGTTGTATTTCTAGGACACCCTTGGAATTCAAGTACTGCTTTTCAGATTGTAACTCCAGTGAAGTTAGCAGGATAATGCAGAAAAGCACTGCAGATCAGAGACATTGCTCAAAATTATCGTATGATCTCCTTCAGTGCATCTTAGTAAGTTTGTCATGAGCTGCATTTGCTTTTATTCAAATATTTGAGCTAAATAATACAAGAGCTGACAAAGATTCACGTATATCTGAACATTTGTGGCATTTTCCCAAGTGACCCACTTACTGCAGGGATGCTGTACTCTGACTTTGAACTGCACTGAGAGGAAGTTGACACTGGCGGCCCATCAAATTGAACAACAAAAGTAAACCTTTATGTTGGAAATGCTTGACTGGTAAGTCCCAGTATACAAAGATCCATATGCAAATATAGAACTTTTATTTTCATTAAGTGACAGAAAAAAATATTTTCCTCTAGCCACATGATAACAATTCATGCTGGGAAAAATCCTGGCGGCTTTCTCAAATATTTCTGATATTTCAACTGTGCTGCTAATTTCTATTTGAAGTGGGAACCACCAACAGCACTTTTGACAGCTGCAGCATCTTCTGTAATCATATTTATTCTTCATCAAAGCTTAAAGACAGTCAACACACACCCCAGGCTTTTAACATTTAGTTAGTCAACAGCTATGTTTTGCAGATTCCTGTGTGGACCATCTAACATTTCTGTGTTCATCACAGCTGTAGCAATCAGACTTGTGAACAGCAGTTTTGGAGTTTGAAGCACAGCTGTTGAGTACAATGGTCCTTTTATGAGCTGTCCTTAATCACTGACATAGATGACATGACCGTCATCTTCAGTTACACACCTCATGAACAACCCCAGGCACCAATATGTGCTGGTGGCCACCCAGCTGGAAAGCAGCTTGGCAGAAAAGAACCTGGGGGTCCTGGTGAACACTAAGTTGAACATGCACCAGCAATGGGCCTTTGTTGCAAAGAAGGCCAATGGTACCCTGGGATGCATTAGGCAAAGTGCTGGCATTATCTCAAGAGAGGTGATCAGTCCTTCTCTGCTCAGCACTGGTGTGGCCACATCTGGAGTACTGTGTCCAGTCCAGCGAAGGGCCACAAGGAGGATGAAGGAACTGGAGCATCTCTCCTATGAGAAAAGGCTGAAAGAGCTGGGACTGTTCAGCCTGCAGAAGAGAAGGCTTGAGGGGATCTCATCAATGTCTATAAATCCTGGAATGGAGGGTGCAAAGAGGACAGACGCAGGCTCTTCTCAGTGATGTTCAGTGCCAGAGGTGATGGGCACAACCTCAAACACAGGGGCTTCCCTCCGAACATCAGGAAACTCTTTATTCCATATGGAGAGGTCTGTATGTCCCTGCTTCAGAAGGAATGCTGGACCAGATGGCCTCTAGAGGTCCCTTCCAACCTCAACCATTCTGTGATTCTGTGAGTCTATGAAATGGAATGGAAAATCAATCTCTGAACCTCCTTCCAGAAGACTTCTCATGGCAAAGAACGGAGTTCCATGTGTAGCGTGAAACTTCATAGCAAGAAGTGTTACAAAACAGTTCCTGATCAATACACATCAAACTAACTCCTAAAAACTTGAGTTTCCTAGTCTATCAACCACATTTTTTTAAGATGCTGACTATTAAGATGCTGACCCTTTAATGACAGTTTAGGATGTTCTGTTCTTGGTATTTATACCACGAAAAAGCAAAAATAGGAATCCTTGGAAATTGGCATTACAAACTGGAACACTGATCATGAGGAATTTGTGTGAAAGGAAGCTCACACTTGTGACCAAGGAATTGGGAAGAGGTAAAGAGGTATCTACATGTGTTCATGTCAGTGATGAAACGGCAGGAGCTATGGCTTCTTGATACACAGATGAACAATAAGCTATCCAGGATCTAATGAAATGCAGATGCTGTACTCATATCCAAGGTGATTGCAAAATGTGCTCTTAGATATAAACTAGCGACATAAACCTTGGAGGACTGCCAATCATTTGCCAATCAGTCAGGGTTATAGCCTACAAACAGACAGATGGCAACATAATTGCGGTCTACCAGTGGGTCATTAAAATATCATGCAAAGTAATCATCTTGTAACTTAGTACCTGAGTAAAAGTTAAAATACTAACCGTTACAAAAAGCAGAAGTAAAAACCAGTCAGACGTAGGCAGAAGGGTTTTCAGTGTCCTTGTATGACTGCGTTCTGGTGTCCTCATATGCAAATGAACATAGGAGACCTAGAAAACACAGAGGAAGGGGACAAGAATGATCAAAATCACGGAATGATTTCTCTGTGAGGCGAGATTAAACAGACTAGGACTCTTCAACCTGGAAAAGAGAGAGGAGAAAGAGTATGACAGTGATCTGTAAAACCATGAATGACTTGGAGAAGGTAAATGCAATAATTATTTTCCCATTACAAAACTAGGGGTTATCAGATGAACATCAGGTAGCAGGCTCAACAGGCATGCTTTTTGGCACAATGTATAGTAAAGTATGAGACTCACTGCCACCACATGGTCTGGAAGCCAAATATAAAGGACTGTGAAAAAAGATTCCATGAAGAAATGGAAAAAATGTCCCTCAAGAATTGAGCAGTCCCAAAACTAAAGCTAGCTGGTATCTGTGCAGAGGGTTTGTATATCAAAACAGTATCTCTATACATTTACTCTGTTATATTTTTTTCCTTAAAAAAGTGTGGAAATTTAGTCAGAGATTAAACTCAGGTTTAGAAAGATGTAGCAGAGCAGCTATTCTAATGAAGAACATTAGTAGACAAAAAAAATTTCTGAAAATGGCCTTTAAAGATCTTTGAGTTAGCTTTTAATAAAAAATTAAAAATATAAGAAGCTGGGTATCGTACTCCATCTGGCCTTGTTCTGAACCAACAAAAAGGAACATGAATTGAATCCATGATTTCTAAGAGGCAAGCTACATATTCATGAAGCCTTGGGTAAATAAGCATTTGGTGACTGCAATATTCACATCATGAAGTAATTTTGCATTGATGGATGGATGACTAGGATCTAACCAGATGTTTGCATTAAAGCAAATACTCCTATTCTTACCAATGAGGAACAAAATGCATATCACAAAATCATGAATATCCATCACATTATAGTACCTCCTGTGTTTTCTGAGTATTCATTGATCACCACTGGTTACACCACTTGATAGAATTTCTGGAGGGTATTAGAAAAATCTCTCTAAACACATATGAAATCTCTTCCCTGAAGAAGGAACTTCGATGCAAATAGTGGCAAGAGGTAGAAACAAATCGTTTTCCATGGGGGAGGATGTGAAATAAAGATGTATTATGTCCTTAAAGTCTTTCCAACACCTATGCAGGATTTACTGTGAGCCAAGTCCTGAGATGCAATGACAAGGTAGAATGAATGAACACTCTTAACTGAATACAAATTTTGAATATACACTAATGACCCGACATGCTTTTCTGAATAAACCTTGGCATTGTTAGAAACAATGGAGAATACAGAATGTCCATGAATATAAAGAAAACAGATATACACTGTGTAAAGGCTTGACAGACATTGTAATTAGTGAGTCGGTTCCTGAAATGGATAACCTGCAGTCACATATTGCCTACTGGAAACCCTCTTCCGAAATAAATTTGAGGAAGCCAAGTAGCAGCTCGCTTACAGGGGTCATTTTTTTAATGTAAGTTTGGAGAAGCATGGCACCTGGAAAGAAACATAAATTTGACAACTGAAAATTAATGTCTTCCCCATTAGAACTTATTCACTGTAGATGAATGAATTAATGGTGTGCATCTGAAGATGACTGAAGCTTCTCAGAGGCTTCAGAAGATTCTTGCATTTCTCCTGTGTAGAAAAAAGACAAATTATTTTATCATACATTCTCATTGCAAAGAAGATGTTCTGTTTTAGGAAACCAATGGCTGGAAACGTTATTACTTAAGTTGAATAAGCCTTAGACATAGACAGAACTTTGAAAGTTTAGATGAAAAAATATCAACAGGTTATTTTGGGAGCAGCCAGCATGAAAGATGTGGTAAAGGGTGGATGCCAGGCTAGCAGAAGGTCAGAAATAGCATTCTTATCTACAAGAGTGCACAGAGAAAAAATAGTGTTCTGTGGAATCCACAAAATGTGGAACATCAGTTTCAGGAAGTGAATAGTTTTATAAGAAATGATTAGCTACAGATAACACTTTATATTAGTTACTCTTCTCTTGTTCCAACAGTTGATCCATCAATGATGGATCTCATCTATGATTCTCACAAATATCCTTTTTGAGTCATTTCTTGTTTCACATAGGAAATAATACGAACTTGTTGAAGCTGATTGGCTTTCAGCAGGCCAAATCGCAAAACTGCCAAGCAGAGCTGTCAAACACTGCTGAACTCCTGACTCACAGCCTTGTTTTCTGTCCTTGCTTATTAATTATAGCTTTGTTGTGCAGTGCCCTCTTTGAAGCTGGGCTCCCCAGCGTTGCAGAGGGCAGCAGATGTCATCAGGGCTTTATGGGGCCAGGATCTGCAGCAGACCCATGGAACAATGCTAATTCCCATGAGGCAGCTCATGCTGATATAAGAGCAGCTGCTCCTAAAAGACTGAAGGGAAAAAAAAACAACCAACAAACAAACAGGACACAAGTTAATTTTCCAGAGCTGGAAGGCAAACACAAATTACCCAGTATGAAGGTTAGAGGGGGGCTGGTTGACACTCCAGAGGGCTGTGCCACCACCCAGTGTGACCTGGACAGGCTGAAGAAATGGGCAGAGAAGAACCTAATGAGGTTCAACAAAGGCAAATGTAGGGTCCTGCATCTGGGGAGGAAGAATGCCAGACACCAATACAGGTTAGGGGTGGACCTGCTGGAAAGCACTTCTAAGGAGAAGGATCTGGGGGTCCTGGCGGATAGTAAACTATCCATGAGCCAGCAATGTGCCCTTGTTGCCAAGAGGGCCAATGGAA
>JAOXJM010000001.1:198656771-198670837 GCA_026413425.1 Tringa solitaria
TTCACTTCTGGGTTTGGTTTTGGTTTTTTTTGGTTTTGGGTTTTTTTTTTTTGAAGTTACTACTTCATCCTGAAGACTTTATTGCATGTGTTGTATTTTTGCTTGGCTGAAGTATTTTTCTGGTGAAAACAAAACCTTTGTCAGAAAAAAGAAACATTTTTATTCGCTCAGACTCTTGTGGTGTCTCATGGGAATTGTTTTTGTGGGATTTCCTTATCTTTGTCCAAACTTCTCTGGAGCCAGATTATATGTCTTAGGGCACAGCATCAGCTTGTTAAATCAGTCTTGTGTTTCTGTAGAAACAGGGTATAGCACAACTTGTTTATACCAGTAACAAGCAATGCTTTTCCTAAGGCAGGGTAAATTTAATTAAGTGAAATTTTCACTTTGTGACCAAATAACCCTGTAGTTCTTTATTATAGGATGTTCAGTTTAAGAGTGAAAGTTACATGTGAAATCAAGTACTTTTTGTGAAAACTTTTGGTCAGTCTTCTACTCTGAAATAAATTATTTACTTTGAAAATTATCTGTAACTTGTAAAAGTAGAAGTTATTAGTAAAGTGTGGTTTTGTGGACTTTTTTTTTTGTGTTTTTTTTTTTTTTTGGTACTGCACATCACCAAGTCATCTAATGTAAGGGAAAGAAACTTACTGTAAAGTGGTTGAAACCATTGTTTCAAATTGTGTGGTATATGCAGTCTTCTCTCTTGACAATTTTTTTTGGCAAATATCTTACAACTGTTGGAGGAGTAAATCTGTTCATGCCCATTTGGTTTTTATGGCTTGATCACCCCTGAGTAGCCTTCTGTCAAGTAGTGAGCTAAAAGTAAGGAATACTATAAAACATCAGTAGCAAATCCCCCTCTGAGAGGGAAAAACAGTTCAGTTGCATAAGGTTTTTAATTCTTAATCTATTTGCTACAATGTGAAATTTTTGCATGTAAAGATTTTTCCCCCAGCATATTTTCATGAAAAATTCTGTTTCTCTCTCATGTCCTCCCTTTGTTTTTTTTTTCCCCCATACCAGATTGGACCCATCAGCCTTGTGTTCATAGGAATTATATCTGTTCATTGTATGCACATCTTGGTACGATGCAGCCACTGTCTGTGTCAGAGGTAA
The DNA here is from genome assembly GCA_026413425.1 of Tringa solitaria. NCBI lineage: Eukaryota > Metazoa > Chordata > Aves > Charadriiformes > Scolopacidae > Tringa > Tringa solitaria. The sequence continues at coordinate 198,657,891 of JAOXJM010000001.1, forward strand.
ATGTGGAAATATTCTGTTGCTGAGTTTGAGTATTACTTTTTTCTTTCTTCTTTTCTATTTCTAATTTTTGGCCTACAGAATGTCCTGATGCTGTAGCAATTTCTTCAAATAAGGATCTTGTAATTTAAAGAAACAACAGTCAAATTCTTATTGTGCAACTATAAATGATAGATGTACTATAAACGATAGATGTGCTTTGTGCAGCACTGCTTTAATACATTGAAAAAATTATTTTTTCTCTGCTCATACACAAAATTAAGTTGGTTTAACTTGTATTGCCTGGTATCCTGTTCCCTGTCCTATCTGGCAAATAATCAGATCTTTCTCATTGTGATTTTAATTGCTAAGCTTCAGTCCGTTAAGTCTTTTGCTATTTTCATAGCTATCTTCATAGCTTCTGAATCTTTGTAGCTTTCAAAAGTGTCCAATTTATAAACAGCCAGTTTATAAATACTTTACAGGAATAAAAGATAAACTAAGAATTGCTGTTAATGTCTTCAGTGATTATAGATGAGCTCTGTCTCTTTGGATTGTGACAACTTGATTATTCAAAATTGTGGTGCTGAAGAAATGTTTTAAACTAATGTTAGTCAGTGGCTGAACACTAGATATTCCTCCAAGAAACATGTACAATACTGGGGGGAAGCAGTTATTCAAATTTGATAGAGTATTTTGATCAACAGTGACTTTTATTAAACATCTTATTTTATAAGTGTTAAAGAGAAACAGAGGGAGGGTCTTGTATTTGAACAGTGCAATGAGGTTTTTGAACTGAATTGAAACACAAACCCATTCCTGTCCCTGCAGCTGGAAAAACTTTTATCAGTTTAACGTGATATTGTACTGTGAAGGAATCCTGTCATTCCTGAATTCTTCACTTTTTCCTCTGTAGTTCTGAATGGCCTTTTAAGATGCACATAAGACTAATGTCACTGAAATAATTGCGATCGACTGCTTGCCCAGGATAATCTGTTGAATTCTGTTGAAGTTCTTTGTGACTTTTAAATTTGAGATTCAGTTCTTAAGCTCATGATATAAGAATCTAATTTTTGATTAATTTATCAAGAAACTTGTTCTGTAAGAAACATATTTAGTACTATTGAATTAGGAGGAAGCAGCATTGTGGCTCACATGCTTGTAGAGTGCTGAATAATCCTTCCTGGGGGAAAGAAGCCCAAACAATATGTCTAAAATTCAGCAGCTGCAGAGTGGTGGCATAGGTGATTACTTATTATAACTCTGGGAGGTCATCAGTATTTTCAAAGTAGGGATTTAGGCCTTCATAGTTTCTAGAAACTCCATTCTTTCTTTACTCTTTGATTTCAGGATGAAAAAATCCTCACTGGGGTATAGTGATACCGTTAGTTACGCCATGGAAGTGGGGCCCCTGACTGCTCTTCAGAAACGAGCTTCTTGGGGACGGTGAGTTTGCGTTGAATATAATTTAATTTAATAAATTTGCTGTTAAAAATTAATGGCTACCCCTGGAATTGTTAGGACATTTCCATTTTACTAACAAGTTATCTGCTTTAAGATTGTGTTCACCATGCTTGAAATATTTTTATGCAGTGTTATTTGTTATTTCCTGCAGCCAGCTTGTAGTGGTTACATGGGAGGACTGAGAGTCTCTCTCTCTCTTAGGCATTTAAATATTCAGGTGCCGAAGAGCTGTGAGGAGAATTCTGTTTAGTAATAGAGGAAGAGATATGGTATAACCAGAAATGCGTTCTGTATTATCTAATGTAGTGAAGTAATTAAGTTTTCATTCTTTTTTACCTTAAACACATTTCTCTGCATCAGAGTTCACTGTTTAAGCAGGTTGATGCTGCAAATGTGACTGACTTCAGTACATTTATTCTGAAAGGAATCAAAGCAATTTTTTGATTCCTGTTTAAATATAACATACAAATAATAGAGAGGTATTTGCTATATTTTGCTGTAATGTCACGCAGACATGAAAAGCTTGTTGTTTCTCTTAAATACTTTATGCCCCTTAAAAAATACCATTATTTTTCTTCACCATTTTGTTGCTGTATAGCTGTTTATGGAGTTCGTGCTATGACTACACAGTAGCGAAACTCAAACTTAGACATGTTATTCAATGTTAACTTAAAGTGCTTTTTTTTCCTCATTTGAGGAAGAATTATTTTTGGTCCTGTTATTTTCAAGGATGCAGCATCTTGTATCATGTAGCATTTTGGCTACTGCTGTTTTCAATAAGAAAAAGGTGAGCTACTTTTTTAAGATCTTGTGTGACGGCATTGTAGGAATGGAGTAGAGCTCAATTAGAGGGAAAATTGGTTTGTAGTGAAATATAATGACAGTTCTGTAATGCACCGAAGAGTTGTAAGCCACAAACGGCAATTTGATTTCCACAGACTCTGTGCTGCAGCAAATCCATTCTCCGAGGCAGATCTCTGCTTTATGCCTGACTCTAGCAAAGAGTTTCATTACCGCGTGTTTTCAGGCCACCACCGCGTATAGCATTTTTCAAAACAATCTGAACCATAGTGTAGAGCATTTTTTTCAGTGAGATACAGTGTCTGAATGTGTATTTGGACACATTGATATAGACTCAATAAGATGTGATAATGTTTATTATCTTGAATGGCTGAAATTTAGATAACTTAGACTGTATGACACGTTTCATCCCTGGTCCTGGAGGAAAACTGCTGTGTTAGGGGCTAATGGATGCCAGCAGAATTTATGTGTCCAGTGAATGTGTATGTTTGTTGTTTATATTTTGTACCACGTTATTAATTCTTTGAATTTCATTTTATGCCACTTCAAAATATGAGTACCTTCTTTGGTTTTTAAGGTAACATTCAGTAGGCATCAAAGTTTCTCAAAAAAAACCCCAAACCGCATACAAATCCACTGTTTTGCTATAAGAGGAGCCTCCATTGCAGTGCTCTTGAATTTGAATCTAGCATTTTGACTACTGTAAAAAGGAGCAGTCATTGCATATTAGGTAGAAATGGGTTAATTGTTTGGATCCTAAGTATAATATTTGTTTGTTTTTTCTTCCTCAGGTATATTGTTGACTTCTTCCTAGTGATAACGCAGCTGGGATTTTGTAGTGTTTATGTTGTATTCTTGGCAGAAAATGTGAAACAAGTGAGTAATGTTATTGTATGGAAACAGTTATGGGTTCAGATTCATTTTTCCTCCCTTTTATTTCCTATCCTTATGAAGTCCAAGAGAACTACTTGTAAAATGGAAAGTGGAGAGATGCATGGAATGGGTTCTGCCGCGCTTTCCACAAAAGAGCTTTCGGTAAAAAGGAGCAATGTGCAAAGTGAACTAAATTCAGATCTTGTGCAAGTGTTTGGGGCTTCATTGCCCTCTGATTTGTTTGTTGAATTTAAAAATTAATTGTGGAAATGATAGAAAATAAGGTGGAAACTGATCTAGGAGCCATTTGTCCCTGAATTTTATTTTATTTTATTTATTTTTTTTGCCAGGCCTTCTGCTGACTTCTTTTATTTCCCTGACCTTCTGGGCATATTTTTCCCTTTTCATGTCACTGGAATCTTTGTTTAAAGTCTCTTCCCTTTTCTAGAATGGTCTCATCTGCAAGAAAATCCATTGTATCTAAACCAATCTTGATTTTTGTTCTTAAAAGGGCCTGACATTGAAATTTCCACAGCCACCTCAGTAGTCAGTTCCAATGCTTTCTTATCTGTTAAGACAGCTTTTTCTTTCTAGAAGCTTAAAATTTCTTAATGGTGTCCTTAACTTAGCACTCTAGCTACAAGTAATTTATTCTTTTCTACTTGTGGACACCTTTTATATTTTTGAATATTGTTATTATGTCATCTGATAGAGACATGATAAACTCTAATAATTCTTGCTTTTCTGGGAATGCTCTGCAGTTGGTCACATCTCTCTCTTTTTTCCAAATTTTATCTCTGAATTTGGTTATGCTACTCTAGTTGTAGTTTTGCTGGTGACCAATAGAGCTGAAAGGTTATTTCACGTGTTTTACAGATCATATTCCAAACTTGACACTTCAGTTTAATGGTCATTTTGCAGGACCGTGTCAATATAGATCCATGATTGACTTGTGATCCACTGTGATCTCTCAATCCTTCACTGCAGAGCTGCATTCTAGGCAATTCTTCTGGTTCTTCTTTCTGTACAGATAATTTCTGTTAACCTATAGAACCTTTACTTTTCCTTACCAGATTGATTTTTAACAGTTCTCAAGGCTGGATTTTAATCCTGTTCTTCAATATTCTTTTACTTTCCATCTGGAATAGATGTTTAAACCCTGCTTACTACATCTGTGCTATTAATGAAAGTATTAAACAGCACTGCTCATGTAGTATTTCATGTGGTTTACTATACATACTATTACACACATAATATGTAGTTTTAAACGTACACAAGCAAATTTCAATATGTTAGCACAGGTGGCTGCTCAGACAGGAGCCACAGGTGCTTTGAGTGTGTGGTGCTCTCTCCTCCATGGGCTTATTAAGATGCCAAGACTCCACCAATGTACTCTGCTGTGTTTTCTGCTCATAATATTATGGTTAGTTACTTGACATAAAGCTAATGAGGATGAATCTGAGGATAAATCTGCATTAGTCATCCATGTGGACACTTATACTACCCAATAGGTAGAATAAAGGTGTCTTGGCATATCTTAACTTACTTTAATGAGGAAGAAAACTGTCCCCTTGGGCAATTAGTACATAGAAGATAGTATATTTTTTTTCTTCCCTTTGTAAATGAGTATTTATGTTGTGTTTAAAAGTATTCCAAGTTCTATGGATGAAGATCTTGTAAAGATGAGGTGGAATTGTGTATTTAGTAGCTGAATACTCTCTAATTTGTGTCTTGGAATAAAAAACCCAACCCAACCTTAAAAACGGCAGTCCCACTGTCACAGTCTATCTCAATACCTAAAAATCCCATTTTACATCTGGTGTCCTTTTTCTGGCATTCTGAAGTGGGAATTTTTATTGCGTCCTTTGCAACGTAAGTTTTAATTGAAACCTTTCCTATCAAATACATATCAGATAAACCAGTTGTTAAATATGTGTTTTGACCTTAAGCAAAAGGCAAGGCTGAACACTTGACCTTGGCTTTTGTAGATTTTGGAAAAAACAAAACCTTTTCAGGAATCCTGTTGCTGCTTTCTTGAAGAAAGTTTTAAAGATCTTGCAGAAAAGCAACCTCTGCAAAAGCAATGGCTGCAGAGACCCATGACATGTACCCTCAGCATATATCATCAGCAATTCAGAAGTCCCAATTCCAAGAGAATTTGATTCAGATTGCCCCGTGGTCTTTCCTCCAGGAGGGAGAAGGCTGTGGATTCTTCCTGGCAACTTTCTGTTGTAGAGATGTGTCCCGTAGAGGGCACCAAAGAACACAAATTGTTACTGCTTTAAATCTGCTTATTTGGGGGAGTGGAAGGAAGAGGCAGGTGAATAGAGGGAATGGGGAAAAAAGGAAAACCATAGTAATAATGTTACTAATACCACTCCTTGACCAATACCTCTGCATTGTGCTCCAAAATCTTTATGATATTTCCATATTGAGGTGTGCAAATTAAGCTCGTTGGAACCAGCCGGAACTTCCACTGAGATGGTTTCTTTGATATTCTTAGTTAAAACTAGTACCAACCCAAACTGAATAGTCTCTTTTTCCCTTTATTTACCGTTTCAGAGAACTAAGATGTGACAGCATTTAAAAATGGTTCTGGCAGGTGAATGGAATATTCATCAGTCCAGTTTACTTTGGGGTGAATATTTAGTTAGACACACATGGTGCGTATGAGTCTAAATATTTATTTCATCTTTTGAATTCTGTGAAATGTTTGATATACCTTTCTTCTAACTATGTAGTATAGCTTCTGGTGCCTGGGGGATTATAACAATATTGGCTGAATTACATTAGAGTTTTCCCAAGACTTTGTGCTACAAGTCTCTATTTCCAGTTATGTCAAATTTCAAATGAAGCTTTTCCTAAAAAATATTTTCCTGGGGCACCTAAGAAACTCAGGTTGGTGGCAGGAGTTCTGGTTAAGATTATCAGCATGCAAATAAAGGGCTTACAGGTGAAGGTGTCTGGAATTGGAGAAGGACAGTGAAACTGGAACAAATAGTTGGATGTTGACTGCAGCAAGACTGGAGCAGGAACATACTGGAGTAGAAAAAAGAATCTGTGCCCAAAAGAGCATGGTCCTGTTTCCGTTACTTTGCTTTTCTGGCTTGAGCAACAGAAGATCTTAAGCCAAGAGCTGTACTGTTTTGATCCCACAAGATGATGAAAAGTCTATAGATTGTATGACAGAAGGAGTGGGTTTTTGAGATACAGACAAGGAAACAGTGGTCTCAGTCAAAGAGACTTAAGGAAATTAAATTATTTCTCGCTTCTGAGATACTTCTTATAAGAACTATGTTGATTAGTTGAATTGAATTTTCTGCGGTCGCTAATTGTGTATTAGTCATTTTCTGAGTGCCTGACATCAGGAATCTGATAACCAGATTAGCACAAGTGGTTGATCTTTATGGATACGGCTGAAGGTGGTGGATGCTGTGCTTGGGCTGTGGAAATGAGACATAAGGTGAAGCACTCTTGTGAAGAAAGCTGTTTCAGGTATCACACCATCATGTAAGTTGGTGCTTGAATAACTGAAGTGACTTCTGATGAAGTCACCTTGTGACTGTACATATCACCAGCCTTTGTAGTCACTATGTCCGGCAACGTTGGTGGCTGTGTACTTCCTTTTCTAAAACCATAATGATATTTCCTCATGTGGTTTAGAGAAGTGTTTGTGGAACTCCCAGGTATGGTCATGATACGCACAGAACAAAATGCAGATAGTGTGTGTTCAGATTGGAAGTTTACCAATATTCACTGGGCTCTGTGACATATACAGAAGAATAGATATCTATGCCTTTTTCAATAACGGATCCATTGAATGGATAAGTGAAAAGATTTCTCTAAATTGGCTGATATTCCGGTGATATTCCAGATGATTTTGCTTTGTTTAGGAAAGAGATACAATGCCTGCTGGTATCAGGCATTGAGATACAATGCCATCCTGGTGCAGCATGATGGCCGTATGCAGAGAATACCAGGAGATTGAAAGTGATTCTTGTCCAGAACAGGATTCCAAGATTATATTAATTTTAATATTTAGGAGACTCCGCTAGACAGATAGTGAGTCATAGTCTGTCCTAACACAATCAGCAGAAGACTTGCACTGAGCTAAACAGCATATGAGAAAGAGTTTAAGAAAAAAAAAAAGTCCTCCTGTTGCTTTGTATTTTGTTACTTGTTAGAACAGTTTTAAGTGTTATCTGATTTCTTATTTTATTCTTTTAATCTGGTAAAGCACATTCAAAGTGATGGTAATGCTAGCCTGCATGTGAACAAATCAGTATAACATCTTTATTAGAGTTTTCCTCTGCTGCTCTTTTACTGTCAAATTTGCCCACAGCCAGTTTCACTCTAAGAGGGAGAGTAGCGATCATTACTTTTTATAATTTTTGCATTTCACTTTCCGACTCAGCTTTCTTCCACCCATCAGTCACTCTTGCCTGTTTGTTTAGCTCTCCCACAAGATTAACCTTTGCTGGATCTTATCTGGTGACCTCCTTCTGAGTCATTGTACAGAGTCACTATTTGTGTCATGTCTCAAAATCCACCCCGGTGGTATGGATGTTTCCTCTGGCCTTCCCTAAACCCATAAGTGGTACTGCCCTGACTGATGTTGTTAAAGTTGTTTTATTGATATGAAGTTGATTTAAAAAAATATATATATATCACACACAGATGGGAATAAACTGTTCTCCTGTGCTTTTATATCATATTACTGTGTCCATAATACCAGTTATGTTGTATACGTGTGTGTTTATGTGTACATAAAATTCACCCCCAAAGTAGTTTGTAATGTGAAAAACTCTATATAATGGACATAATGAAAACAGCTTGACAGTCAGCAAAGTTTCTTTTTCTTAATAAATTGAAATACTGATTTTTTTGAAGTCACGGGCTTCACATTTTGCTGCACGCAAGTAATAGCTAGCGGAGAGTAAATTTCAGAAACCTCCTCCACACCCAACAGTGTTACAGTTCATAGTAACCTCTTCATCTGATGGCAAGGTGGTCTCCAAAATACTTTGCCTGGGATAAGTGTGTGCCCCTTGAGGAGTTATTAGGGGATAAGTGGAACTTGGGAAACAGGGCTGGTTCATGTAGGACTCTGATTTTCTTTTCTTATTTATCTAAAGACTTGTAGAAGAATAGTCCTCTGGGGTTGGTCAGATCTCACTAGGCGAAGCTATCACAAATAAATAAGGTTTGTTCCATTTTTCTGAGCAGAATAATAAAATACTTTCATACAATGACAGCTGTGACTGCACAGAACAAAGATGGGAAGAGAGTAGGAATTACCCTGCTCTGTATTGTCAAAGTGTGTCAGTGGTGTTCTCTGAAGACAAAGAAGTGAGTCTGGGACCAGATGGGCTGTATCCCAGAGTGCTGGGAGAAACCTGAAGTCTTTGAAAGATCATACAGAGTCCGGGGAGGTCTCTGAGAACTGAGGAAAGGTAAATGTACTTATCTTCATAAAAAGCTAGAATAAATTATTATTGGAGGATTATAAGCCAGTCAGCCTCTCTTCAGTCCATTTGAAAATCAGAGATTGAGTCTTCTTGGAGCACATTTCTGGGCACAGGAGAGAAGATGATGTGACTGGAACCAGTCAGCATGGATTTACCAAGGGATTGACCAACTTGATTGCCTTCTATAAGAAAAAAAAAGCCTGAATTCGTACGTAATGAGAAAGTACTAGATGTCACCTTGACTTTAGCGAGGGTTTCCATGCTGTCTCTGGCAGCATCTTTGTATCGCGGTGAAGCTGTTATGGTCTGGATGGATGGATTGACAGACAACTAGCTGGGGGACAAAAAAGCTTGGTTGTATGGTCAAGCTCAGAGGGTGGTGGTCATGATCATAAGCCAGCAGTACACCTTGACAGCAAAGGAAACCAACAGCATCCTGGGTTATATGAACAGTAGAATTGCTGGTAGATTGAAGGAAGTAATTATTATCCTTTACTTTGCATTTGTTAAGCCACATCTAGAATACTCTTGTCAAGTTTGGGATATTCCCAGTGCTGGAAAGTCATTGACAAACTGGAGTGAGTTGAGGGAAGGGCTGCCAAAGTAATCAGGGCTGGATCTGGGAGGGCTGAGTGTACACTTGTACCTTTCCTGCGATTGTAGGGTTATACAGTCTTCCTCTGAGTTCAGTTCTACGTTAAGACTGTGGCCATAGTAGTCGGTTGTCTGACAGCACTTAGGAGTCAGATTATTGTCTTCAGTTGTTTTGTTATATATTGATTTCCCATTTTTGTTTAAGTCTTTCTGTGCTATAAGGAACTAACTATTTATTTTTTTTTTTTTACTCTCTAAATATCTTTTCATACTCATCAAGTTGTAGGCTTTCTGCAGTGTGAACTGATTAAGCACAGTCACACGCTGATTTGTAAGGTGGTGAATGCAATGGAGAGGAAAAGGAAACGATACACTCCTAAGAAAAACACAGGATAAGATTTAAAACAAATGGATTTTCACTGTTATCATTTTGCAGCAAGCAGAATAACCAACAGCTCATAGTGTTTTGATTGCGGTCTGCACATAGTGCAGAATATATTTCCACAAAACAAATTTTGGCAGTTATGGCCACATCAATATTTTTCCAAAAGATGCAATGAGAGTTGTGAATAGTCCCAAACTCAGTCTTCTGAATTGCACTGTAAGCAATTATTGTAGCGTTATATACAAAAAACCTAATACACTTTCACGTTGTGTGCTACTGTTTATCTATAGGCATGAATTGATATCACTTTAATAGATACAGAACTTTCAGCACTCTCAGAGCTCATGCTTTTTTTGAGTTAACATTGATTAATAAAAGTGAAATTAAGCAAAAAGAAAATATTTTGAATTAAAATACAGACAGGCAGGGTTTATACTGCAACATTATTTTGTATGAACACTGCTATGATGTGGGTGGATAAGGCATAAGTTTATTAGGCACTGAACTCAGGTACAACAGGAGTTGGTCATCTAACCCTTATATTCTCCTTAGGAGAATTCAAATGCTAATATTTAGGCCTACATCCTTCTTGCATTCATTTTACCAAACTGTCCCTTTCTAAAAGGGATCTGATCTAAACTGCTCATGTGGATTTCCTCTTTAGTCAGTGGTGGGGTAAAGCCACTTTCAGGTCTTTGAGGTCCTGATTTCATCATTTGTCTTAAGGATGTAACACTTGCTGAAGGTGCCTTGTCTTCCCCTCTGCACTGAGAGTTCAGGGGGCCTGGAATGGCTGACACCCACCAGGTGAAGCAAAGGGACAAATTCCCCTAGAGAAAAGCAGCAATGTGACCGTTTAATGCTTTTTTTTTTTTCTTTTTTCTACAGGTCCACGAAGGGTTCTTGGAAAGCAAGACTGCTCCGATAAATGTCAGTGCCACCAGCAGTTCTCCTGAGAAAAGGAGCACTGATTTACGAATATATATGTTGTGTTTCCTGCCATTCCTGATCCTCCTGGTCTTTATTCGTGACCTTAAGAGCCTGTCCTTTCTTTCTTTGCTCGCCAATCTGTCCATGGCTGTCAGCCTGGTGATCATTTACCAGTATATTGTTAGAGTAAGTATGAAAAAGTTAATTACCTTTTTTTTTTTTTTTTTTTCTCAGTGCATTTGTTGCATGTGGCAGTTAGTCTTTGGTAGATAGATACCAATACTTTCTGAAAGACAGAATTATCTTGTATTTTATTGAGGCATCTTATTTTAAGGAGGTGCCTTAATACTTGAGACATGCTGTAAACACGGACTTTTACAGTAATTTTGGAAGAAAGGATAATATTGCTGTACTTAAGGTAGTACGAATATGCATTGTAGTAACTTGGAGTCCTCGAGTGGAAGAGTATGTGAATTTTTATGTGTTGCACACAGAACTTCCAAGGTTTTAATTTGCGGTCAATCTTTTTGTTGCAACAGAAAAACAGTTTCTACAGTGTTTATTTCTAGTGTTTCTCCAGTACGATCAGGAAAAATTTAAGACTTGCCCTTGAAGAACACATATTTCAGACTTCCATCTCCTGAGAAGTTGAATACTTGCTTAGTTTTCTGGGTTGCTGCTGTTTTTCATATTTGGAGGCATTTCATAATGGAACAAATTAGACTGATGGCTGAAAAAAAAGCCCCACAACTAGAAACCTCTACATTTTTCTTTCTTAGGGTTTTTGAAATGTAGGTCAGTAGCGAGTGCCACTGTTCTTTGAGAAAGCTTTCACATGAGTGCATGAAAGGAGTGGGAAGCAGAGGATGTGAGGGAGGCAGAAAAGCCAGCGAGAGGTATTGGCTGGGTGAGGAGGCAGGAGAAGTTACATAGAAGAGATTGGGGAAGATAAAGAGAAATTAATTTTTCTGCGGGAACTCAGCTTGTATTAAAAAGATTTTCTTTTACTGTCCCTTGTGGTTATGAAGAATATCTGTGCAGTATGAAAGAAGATTAGAAAATACAACACTCTGAGAATAGCATGTTTGCGGAAGATTAAGCTTGAGGTGTGAGCTTTCCCTTTTGTTTTAATTGATGCTCACTCGTATACACCAGAGTGATGATTTAACTGTGAAAATTTCTAGGGTCAGTGATGTGAATCTAGAGTAAATATATCTATAAGTGTCTGTGTGTGGGTGGGAAGGTGGCTATAAACATGTATAAAGGACTAAGTTTGGGAGGAAAACCAGGGACTGTAAATAGCAATGTATACACCACTGTCAGCATGTACTGAGTTTTCTTTCCTGTAGCATAACAAATCAGACAAAATTGTAGGAACAGCTAATGCACTTTATTTACATACTGCTATTTTGCTTTGTTTATTTCAGGATATCGTAGATCCTCGAAAACTGCCTCCTATGGTTGGCTGGAAGAAATACCCACTGTTTTTTGGGACTGCAATATTTGCTTTTGAAGGAATTGGTGTGGTAAGTGCTGAATTTTGTGCTAGACCGTGGGATATGGGCAGTTTTACTCCTGTTGTTTTTTAACTGTTTTTGTAAAAGCACGAATCTCCCATGTTGATATGAAAAGGGTTAATTTATCTTGTCAATAAGGCAAAATTTGACACAATATCCCCATCAAAGGGGAGTTTGGTGAATACCAATTGCTACTTGGACACATAGCACCTTCCTAAATTACAAGGGTAACTTTAGTTCCAAATAGATTGAGACAGCGGTGTAATAATAACTGCTATCATAATATGCTATATAATAATATGATGATACTGTAATTATAATGATTCAGCAGCTTAGTTTTAGGTGATGAGTATGTAAAAATAGAAACGTATTCAGCATCCTTCTGTTCCTTTGGGATCACAGAGGACAAAGAGATTTATTAGAAATGTATCATTCTTCCTGCTTCAAACTTATCTATAGATGTGACTTGATAGAGATGGAGATGATAAGAAAAAGGATAGAAATTTCAGAATATTTTTTTAATTCACGGCCTCCTGACAAAGAAACTCCATTCCTCATTGTTTCCTGGAAGATATCAATTAACTACATTTATCACTCTGAAGATTTAGTTTTTGAAAGTGGATCTTTTTTATTCTTACTCACTTATTACTGTTTCTAAGGGCTTTCTGATTGTATCTCACACTAGCAAAGTTTGCAAGATAGTTAGCACTTTTGTTCCACATGGCATATTTAAAAAAAAAGAGAGCTAAAGAGGCTTCTGGGAATGGTAGGTCATAATGTCTTTGAACTATTGGGAAAATACTATAGCCACTTTATTTGTAACTAATATAATTACATACTTCAGTAAGTGTTAGTGTATGCTTAAAACTAATAACACACTAAAAGACCCCATCCCCAAATCTCAATCAAACCAACTGCAAAACAGTGTGCAATTAATCT
>JAOXJM010000001.1:198700399-198725834 GCA_026413425.1 Tringa solitaria
TACTCTGCCCTGGTGAGGCCCCATCTGGAGTACTGTGTCCAGTTCTGGGCTCCCAAGTTCAAGAAGGACTTTCAACTGCTGGAGAGGGTACAGCAGAGAGCTACAAAGATGGATTAGGGGCCTGGAGCATCTCTCCCTTACGAGGAGAGGCTGAGGATCATGGTCACAGGATCACTTTTCTGACCCTGAACTATATGGTTACAGGATCACTTTTCTAAATGACAGTTCATCTTCTCAAGCTAAAATTCCATTTTCTCGCACTGAATGTGAAATATATGCACATCTATGGCACTGCAGGAATAGTGATCACTAATTACAAGGATTAGCTCTACTGGGCATTCACTCATGTCACTGAAAGTTAAGTCATGCACAAAATTAAAAAATTCAAAACCTCAAGGATTTTGCTTGTTCATCCCAAGTATCACTATTACAATAAAATAATAACTAAATCAAACACACTTTTTTCCTAAATAATTCTTCCCATATCAGTATTTCAGTTTTAAGTGTCATAGACCCACTTGGCTAGTTTATTGCTTTTTTTTTCATACAGCAACTAAATTGTACTTTTGACCTGTAACAGTCTTGTTCTTCAGCAATATTGAGTTAATGTATGTCTCCCATAAACGTGGGTGAGAACTGTGCATCTGACTCACCATGTTCTCGGCAGAGAATAAGCCACTTCCTTATGCATGTAATATTCCAGTTATATTCTCAAATAACGGTAGTTGTAAACATTTCTTAATTACTCAGTGTCACAAACAATTCTTGTTGAACATCTGTTGGTGACAATTGCTGAAGAGTATTGTGTATGGTTAGTTACTGTAGGACACAAACCAATTACTGCTGAGTTCTGATGTGTTACTACTTCCTGGAAATTTTACTTTATCAACTCAGACTTACTGGTAACTCTAATTTGATCTGATTTTAGCTCTACTGTACTGTAGTGTTTAACATTCATTTGGAGTCTGTTTTGTCCTGCCAGATGCTCCAAAGTGGTTTTATGCTGCCCCAGGAAAACATTGTAAAGTAGATGTAGCATATTCTCTGACTTCTGCTAACACATTTAAAAATGAAATTCCTATGAAGAGACCTATTATACAGATGGTTTTTATGAGTTATTAAGAAAGAGCAATATTATTGTGTTTTAAAAAAGTAGTATTTGTTCATTCCTATTTTGTTTGTGACCCATTTAATAGTACATATTGTAGAATACGGAGAAGATAATGTATTGCTTGTTTGTGTGTCTTTCAACTCCATCTGTCTCCCTTAGCTTTTAATAAATGAGTTAATAAAGGCCATGTGCTGTGACAGACTTCCATGGTCTTTCTAGTAAGCAGGTCTGGATTAATGTTTTATTTCTCTTGCATGAGTAGACTCAGTTATCTCTCATTCAACATAGATACTGCTATTTATCACAGCTACTTCTGCTGTCCTTTAAGACTCAACTGTATTTATCACTCTCGGAATTTTGAGATTGTAGATTTTCTACAGAATATTTTCTTCATTTAGGACATAATGGATGGTGCTTTATTAACAAACTGCACATCATTATCCACTTACCCTTCAAGTCTAGTCTGGAAATGGAATAATTTCCACTCTCTTTTTTCTTTATAATAGTTTTTAAATGCATTATAAGCACAAATGTGTTTTTGGGATTTTACAGATAAAGGTGAGAGTTAAGATGGAAGAACTAAGGTCAACCACATTCTTTCATCCCAAGTGCTCAATTTTAAAAATTTAGAATACTACGTTTCAGAATACTTGGCATTATGTAATGTAATACAGCTCTTCATGTGGCTTCAGCACAGATTCTCTTACTGTCAGCTGCATCTGCAAGTGCTCTGCACTTCTGCAATCCCCCTCCGTCCCATTCCAGTGATTTTCTTGTGTTTTGTTTGGTATGTGTTTGTCACAGGCAACATCTCTGTCATCTTACGCATAGGTGCAACACTTGTTCTCTTATGAATTAAGAGAGAGCTTAATGGTGTCTAATGGTCTAGTTAGATCCTCACAAGCTTCATTACTGCATTACATGCATTACAAAGCATGTACTCTCATGCTTTTAGTGACATAGATCATACATTGTTTTAATTATCAATATCTTTAATTCAGTCATAATGAACTGACAACCAAAGTTGTAATAAATAAGAAATTCAGTCATAAAACGCAAATCTTCTCAACCAGTTTTAACTGTTGGAAGATTACGTATCTGGGAATGCAATTTGTCTTGCATATCTCTGTGTGTTTGAATCTAAATTAATTGTGTCAGCTCTCGCTGCTGTGAAATAAGTTTTAATCCATGTGGTCAGTGGAGTGTAAGGAGGTAGTGTCTTGCTTTCTGAAGAATTTCATATTTGGTTAGGTGAATTGTACCCAAAATTTAGTTTACTATGTTGACTAGATCTTGACCTAGTATAATGGAATCTAAACAACTAGCTTGTCTGTAGGCACCCAGATTTAGATGAGAATAGTTCCATTATATTTTTTCATATTTGTGTAGATTTTCTCCATGGGAAGAGGTGAACCAGCTTCTTTCTGTATTCCTGTTTTTCTCCCTTAACTGTTCACCTGAGAGGGAACTTAGCACTAAAATGCAAAACTGTGTGTGAATTAATATTACATATAGCCCTTGTGAATGAATTTGTCAGAGAACAAGACACAGAGCATTGTTTTGCTGCCAAATAAAACTTGGCTTCCTGCAGCTTTAA
This sequence comes from Tringa solitaria, assembly GCA_026413425.1. NCBI lineage: Eukaryota > Metazoa > Chordata > Aves > Charadriiformes > Scolopacidae > Tringa > Tringa solitaria. The sequence continues at coordinate 198,703,108 of JAOXJM010000001.1, forward strand.
GTATCAGTGCCATTCTGATCTCTGTATTTTGACAAGGATGTACTTGGGTGAGAGAGAATATTCACAGAAGAGCAACTGTTCTCTGACTTCAGCCCAGGTTCAGCTCTGTGGGATTCAGTTTCTTATTAATACATGCCAGTAAATATATCTGTCTTTAAAAGCCATTCCTTGGCAAAAAAAAATATTCCAATTGTTCAATGCAAAACCAAATAATACAGTAGCAATTTTTTCATGTTACCATTGTCATTTTTATTGGGAATTATCAGAGGGAATAAAAAGATAACTTATTGTTTTAATTTACTGTTTTGTTCTTTGCATACTGTTTTTTTTTTCTTTTTCTCTTGAGTAGGTGGTTGAACCCCAAGGAAAAGAACAGCTTTAGATTTAAATGGTATGTATATGCATAACTTTGAGTGCTCTGCTGTTGCAATGAGAGCTGGAACAACAATCACAATAAAAATAAACACACAAATGATTATGAGCAATTGTTTTAGCTCAAATAACTGTCATTCCATATAACATAAAATTATGGGGGTTAAGCACAATAGAAATAATTGCTATGATTATATATGAACAAAGTGCTTGATAGCAAAATAAAGGAAGAATACATTATTACTGATTTGGTTACCGAAGTGCAGGGTAGCATTTTAAACTCACTAAAGATGATCAGCCTTCGAGTTTTTTGTAACAAAGGATTGCGTATAATAATAATAAAAAAAGCATGATAGATTTTCTGAAAAAGATTTTGGATTCCTGTAGTTTTTGGTGCCAGAATTTGAATCTGAAAGCCGTGAATCTTGTTGCGCTCATGGAGCAAGTTCAGATTGGTTCACAATGCTGAATATTGCCCATATTACTTGCCAGGATATGGAACATAATAACAAATTATATTCTTAGGCAGGCAGGCGTGATAATTTTTCTACTTGGTACTTAAGGTCATTTCTTAAATAAAAGGAGACACAGAGGAGTTGTGGCTAACTTTGTTATAACATATTTCTTCAGCTCTGTCACTTGGAATAGCTATACTTTACAAATGAGAAAATCCTAGAAAAAAATGGTATGGTTATATTCAGCATCATTCATCTAAGGCTGACTTTCTGTGTGTCATGTTAGCAAACACTAGACATGCTCAATCTCTTCTGATGCTTCAGAGAAAGCTGGAGAAGGAGTTTCTATTTAGCATATCGTTACTATTGGTTATTCTGAAACAGGATATTTTGAAAAGGGTTAGCATTTCCATAAAGCTGCCTGCTGGTTTATGTACAACTATAAAGTGGTCCCACAAGCTGAGAATCATTTAACACCTCTTTGACTATGAAAGAGTAACTCCTGCACGGGGATACATAACATTAGCAAAGTATCATCTGTATTTTGATGCAATTTCCTGGACTACAGGAAATTAAAAGATAAAGAAGAATTTTACTATTACTGTTCTTTTTCATGTGAAAACACTTCCTCTTTTAAAAAAACTATTATACTTTTGCTGTCCTCTCCTTGGAACTCGTGTGTTGCCTGGGCTATTAAATATTTCAGTGGCTAGTGGTATGCATTGAGATGGCTTGAAAGAAATAGCCCTTGTATGTCCTTTCAAGATCTCTTCCATTACCGATTGGTTTGTTTCCTTTGCCTTCCTTTTTCTGGTCACAAAGTTAAATTGTTTGAAATTCCCGCATTGCACAATAGTTTCAAGTCTTCTTTCATTTCTTTTGTTTGCATGAAGCTATGGAAAATTGGAGTTTTGTATAACTGTTTATCTAACTTCAGTTTCCTAATGTAAAAATTCAATATTTTCTTTAAAATATGCCAAGTGTTAGAATACAAAAGCATGGAAAAAATAATTTTGAAGGAGAGAGACTGTTTTAGTATTTGTAGGTGTTTTACTTGCAGAAATGTTTTGAGAGCACGAGAATTTATAAAAACAAATCTAATTTTCAGGCTCTGTATCTAAACAATTCTGTCTTCCATCTTTAGTACCTGTAAGTTTACAAAGTTAAACTTAACTCTCTTTTGCTTTTCCCTGTTTTGATAGAAGTCCTTTTGAGTTTAGTCTTGCATTGGGGTATTTTTGCACAGGGGGTAGTGTTTAAATTTTGGAGCAAAGGTATAATTTTGACTGTATAATTTTTTGTTTATAGACAAATGTGAGCTTTTTGAGGTTAATAATTTCATTGTAGAGCTAGCTACTTTTTGAACTCTCAGGGTGCCCCGGAATCTTCTGGCTTACTTAAAGTGAAAAATCAATGTGTTACTTAAAGTGTAGATAGTTTGACCTTAAATTTTCTAGAACATACAATGAAGTAATTTACTACAGCTCATAATTTAGAATTGAGCTTCTTACCACAAAATAGCTTTTTAAAATAATGGAACTGGGTAATAGAGTATATAATTATAGTCCCTTTAATTTCTTAATTCTGTAGCATTTTCAGAAGATTACACTTTGGTTTTGATCACAGCCTTTGTAATCAGTGTAGAGCAGTAATGAAGCAAACTATAATGCAAAGGAGCAAGATTTTGACAAAATGCTGGTAATTTTATTTGCTGTCTAGTAGTGGGTGCTGGTATTGACTCCAGCACCACTGCAGAGAGCTGCAGGGTGATGTATTTGCCTACCCTCTAACTTGGTGAGGAGAAGAGATGATGGCAAAGCTTAAAGCAGTCTTTTGGGGATTTGGGAATTTCTGGAGCTCAGGTAGGGAAGGACCATTTTACGAGGAGAGGTTATGTCTGGGGAAGTGGGGCCAAACAGTTGAATGGCAGGAGAAAGATGGTACCCTCATTTTTTTCTTGGAGACCTGTTACCTCCAGGAGTGGGGGAGTGCCTGTGGTGCTCAAAATGTTTCTTTCTGATCCCAACAACCCCTTTTCCCTCATCATCAACTGGTCTTCACACAAAGAGGCTAAAGCAGTTTAATATGACTGTTACTATTTTATGTGCTAAGCTGGTCGATGCGTGAACTCATTGTCTTGAGTGGATGTAGCTTCTTACTTACTTCACATCTGCAAGATTTTTGTTTTCTGAACAAAAGCGATTTTATATTATCTGTTATGTTTATTTGGAGATTAAGAGACAAATTGCACAATCTACTTCAATATTGTACTTAGCTTTTGGGGACAAACAAATTTGGACCTTACATTTTGTGATTGGATATCTCATTTAAAAGTGTAGGCTTCAGAGTCTGAGCTTTCCTTAAGTGGAAAATAAAAATTCTACAGTAGTATAAAATGATGGCTAAACTTCTGTGATCAGTGACTCTTTTCAAATAACTTGTTTTACAGATACAGGCAATAGCTTCTTATCCTTCTAAGAGGCAGCAGAGGATTCAAAACCAAGCAACGCTTTTCCTTTATAGGCATTTGAATTGATTTTTCAACTGCTTGTGTTAGGAATGTGATTAGATTTCATGTACTAGAATTCCTTTCCAAAGTGTATAATGCAGAGATTAGTTCAAGAAACTTTTTTTCTTTTTTTTCCCTTCAAACTTTCTATAATTTTGCACACTTCTTTCAGGCCTTATGATATCGGAGCCAGTAAGTCCCATCCATTCCAGGTTGTTCGTAGGGTACTTATGGTGGTTTACAGCTTTTATTCTGAGATGCCAAGTGCTGTAGTCATGTTGTACTAAAACCAGCCCATGTACTTCTAGTTAGTGACTCCCAACCTGTAAAAATAAATAATACATGAGGAGCATCTGGACCAGGGCACAAGTCTCATCTGACTCCCCACCTTCTAGTCCTCAGCGGTCCTGTCTGCATCTCTGGCTTTTTAGTGCAGAGCTTTGCTCTCTCCTGAAGTTTCTCTGTAAGTGGTCGGGGGCTACTACTACAATCCAGGACAGGTGAGAATATTTTTTTTTTAAATGATAAGCTCGATTGTCTGAAAAAAGTATATTTCAGTATAAAAGATAAAGTTCTTTTAAAGGAAATGCCTTCGTAGTACAGAAGTGAAGGCAGAAAAACCAGTCAAAACTGGGCTGCGCTGCGCAGTGCAGGCAGAGTTGTTGCAAGGTGTGAATTAAGTCTTGCTTGTTTACCCTGTATTTATACTAAAATGCTGTGAAATCAGATAGTAATTATGTCTTATGGATCAAATTGCAATTTCGATCTCATTCCAATTATCTTGGTGTATGAGAAAGCTGGAAACTGTAATGTAATTGTAGTGTTTTTCTGTTCTGTAAATGCTGTTGCTTAACAATGAATAGTAAAAAAAAAACCCTTAAAATAAATAAATGAAAATTTTCATTAATTGCTTAGCAAAAATAATCTTCCTAGCTGTTGACCTGATCCCAAACCAATGAACTGAATGAAGGGTTTCGGACTGAGCCTTCATGTGTGTTTTTTTAGATCCTGAGGCATAAGAATAAATCTGGGAGCTGTTGCTCCATGTTCTCATATTAGAATACTCTGTTGGGATATGATATATTTATGGAAGAACCCTTATGTTCTGTTGTTGGAATCCAGTTGTTAGTTTTGAGGCTTTCTCAATGCTAAATCTCATTTTCATTTTTTTTTAATGTGGACAAAGAGTTATTTCTGTTTTCCCTGTTCTACATCAATAGCATCTTTCTTCTGCGAAGTAGCAATGTGAGAGTGTGTGTTTTTGTCTAGTAGAGATGTAAAACACGGTACTTAGACTGTCTTCATTGTGCCTGTAAGGGATGACCACTGAGCTGGTGATGCACAAACATACTGGGAAAATTAGACATTCCTTTGTTATCATCTTATGTTCTTGCCACCTACTTATTTGTCCAAGTGCTCTCAAGAGATATCCTAATTATTAGGTACTTTGGAGTTCCAGAGAGTTGGTAGCATTTAGCACACAGATGACTCATTACAAATACTCTGGCTTTGCTTGATGTTCTTACAGTGCTGTTAAACCCCTTTTCCCCTGTTGCTAGTTGAACGACTCAGCCTCTAGAGACAAAGGGACACTCTTAGGTCATTTACAAAGAATCTCTGTATTGAGATAATTAGACACAGGGTGTCTAGGATAGTATAAAATATGGATTTTTATGTTTTTAATAATCCTGGTATTCACAGTGGCTGCCTTTCAGAATTGCACATCTGTTACAACCATACAAGTTTTTGAAGTCCTCTAATATGGTGTGAACACCATGACTCCAATATGTTAAATTCCTTTTGCTTGGTTTATTTTATAAGTATACAAAAATCAGGTTTGAGAAAACACAGCTCATTAAACCTTTATTAGCTATAATGTCACACTGAGAAAGGCTTGTATTACCAAGTTAATGCAAGTACTTGTGCTCTTTAGTTTAGACTTTATGAACCTTTATTGTGTCTTACTATGTGTTCAGTATTACCATTTAAATTACTTGTACTCTTGTCAGCTGCCCATGCAACTCTATATACTTCATATGCCCAAATTGTTTTTATTCTAAGCTGATATGGGTTTTTTCACTTTTGAAAATATTGATCACCCAAGTGTGTTTTTATATATGTATGCATATATATACGTGTGTATGTTATTTTATGCCCTTTTCCAGTCGTTGTTTGAAAAAGTGGGAGGGGGAAGATGAAAAATCTGGAAAAACAGATGTATAGCACTTGTACATAGGCAGTTCCATTAAACAAGTAAATGATAAAATGGTCTTCCAAGACATGAAAGCAAATGTAGAATCACAGGAGAGCAGAGGTAAGAAGGTACCAACGGAGATTGTCAGCCCTCATCCCCTGCTCAGAGCAAGGACAGCAAGAGCAGGCTGCTCCAGGCTGTGCCCAGGCAGGCTTTGAATACCTCCAAGGATGGAGACTACGAAGCCTGTCTGGGTGACCTGTTCTGGTGTTTGACCACCCTCACAGTGAAAATGTTTTGGTTTTTTTTTTCTCTCCTCACGTTCAAAAAGAAATGCTTGTATTTCAGTTTGTGCCTGCTGCCTCTTGTCCTGTCCCTGGGCAGCACTGTGGAGAACCCAACTCCATGTTCTTTACTTCCTCCCATCAGGTGTCTGTAGATATCAACAAGATCCCCAAGACATCTCTTCTTCAGGCTGAACACTCCCTGCTCTCTCAGCCTCCCCTCTCGTGAAGAATGCTCCAATCCCTTAGACGTTTGTCGTGTCCTGTTGTCCAACACACACCAGTATGTTCATGCACCATGCAGATGTACATCCTTTGGGTGTAAAAATACAATTTAAAAATGCATTTAATTGTTTTAAAAGCAAATTTTCTTTAGCTTCCAGTAGTACTTGTTCGAAAGCTACTTTAGCAGTAACATTCTGACACATTCTTGTCTTGTATAGAAGTAAAATAAAGAGAATGCCTAAGAAAATAGGGTCAGAGGGGTAAATAGGAGATTTAGTTGAAAAAAGAGTATATTTTTAAATCCCAGTATTTCCTATATAAGACTACGGCCACAACCTAGTGGAACAATGGATATATAAATCTGCTTTTAGAAAATGAGACCTTGATTAGTGAGAGAAGTGTGGGACATGAGGTAGACAGTTCCTAAAACTCCCTTTCCTTTATAATGGCAAACTCCTCATATAAATATAAAAAGTTTTGATATTTATGGCCAGCCAAATATTAAGTATTTAACATAGTAGAATGGGTCTAAATTACAAATTCTCTTTTGTGTTTCTGTATTTATTGTCTAGGCTTATAAGATAGACATTTTAAGGAACAAAAGCCTACAATTAATATGGCCTAGATCTAGACAGTTACCTGATTTTCTGAAGTGGTGAGCCTGAGCCACATCATTGAAGAAAAGTGGTGATGGTTTGGTGATTGGCATTTCTGACATCCAGGAGATGTTTGAATATGGATTTCATAGTTTAGTTCCTGATATGTGTCGGAGAGGAAGAAGGAAATTTCTTTTTCTATACTTTTTTATTGTTATTACTGTGGTATTATTCAGTAAAATTGGAGCATCCACCCTTAGCCAACAAGATAGATGTAATCCTTCATCTTTGCAGTCATTAGGAAATATTTGTAAAATCAATACATGCATGAACAACAGAGGTGATGAAATGACTTAGCTCTCACAAAGTAGTTGCAGCTGTTGGAATCAAGTCTATCATGTCTTACAAATACTTGTAGTTTCTGGGTTGTTCCTAGCAGTGAGGAGAGGGTGTACGATTTGGGTATCCTCCTGTGCCGTTCAACAGGACCTGCAGCTCCATTGTCCTGGTCTGCTCTAAGCTGCTGTTTTTGTTTCTCCCATCCTGAGGGTAAACAGGAGGGTAAAGCTTTTTCCTTTACATAGCATTTTTTTCCCTTTAACTGCTGGTTCCTGTTGTCTTGTAACCTAGATAGGCAAAAACTTGTCCTAGAGCTGAATCCATTAGTTCCTTATGTCGGCAATGGGAGTGGCGTTGCAAGAGTGGACTGGGAATCTTTTCACTACAGGAAAAAGTCACAGCTTCCTGATGAGTTGCCTGTTATCATTCAGGAAAGACTCAAAATTGGAGACTTCAAAACTTTTCAAAATTCGCTGGTTTGGTGTGTGTTAGAACTGTTAGAGTGCCATCAACTTCCTTTGGAGGGGACGAATGCAACTTCAAGTCCTAGAGGGGCTCACTTGTGCTTCAAGGGCTGTGGTCTCTCATACGTACTTGGACGAAGTAGTGGTTGCAGCAAAAAGTTTAAGAAACAGATAAGAATTAATAAGGTGAAATACTTGACTGCAGACAGAACAATACGCAAACATTTCATTTAAAAAAGATATCTAAAATGTTCCCAAGGTTTGGTTCTCTATATAAGTGTGTTTTGTGTTTTTTGAAATACGTGATGATGAGGCAGACAGTTATGTGTAGGTCGATGTGATATGTAGATCAGAGTTATGTGACCAGATCACCTGGTCAATTCTTGAGGGTGATTCGGGGTTCTGAATTTTGCCCATTTAAACTGGGTACAGGAATGTACTGTCAGGCATGTGAAAACTCTTTCCTTTCATCTTATGCTTGTTTCTTAGTGCAACCTGATCTTAGTGTGGTTCACTTTTCATCGCATGAAGAGTCAAATCTGCTACTTTTCTTTTTTGTAGTAAAAGGTTCCCATTTAAATTCTTTTAAAAATTACTGGGTTTTGTCAGATACTCCTGAAAAAACCCAAGAGGATAGTTCATCTTGCAACACACACAATCAAGTCGTGTGCGTTGGAGTGCCTCTGTCACAGATCACTGAGTTCTTTGTAATTATTTCTGCAATAATGTGATGAAATTATTTTCCAAAGGCATTTCCAATGTGGAAAATTGATATGGGTGCTTCACATGCATGTGCCGTGTCTGTAGAGCACCTTGCAAACATTTAGGGAGGTAAACATCACTCATGGTAGATAAAGCATTTGTAAAATACTATTGGTCTTGCAGGTTAGAATGCCCTCAGAAAATAGCGTGAAATGAAGCACACAATTATGTTAAGTAGTCAGTTACTACAAAATTGTCCTAGAATGTCATGCTGTACTAAACCATTTATTTTGTACACACATTCATGCATATTTGTCTGAAATGAATCTTGGGATTAAATACAGTAATGCTATAATGAAAATGCATGTGATTATATATTGCAAATTTGTCTAGAGGAAAGAAGAAAAAGGTTTGATATATGAACTGTCTGTAGAGGAAACATTTTGTTTCAGCCAAGGAATTAAAGTAACTTACAGCCTGTTTAAAATCTAGGAAAACAAAACCTGAGACACAAATCTAAGTATGGTGATGATTTACATCATAGAATTGCCCAGGTTGGAAGGGACCTTTCAGATCACCTGTTCAAATAATGATTCTTAAGCATAGCTACTTTATCTGATAAAGACAGACACTCATGACATTGAAAAAATCATGGTCAGATCTTATTTTCTGCACAAAAAAAAAAGAAATCAAACCAAAATCATTTTCCTACCTTCTCCTACTCCTCTAAGCAAAGAAAACTGATTCTGTGAAGTTCTGTGAGTTGGTAGTTGAAAGGAGCAAATAAAGGGATGAAAGAGAAACAGATGATGCTTATCGAAGCTAGTCCTTGCCAATAGAAATGCTTCTGAAAACAGAGACGCTTCTTGGGTTGCTTTTGTAGAAGAAAATACTGAACAGAAATAGATTCAGTAGGCTTCGTACCCAGCTCATTCCTATTAAGAGAAAAACCAGAAAACAGAATTGTGACATCCAGAGGGAACAGATGTGTATAATTTGCATATTAATTATCACTACATTGATCTAAATTGAGTTCCGCAGGAGGCTCCCATTCACATTGGAAAATGTGGTAGAAACATCAGCAGAGAATCCCCAGTTGCCCTTAGTGCTGGCTTTTTGAGGTACTCATGGAGGGCAAAACCTATTGCAAATACCTAGTGGACCTGTGAAGGATTTTTGTTTGTTCCTGGTGCTGATCATCTGGAAATCCTGTGGGACAACATGTGTTGGGGGGTAGGATTTTAGTGATAGTAGTTCTTAAATATACTTAATTGTAGTTCAGAAGAGAGTTTAACTGCCCTGAGAAATGGAGTACAACTATGGTATTGTCTTGATTGGCCTTAAAAAACCATGTAATGCCTTGACGGCCGTTTGTGATGGCTAGATTGAGAAAATAAAAAAGGAGAAAGGAAACTGGCCACATGAAGTCCTGCTCCCCTTTCTTCCTGGAGGAAAGCAGAGAATCACAATGCAGGGAAAAGGACTGTGGCATCACAGATAGCATTTTTCAATCTGAAAATTTGTCTCTAAGCACAGTTCACCATTCCTTCTGGGCTTCTGGTCTTAATTTTGTTCGATGAACTTGCCAGAATTTCCATAGGTCAGTGGCAGAAGTATCATGCTTAATGGAATGCTATGCAGAACATACTCCTTGCTTTATTTTGAACTCCTACATTTTAGGGTTTCTTCATCTGTCCCTGGTGCAGCTAACATAGGTAGGATTTTTGTCTTCTAATAGTGTTGCACATTTATTGAAATATCTTTCATTGAACGGGATTGATACCTTAAACGAAATCAAAAGCACAAAAGTCTATTTGAGTCAGATGCATTATTATTTCATTTTATGAACCAAAATAAATAGGTTTGTCAAGCTTTATTTTTCTCTTCCTGCCCCGTTTTGTCTGGCTTTATAATTGAACTTTTGAAACACCATCCTCCACAAAATCTAACCTTATTTCTGCATTCTCTTTTCTCCCAGTACAGACTAATCAGGTCAGTTTTCAGATTGTTCCCTGTAACCTGTTCCTCCTGAGCTGCATGTCAATAAATTCTGTTCGAGTTTTCACCATCTGTACTTTGGCATTCAAGTGTCGACTTCATTAATGCTGAATGAGATGTTAGGGTTACCTATTCACTTCTTGGTAGCCAAAGATTCAACTCTATAGAATTGGGAAGATATAACTTAAAATTTGGTCTCCGTAAGTAGTCCAGATCTAAAAATTTCAAATATTAAAAGCACTCTACGTTGGAGGAAGTTTAGATGCTTATGAGACAGTTTTTATCTAATGTTCTTCTATTCCTATCCTAGGGTATTTCAAAGCCCTGAGGATTTATTTTTATTCTTCAAGTCATGCTGTTCTGTGTCTGACACTTATGTTAAATGCTGTCATTCAGACACTTGTCTTGTGTTACCCTTATGCTAATAAGTGTAAGTAATTTTAAATTTCAGCTCATTTATAGCAAGTTATTTATGATTTGATAAGGGTGCCTAAGTGGTATTTAGGTTTGTATGAAAACACTCTGATACTCAGATTTACACAGCTGGTATTTTTGTGCGGTGTGCCACCAAGATGGATTTCATTAGTTTGTCTTACGCAGCTGCAGGTGATCAGGCTGTGAGGAGAGCAGTCTGCTTATTTAGATGCCATAATCTAGAGATACAACACTGGGGAAATTTGATATTGACTACTTTTGAAGACCTGAGTTTGAAAATTTGGCCACAGCATATCTGTAGGATGAAATAACCTTGCATTGATCGCAGTTAGTCTTTCTGCAGGTTGGTATATGTCTGAACTGCAAAGTAGTATTTTTAGTCTGATTTCTTCAGAAGTCCATAGTATTTGAATATCCTTTAAATTATCCATTCAAACAGCTATCAGTACAAACTGCTATGTGTTCTATGGTCATACTATATTGCTTTGGATTTCATCCCATACTTTGCCTTTATTGATAGCAGAACTGAATGAGGTCAGCCATAAATAGTCCAGTCTGTACAAGAATATGGTGAGGTAACATGAAACTTGTTAAAATTTAGAGCATTTAATATCCAGTATATTATTTAATTCCAAAATACCCATAGCATATAACATACATATGTGATTATGAAGAGCTGTGGCTTTTTAATATTATTTTTTTTTCTGTCCTTAACACGGTAGTAGCTTGAATAATGGCCAGAACTTCCAAGTTCTACTGTAGTGTTTTTACAAAGGGTTACTGAAGAGTTACTTCTGATGTAGAAAGTGTGCTTATGTGGAGAGTGTTTGGTTGTCACCGTTCTGCAGCTGCTCCATCCCGCATTGCGTAGTTAAGATATAACTAAGCAGCGCTACGATGTTGATTACAGCTTGTCAGGCATTTCAGGCTGCTCCTCTATGCTTAACTGAAGTAGATATTTTCCAAAAGTATGGTTCTCCAGCAACAACACTAAATTTTGGAAGTTTCTATTTTTTTTTCATTTTTAAACTATTATGCAGGAAAAGATTCTGTTTAAATTGATTTTTGTTTTCTCAAATGGAGAAATGAAATTGTTTTGGATCCTTTTCAGTGTCATTTCTTAAAGGTTTCATTTTTATTGTACAATTTTATGGGCAATTGAACAATTATGTAGAGTAGACTACCTTTTTATTTCTGACACTATAATGCAAGGCTAACAAAATATAAAAACACTTAGCATTGAAGTAGGCAGCTATTTTTGTGCTGGTGTGCAACTACTGAATCATACATTTAGCTTTTTGTTTGATTATAAATTCTGCAGGGCAGAGACTTCTAGGTAATAAGTATAAAACAGCTTGTAAAAAAATAGCATGATTCTGCATCAATTTTATTCTACAGTAGGATTAAAAAAAATTACCTCTTTCAGTCTTTCCATGTTTCTCTGTTGATATCTGTTTACAAGAAAATTGTGCTGAAGTCAAAAGCGAGATTCTCATTTACCTGAAGGCATGAGAGATTTTCTGGAACAAAATAGAGCTTTATGAAATAAAATTGATAGCGTTTTTATATGGCATTTAGCGCAGTGAACTGCTGCAATAATGATATTATAGATAGCCAAATATTAGTCATTACAATGTCTTACCTTATTATTGCATTATCACTCTGATATCTTCTTTCCTTGGGAATTACTACTTTCTCTATTGTCTCACCTCTTTCCATCTCCATTTCTTTCACTGCAGCTAATTCAGGGCTTCCCGAAAAGCATTAGTTTGGCAAGAACTTGAATCGGTGCACGGTTGTTTTCAACTACTCGTACTGATGCAGCTTTGTAACTGTTTGACACTCAGCACATTGAACGGGGAGTGACAAGTCTGCCAGTAATAAACACGGTGTCTGTTCAGGTCAAAAAGTGAGATATGTTTCCCTTCACCAACATTGACACAACGTGAGCAGAAGCTGCATGTAAACTGCAACAGAACTGCATGGTACAGCGCCCTTGGCAGGCTCTCATATGGCTGCCTCTGCCACTCCTCCTCACATGCTTTCTCCTCTCTTCTGCTTTTGATTGCTTATTACCTAGGCAGGAAATTAAACCATGTCTTTTTATCACCTTCCCTTAAATTTTCTTCTGAAGATCTAAGTTGACTTGTGAAATATATTTTAAGAATGCAGTTTATTAAACTCTTTAAAGAGGAAAGTCAAAATAAAAATTGTTTCATTTTACTTTATTTAGTAAATTCAGTAACAAGATTGGAAGGAAAGCTGGAATTTTTTAAATTCCTTTTGACATCATAGAGAAAGACAAAGGATCTTAGCTGGAATACTGCAGCCCATAAGTAAATTAAGAGTCTTAAGCTCTGTTTGCCAAAATGTCTTTGACAATGAGTTTTGTTCCATTCCTTAATTGTATATTGCTTCATCTTTTTTTAAATTACAGGAGGAGATTGTACTTAATACAGAAAAAATCATCTGCAGTGCTAGTTTGCACTTTGCAGTAATGCATTTTGGTTTAATTTTTGTTTCTTACAGCAGCCAACAAAAATCCTGTTACCCACCTGTAACTTGAGTGGGTCTATCTCCCTTTGGAAATCAGGCTGCTGTGTTAGAAGTCTAGTGCAACTTTTATATCCTGTTTAAAGATTAAGGTACTGAAGATTTAGTCTGTAAAAATAGGTCTGTTTCATTTACATTTCCTTTTGAAAAGTTGCAATTTTATTTGCAGTGTAGCAATCAAGAATTGGATGCCAAATGCCTTCAGATAAATAGCTAATGTGGTTTTCTGTTGAGATTCCTGCTTGGGACCCCAGTCCTTCTTATTTAAAGTCTGCCTGTGATGTAGCTTTTTAGAGTTCTGAAGCTTCTGGGAGTAAATGCTTAAAAGCTTCTCTAGTTACTCTTATCAACTACATAGTTGACAAACTTGAGTTCCAAACTGGACTTTGTTATCATTTGTGCTGTGGCAGAGAGATTCTGATCCTCCAGACTTTCCTGCTTTCTCCAGCTACGTCAGCTGGTCTAATAAAAAAAATACTGCTTTTACCACAGTTAACTTTATTTTAGGGAATATCTGGCTGCAGGTATGAATACTCATAATTCGGGAAAATCAAAAGTTAATGGTTTAAAATACATGAACCTTTTTTCTGTTTTGTTTATCTGATTTTGTTTTTCTTAGTAGATACTGATCTTTTTTTCCTAAGTAAAGTAACTAGGATAGAAGCCTCACCTGTCACCTGTAGGTACTTCTCAGTCACTGCTCTCTGGCACGGTGTCATCTATAGGTACCTCTGTCACCAGATAACATTCTGTTACTAGTGCCAGCGTTCCAGGGCTGAGGCTTCTGTTCTAGTTACTTTTAAGTTTTTTTTCTTAAGTAAGTAACCTCAAGTTCCGACTTATTTTCATCCCTTGATATGAATTAATTTTTTTCCTTTCCTGTCCGTAGACATTACACCGAAAGAAACTGTTAGTTGATCAGCCTGAATTAATGACTAATTTGTAATAGTAATGAATTGTTGGTGTGTTCTGTTGTTTTTTTTGTTTTTTCTTTAGATTTTAGTAATCTGTGTTCCCCTTCACTACGTTTCTTAGACTAACTTGCAGTCTTAAACTGAAGACAAGATGGAAATCCTGTATTATGAAGTTTTTTCCAGATATATCTGGCGTTAGCTTCTTGCTGTCAGTTTTGTTTGTACTGGATTAATTAGTTAACTCTTTTGTGGCCACTTCCCCCTTTCCTAGTTATGTTGTGTGCAGAAATAACATAGTAGATACTAATCTTTTTTTCTTAAGTAACTAGGATAGAAGCCTCACCTGTTACCTGTAGATACTTCTCAGTCACTGCTCTCTGGCGCAGTGTCACCTGTAGGTACCTCTCTGTCACCAGGAAGCATAGGTGCCAGGGCTGAGGCTTCTGTTCTAGTTAAAGATGCACTGGGTCCTAGTGTTGAATACTTTGTGCTTTTCTAGAAAGTTTTGGATTTTCTAGAGACCAAGTGGGGAAAACCATACAGAATCTGTTGGTGTGTGATTTTCGGAGTAGATTTTTTTTTGTTTGTTTGTTTGTTTTTTTCTTGGTTTGTGTTGTGGTGAGTTTTTTTTAAAATCTACCAAAGTTATAAGTCCATAATTGTACAACAGTAAAATGTCATTAATTAGAGATAATATCTTAAACATTTTAGCAAAGGTTAAAGCTATTCTGGGGTAAACCCCTTTTTTGCAGTGTTTGGCGGAGCTAAAGCACGTAACTCAGGAGGGAGTTGTGCTGAGCTGGTTTTGGTGTGGGAGTAAAAGGTGAAAACAAGAGACTTCAGTTTTCTAATGGAGCCGTTTTGAAGAAGGTTTTTAAAGGCTGGTATCTGAAGAAAATTAAACTAGTGTGAGTACGGATAAATTCACCATAATAATGGAAACGAAGAGCCAATAAAAGAATGAAGGAACTCTGTTCTGAAGATAAAGATTTCACTGTAGTGGTATAACTTACATAGCAAACTGTTATTCTTAGTAATCTCTTAGTGTTTGAGCAGCCACCTGAAGTGATTGCTTTTAACGTGGCAGCAGCCCTCCTTCAGGTTAGGTTTGGTTTTGTTTCGCATCGTTACTAATTCTCATGTGTATTGTTTCATTGTACTTTCAGTGGTAGGTTACAGCTTACTTCTCAGAAATTCATAAAAAAACAATTTACCTTTGTGACTGAAAATAGGTTTTCACAGAATGTGAAAGCCAGTTCACAGCAAAAGAATAAGAGAGTCTGTTCCCCATACAGACTTGTCTGTTCTAGAGCGCTAATGAAACGTCTACTTTTTTTAAGCTCTCCTGTTAAAGAAAACATATATTTATGGTCTTTGTATTTATTTATTTATTTAGTTGTTTCTATTTCTCCACATAGAAGAAAATGAAGTTTGAAGTTGTTATTAAAGTCCCAGATTTTTTAGCCATAAGAATTCTGGCTAGGGCTGGTTTATCTCATATATCTTTACCCTGTCTGACTGTTGTGCTGCTGAGTTGATCTGTATTTCTTGCAGTATCCCCTTACAAACATGGCTTAAGGAAAGGGAAGCCCAGCTTTCATACCTCTCCCTCATTCCATGGGGATTCATCACAACTTGGTTTCCCTTTCTTACAAAGTTGTATCTGTATATTCAGTGGCATCCAGTCAGCCTGGAGTGATGAGGGTGTTTGGTCAAGTTGTCTTCCCTGTGGCTCTGGTTTAAAAGAGGGATGGGAGAGCCAGTTAATCCCTTAATTAATTTTCCTCTTTGCAGACAGGACGTTTAGGTAGCCAGTACATGCTATCTGATTAGTAATTCGGAAGATGCTGAACATTGTCCTCTCCTGCTGAGGAGGTAGCTCAGTAAAGATAAACATTTTAGTTAAGGAGTAGTCCAACTTTGGGAAAAGGTACGTACAAAAAAATTCAACAAAACCAGCTAAGCAGTATTTGCTCAAATAAATTTCTCTAATTGGCAGTGAAGTCTATCAAGTACTTAATGTACTTTTGAAAGTCATTTAGATACAATTGAAAGTTGTTTTCAGATACATGCTATAAATAAGACCTATTAAGCTTGCTACTAGGCAGGGGAATGAATACAACTGGGGAGCAAAGTAATTCTATGAGGAAAGGAAACTGAAAATTATTGTCAATAACACTGGAAGTGTTTGTTTCCCTTCAGGAATATAAGTAAAATATGGATCAGAATGCTAAGAGCTGCTATTACCAGTCTTTGAAACTTATCTACAGAAGCCACTTCTGCTTTGGAGTATTGCTTTCTAACTCAGACAAGGAAACAAGAGGAAAAGGAAACCATAACCCAGCTATTGTCTGTGGGATTTAACTTCTCTTTGGATATCCTGTCCTCACAATAAGCTTGTAGAATAAAATGATCTAACAAGTAGAGCTAACTGATTAGTAACACGTTTCAAGCAATGAAGTGTACATGTTTTAATGTCTTGGCCACAAATGTGGCACATGGAAAACATTGGCTATTGGGCAAGAAGGAAATGGCTCAACTAAACATATCTGGGTATGGTTTTGGTGTACAAATTGTTGGCATTTTGTTTTAATTTTCTAGTGCTAATTATTTTTCATATCTAACAGTAGATATGCAGATACTCAGCTGTGGTTCTAGTAGAGGCAAACTGTGGTCCAGTGAATTTCCTGCCGTGGGCTCTGCCCGTGCAAGGAGTTCAGTGGAGAACTGACAGTTCTATGCGTTACGTGTGTGTGGCACTCTGGCTGTCACTCAACCAACAAGGGGCATTTAGGTAAGATTTTATCCACATTTAAGAGTGACTGGGAGTCAGAGTGATTGCGTTACTTTAGCAGCACTACCTGGTAGAGAGCAAACTCTGCTTTCCCAGGGAAGGCAGGGGAAGCACAGCCAGCATCTCCAGTGGACCACAGTCTTGTGTGAGCTCATGTGAAAATGAGTGAAAACTGCTCTCACCCATTTGTATTGCTAGGTTAGCATGAGAGAGCATTTAAAATTTGAATAGCGAAATACCATATTTAATGTATACTGAATTAAAAAATTTCAGAAATTGATTGGAAGTCTCTTGAAATGAGTCCCAGCAGGACATCTGCTGCTAGGGTTGGATTGCTTTTAGTAAGATGGTTGCAACTAGCAGGAGGTCCAGAATGCAGATTTCTAATTATAAAAGCCCTTTATTTTCAAAATTGCTTCCTAAGCTATAGATGAGGAAAAACATTTTTTCCCATGTATGTACCCCTGTGTACCGATAGATCTCAGTACAGAAAGCCAAACATGCAGAGTTTTTCTTTCAAGATGCTAGAAATGATAAACAGATCGCAAGCAAACCTTTTGAAGATTGCCAAGGATAAAGTTAGCAAGGGTTTTTCTTGAAAATGTACGAGAGATTTTTCACTGGTTATTGAAAACAATTAACAATAAAGAAAATATTCAGGGCCGTCAATGTATAACTTTTCTGTCTGTTTGTATACCGTCATCCCAGTAGAAGTGTAACGTTACTTTGCCTTTAATTGTTTCTTTAAAAATTACTTCATATTTGGAATTAGTCACTGCAGGCATTTTCTTTGCTAGCACTTCAAGTAAACATAAAAGCTAAAACAATGATGCCTTAGTGTTACTCATGATTAATGGCTTAATAAGCTGATCCTAACAATAGGCTTTTAAGTGTCTTTCTTGTTTTATAAAGGATTGGAGAGGAATTGCTGGCTGCTGGCAGCTTGTTGTGTCTTCTGAAGTGCTTGCTGTTGGTCAAAATTAGCTGTTTTGAAATTTTATTTTGTTTGGTTTCCTCTACCCTTACCATGTATATTGGGCAGAAAAGTTAACTTTAAGTCTTGAGATACAGGTGGAACTGTGTGAGAATGAAGTCCTCCGTGACTTCATTATAATGCCTTCACCAGCCTGAAGATAGCTTGTAGTGATAAAGGCATACAGC
The DNA here is from genome assembly GCA_026413425.1 of Tringa solitaria. Classification (NCBI taxonomy): domain Eukaryota; kingdom Metazoa; phylum Chordata; class Aves; order Charadriiformes; family Scolopacidae; genus Tringa; species Tringa solitaria. The sequence continues at coordinate 198,721,103 of JAOXJM010000001.1, forward strand.
CTTAAAATATCAGATCAAAATTAAGGAAAAAAAAAAAGTATAGCATATTTAGATGGTTTTGTCCTTGCAGTGTTACATTTTCATATTACTGTTTTGTTTTCTTTTTCTGTGATTTCCCTTTCCTGCCTTACTGAAATACTGCAAATTGCTCTGAAGAGGAAGATGTTTATGAATGGCTGTAGGATCTGCTCATGTGGGTATAATTGCTCAATTCATGCCATAAATGGAAGGAATGGATAAAACATTGTCCTTTATTCTTCTTCCTCATTGAAGGACTTCCTTTCTTACGCTATATTCTTGAGTGCTTTGTCTCATCCAAAAGAATCAATTATCTTGAGAGTGTATAAGATATCAGTCCATGGGGTACACGCTAAACTTTCATTTACTCAAATGCAGAACATTACCACTGAGGGATGGATATTTGCTGGTGGGACTCAGAACAAAATTTTGACTTCCTGTGTTTTCTGACCATGTTAACTGTCCTCCATAGTGCTCTGTGGTGTTCAGCCATACCTAACTTATAAAATAAGATTTTTCTGTGACATGCTGTTTATATTCAAGATTGATCCAACCATCAGTTTTTGTTTATCCCCAAAAGAAACAGTCAATATTTATCTATCTTACCATAAGCCCCTTTTACTTAAATCCACATTTACTATAATTTTTCTTCCTTTTTCTTATGCTGGAAAATCCTCTTAGTCCATTCTGATACAGTTTGATATTACCATTCTTCTGTGAGTATTTTCATAATTCCTTTTTCTTGTTTCTTTGATGAATTTTTCTTTAGAGGAAAACTAATGAAGGCAAATTCTTCCCCATCTGATCTATGAACTGCAGTTTCATCTCTTCTAATTGACAAAACTTGTGGCAGTTTTATGTTCTTAATAATTCACTTGTTTTCTATATTGGTTCTTAGGTTCACAATGGGTAGATCAGTATACTGACTCCATGGTTATGATCATGTCCTTAAATCAATGTTTACAAAGCTCTTGGCAAGGAATAAACTGCTCCCTCAATTTAGGTTAGTAGGGAAGCAGTGTTCCAACATCCAGATCAATGTTTTGGGAACAAAAAACACTGTATTTTTTTCATATACTTGTCCCACAAGGCTAATTTTGTTTAACAAAAGTAATCTAAATTTGAGTATTAGTTATAAATATAGTCTCATCTAGAGGTAATGATGGTTACTGTCAGGTAGAGGTAACAATGAATTACTCTCAGATTTTTTTGACAGTAAAAAAGTAGTGTTGATGACTTTCAGGCATACCGTAATTTACTGTTTTGTGTTAATTTACACTATTTTTAGTAACATGAAGACCAGAGACAGCACGTGTATATAATAATTGCTACAATAATATTCCAATAAATTTTAATGAATGCAAGTATTTGTCTCAAAGTGTAGAGACAGTATTGCATACTCTGAAGAGTTTTTATTGGCTGTATTAATTGATCTAATTAAGCTAGCTAATTTTAGGCTTATCTGAAGTAAAATAAATCGATGCAACAATTATGTTTACTTATTGCCATTAGGAAGTGACAACACTGTTAACAGTCATGCAAAAAGGACATATTATTTGAGAGGGCTGTTAGCTGGAAGAAAAAAGACGAATATTTGATTTGATTGCTGGCAATCAAAATACTTTTATATAAAAATGATCTTGTGAAATAAATCATGTTATAATCATCACGTGGGAAGTGCTAATTGAAAGAAAAGCATGGTTGTTTTCAGGGCCTGACCTAATTGGCTTATATTCTACAGGAGGTTGGAGTTTTCTCATAAAGCCTTTTCTCCTGCAGCACCGAACCACAGTATTTTTTCCTAATTTCAAGGGAGAATGTTTTATGAAAGCTGTATCTAATACAAGCCCACATTAAACAGGTAAATAGAAGCCCAGTTCCTGTGTTCTGTGTCTCCTTCCCATGTCTTTTATGTTCACATTGGGGTAACAGTAGTTTAGATCATGAAAAAGAAAATCCTAGTATCTTTAGTTGGTTATTGTTTAATTATGCTGCTAAGTAAAAACATAATAACTATTTTAAATTAAAGTTTATTTTATTACTTTTATCTGAAATCTTACCTTTTTTAGACACTTTTTTTTTTTTTTGAGAAGGAACAAGCGGTTGAGCTTAAACATTAACTCTATGGTAATTGTTGGGGGAAAAAAAAAGTTGGTGTTTTTTTTTTTTTTTTCCTGTGGAAAGTTAGATAATGATTATCTAAAGAGCTGTAGGATGGACATCAGCACCGTGCCTCACAGTCATCTCTGCCGAGCTCTAACTGGAGGCACACTCTCGTGCCTTGCCAGGTTTTGGCATCTTTATTTGGAAGGCTACCAGCAGGCACCATTTTGACTTTGGGAAACTGATACTTTCAAAGCTGTTGGCAGCGGTGGTTGTAATGCCTGCTGGTTAAAAAATGGCATTATAGTACCGTAATATCTCATGCTTGATATTTAGTATTGCCTTTTATGCTCTGGGTTTCCACAGTGCTTTCTAAGGTATGTTTACACATAATCGTTTCACTGTCCACTTAAAAGCATTATTGAAGGATTATGGTCAAGTTTGGTATAGAAAGAAAACCATCTCTAAAACAGAATTTTGAGGAATTATTTGAGGATAGCAAAAAAAAATAAATACGATGTCTAATCACGTAACACCAACTCAGTTCCTTATTTACCATCTATTGTGTAGGCATGTGGAGAATTAAGAGTAATGCTCTTTGATATCAGAGTTTCACCATAAGTATTAAAGCTCTAACAGCTGCTGCAATGATACTAAAGTTATTATTTTCATATTGTTTTCATCTATCACTATCAAAGTGCCTTACAGAGGAACTCGCTGTTTTTGTTGCCACCTTGCAAATAAGGAAGCCGAGGCATGGGGAGGGGAGGTGACATACCCAAAGCTACTGAACAGACCAGTGTGGGAGCAAAATGCCAAAACCATGTTTCTTATGCGTAATTAAATGCTTTATTTCTAAGGATATGATGCCTTTCATTTGCTTATGGAGATACACAATTACAGGACCTACAATCCCAAACATTACAACGATGGGGATTTGTAAGGTGTTTGAGAGAGCGTTTTGTTCTGGTACTTTTACAGGCTTGAAAATCACTTTCATTGACCATTTCTTTAGACCAGCTGCACTGCTTGTCTCCTGATACATGGTGAAAATGTTAAATTTCCAGTCTGTAGTCTACCCAGATGCTTTCTGCTCCTTTGCTGTCTTTCCTTCTCAGATAAAAACTTGTTTGATGCACTGCTGTTTCCTGAGCAGCCTGCATCTTATGACTGCATCCGATGCAGTCATAAGGACCAGAGGAATGGTCTGAAGTTGCGGCAGGGAAGGTTTAGATTAGATATTAGGAAGAATTACTTCCTAATTTTACTTCCTGAGAGGGTGGTCAGGCACTGGAACAGCCTGTCCAGGAAGGTGGTGGAGTTACCATCCCTGGAGATATTTAAGAAGTGTTAGACGTGGCACTTCAGGGCGTGCTCTAGTGCCCGAGATTGTTGGGTTGGGGTTTTTTGTGTGTGTGTCTGGTTGGACTCGATGATCTAAAAGGTCCCTTGCAACCATGAAGATTCTGTGATTCTGTGATGGTTTGGGTTGGAAGGGACCTTAAATATCATCTAATCCAACCCGCATGTGGCCAGTACAGCTGGCATTCTTTGACACTTGCTTCGCCAACCCTGCTGCCCATTCTGTATCATTTTTCCAAATTTGAACCAGCTATATCAGGTGTCTGCTCCAAGCAGGGTTCAATAAAGTAGGTTTAAATAGACTTCTCAGTGCTCGGGAAGAAAACATCTTCCACATCATAAAAAGAAAGATCGGTTTTTGAATTGAGAAATAATAGTTTACCTTTCTGGAAAAAAAAAAGAAAAAAAAAAAAGAAGGGCCAGTTAGTGTTTGAACACTGAAACGTTGCTCTCGGCATGGGTTTTCCTTCATCTTCTCCATCATAAATCTAGTGCTTCAGAGACCATAATTATTTGAGTTTGACAGCGTTTCCAATTGCCTGGTCCTACCTTTGCTGTACCCTCTAGGAACTATGTTCCAAAGAAGTAAAAGCTAAAACTGTAAAAAGCATTCACTAATGCGAGGCACCTAATTTAACAGCATTGGGCCGCCTTCCTCCTGGATAGTTAGCATTTCATAGGCCCTTGTATGTTCAAAGCACACCTTTAAGTGATTTCAGCCACAGCTGGTCGCTCAAGGCTTGCGCAGATCTGCTCCTGGATGGCTCACGCTGAGCACACAGAAATATAAAACTAACTCACCGTTAGTGGCCAACGGTGAGGGAGCTGGGTTTTCACTCTTGGCTCTGTTTGAATCTACTTTGCTTTTAAAAAGGACTAAACCAGAGCATCCTGCACTACACAGACCCGATTCCTGTTTTAAAGCACGGTTAATCTTTTGGGCTCACTACTACTGGAATGAAGGACCGAGGCAGGCCAGAAAGTATTAGTCAGGTTTGGATTTGCTTTTCTACCTGTTTTAGAGGGATAAAGAGCTCTGTGCAAAAGCAAGGGGCTGGAATACGTCAGTAGGGTTTGGGCAGTGAGGTAAAGAAAAACGTTTGAAGAGGAAAGTGTGTGTGTGAAGTCCGGGTGAGCTGTGAATGAGGGCATCCGTTCCCCTCCTTAATGTCTCTCATGGTGAGGCCCCACCTGGAGTACTGTGTCCAGTTTTGGGCCCCTTACCACAAAAAAGACATTGAGGTGCTGG
>JAOXJM010000001.1:198734513-198772146 GCA_026413425.1 Tringa solitaria
AACGGGCTGCCCAGGGAGGTGGTGGAGTCTCCTTCTCTGGAGACATTCAAAACCCGTTCCTGTGCAGCCTGCTCTAGGTGGACTTACTTTGTCAGGGGGGTTGGACTCGATGATCTCCAGAGGTCCCCTTCCAACCCCATATCATTCTGTGATTCTGTATTTTTTATTTGCTGGTGGCTTTTACATCAGTTTTCCCCATTCCCTTTCTTCCTGATTGCTTCCTTGTCTCAGTGAGATGTGATAGAAAATGGCAAGCAGGCAGATGCTGTGGATGTTTACACTAATGTCTGACAGCTACAAGGTGATATATTCATGGGAGGGAAAAAAAGACCTTTTCACCACATACAAGGGGTCATATAGAGGCCTGTGCTCATCTGGCCTTTGAAAGATGGTTTCTAGTACAGGACTGAAAGTGTTACGTGACAACCAGTGTCTCTGAGTTAATACCAGGGTACCTGGCCTAGGCTTGCAGCCAAAGGGGTTAAAACCAGAAGTGGTTCTGGTCCAACAGGATGGATTCTGTTTCTGTTAATGGTAAAGTTTCGGGAGGTGAGACTGGTTGTGCCAAGCTAAAAGGCTTAGTAGGCTTTGTGTCCAGAGCTGTCTTTTGGCAGAACTAAGTTCTCGTTTCATTAACTGGGCAACTATAATAGTGACATTTTACAAATTGAATGCAATTGTATAGACCAAGATTTTTCAAGAGACAAGTTTGTGGGTAAAAGTGACTTAAATGATTGTGAGAATGCCAAGGGGCCAGTGGGTTTGGTTCATTTTGAATAATTTTATGTCACTTTCAGATTATTAGTAATTAATAGCAATATGTTTTTGCCCACTGTCCCCTGAGCAGCGAGCAACAGCTCTTTCCCCTGATCCTCCTGAACTTTATTGTTTCATCTTAAAAACCCAACAACCGAAAAAATAAAATGTCTCCATACAATTTCATATTTCTCATTTCTCTATGATTTTCTGGCCTAATTTATTTACCCTGTAAGTACAAGAAAACTTTAACTTGGAGCTCTGCCAGCTCATGCAGAAATTCAGAGTTGAAACTGATTATCTCAGATGAGCATGAAGATGTATCTCACAAATACATGCATTAATATATATATCATACCCCACCTGCAGCTGGAAGAACAGTGAATGGTAGAACATTTTTAAAAAGCATGAACCACTAATTTATGTGTTTGTTTTTCATGAGGATGTTGAATCTGAAGCTGCTATTACCCTTCTTGTGTTGTAGGTGCTGTAGCAGTTTTGATCCCTCGCCTAGACCTGGTGATTTCTTTCGTCGGAGCCGTCAGCAGCAGCACTCTGGCACTGATTCTGCCACCTCTGGTTGAAATCCTCACTTTCTACAAGGAAAACTTGAGTTTGTGGACAATATTTAAAGACGTTTTTATAGCTGTCATTGGAGTTGTCGGATTTTTAACAGGGACCTATGTGACAGTTGAAGAAATCATTTATCCTGCATCCATAGTTCTAACTAACGCAACAGAGAGCATCCCTGTGGATTTAAATGCTACAAACTTGGTGGCTGGTTTAAAGTAATAACCAGGGACTTTGAACTACTTTGTTCTTTAACAAGAAATCCTAGATGGATGGCAGACCTACGTGGGGGACAAATTCCATTTCCACATGAATTTTTGAAAAATAGCATGCAGCCCTTTCTCACTGTTGTTTGTTCTTTCCTTCATTCCTTCCCATCTACCTGAATTGCCTTCTTTGCTCTCAACTTCTGCTCATCAGCTGAATTGATGTCAGGATTTAAAATATATACATGAATATAGAAAGAAAATATGATTTTAGGTTATTTTCAAGAAAAAAAGAAGAGTTTTTATAAGAAAGTCAAGATGCCTTCCTCCTCAGAAAAGGTAGAAGTCAATCCATATCTAGGCACCAAGTCTAAGCACTCCTGTTTTCACACCAGCTCTGTTGTAAGGGCTGGAGTGGGAGCTCAGTGTTGCATAGACCTTCTCTTGGCTGTCTCTGACGGGGTGAATTGCACCCCGGTGAACCAGAGGCACTATAATTTTAGAAAAGAGCAGCTGTGTTTTTCATTTCTGTTCTGGGGACTTAGATGTTTGCCATGGAGAAGTTTTTGGGTAGTTGCAGTTGCCTGGCTCTGGTTCCTGGGGGTAGTTGTGTCTGGAAGTAGTGTGCTGTGCAGAAGGACTGTGACTCTTACTCAGTCTTTTCACAATGGAGGGTTTTCAAGCAACTAGAGGGACCAAGCCCACCCTGGTTGGTATAGCTGACCACTGTTGGTGGTTGGTTACATGACAGTAAGCATAAAGGCATTTTTATTTCATGCCAACTAGCTTAACATCTAGGCTGAAGAATGGACAAGGCTGTAAGGTTTAGAGGTAAGGCTGGATCTTTTACTAGACCAAAAGATAGCCAGTTAGAAGTGTTCTTGCCATCCTACATGATCTGTTACTATATATTCCTGTACCATGAGGTGTTGAGCATGGCCAGACCTCTGCTCCAGGGAGATGTCAACTGTGGTACTGCGTAGAGCCATGGAGCTCTGACTGTCCACAGCAGCTTTAAAGACTCATGATGTTAATTTCTGTGTGAGAAAGCAGCATCTTATCTTTCCCTATCTAGAGTGGAGCTTGTGCCATACTTTCAAACATAAGCTGTGGGTTATTTGTGAAAGGTTTTGTGATTCCACAGCACTGTGAGCTGGGAGGCACTGGGGGGATCTACTTTGAAGCTCTTTCTCCCTCGAGGGCACCAGCTGCCTGCAGGTTGTCTGAAGATGTGGGTTGTCTTAGGACTTGCTTTCAACTACTGGTACTTTGTAGGGAGGTACAGCTTACATGAGATGTGGGGTATTCATGTGAGGACATGATTTTTATTTTTTTTTTAGAAAGTAATTATATATTCCTTTTGGATTTTGAATCCAAACTTACAGGATGTTTATCAGAGCAATATTACTTTCTTTAATGATGCAAAACCATCCAACACCACAAATGATAAGTAGTTTATTTTTGTACATTTTGGTAACTGTTGTCCTGACCCATTTTTTACACAATTTCTTTATCACTGATTTCAACTATAGAAATTTATGCAATATGGTATTTTTTAACATATTACTAGAAGTCTGTAGACTGCTGTCTATATTTCTATTGGAACATATAAGAATTATTTTTGCATTCTTATATTCTGCCTTAAATAGGATCTGACACACCCTTTACTGATTTTTACTTCTTCTGTCCATTCTAGAATCAGAAAAGAAAAAGTTGATAAGTTGGTAATTGGGTAGAAATGAGTTTTATTCAGCAAGCCTGCACACTGAGTCCCCAGATGAAATCCTGATTTTCAGGGTTCATATTTGACTTTCTGGCTTGCATTTCATAGATTACTTTCACTCTGAATGCTAAAGGTATATTTTTTGTCTTGATTTCTAGAAACATTCTATATTTATATAGAACTGTATGTATCATACTCATCCCTGTTATGGAGAAACTCCTTTTTCTAAGGAATATTTTTAATTTTAACATTCCCCAAAAATATATATATTAGGCCAAAACCTCTCTACTGTATTCATAAAAATTAAGATAGAAATATATGTAATATTTTGCTTGCCTTCAGTATATTCCTCAGAAATCTGCCATTTGGCATTACAGTGCTAGAGTAATATCCTGCTAGCGGTACCTATATTTATATTTTCTCTTCAAAATATTTCCTCAGTCGTCTACCATGAGGTGACTGTATTTGAGCACTTTCATCTCCGTGTTGATGAGGGCATTTCTGATAGGGATTCGTTATCGCATGTAGTTCAAACTGCATGTGTTTGTTCAAGCAATAGTTCTGAGCAAGGCTCTTATTTTCATTTTTACGTGGACAAAGTTAAGTACTCGGCAGGCACTTTAAAGGGATGAGTTTCTGCGGGCATGATACTATAGAATTAACCTTTGGTATGAAAGTGCCACAGCAGAGCAAACACAGGTAGTTTTTTTTTTTTAAGCTGTTTTAAAAGACATTGAATCTAAGCGTTTCCATCTGTTTCACGGTGAATCTATTGTTTACCTAAACCGTACACTACAGGCTGATATATATGGTTCTGTGCACCCTAGTTTACTTGACATTAAATATTTCTACATAGAACATTTTTAGCAGGACCGATAGGATTGAAATGGAAGTTGTTTTTCCTGTTAGTTTTGCATCTTTCTGTCCCTGGGTGTTTGGAGAATAAAGGACTGTCAAGTCCATTCATATCATCTCCTCTGCATCCATTGTGTCCTAGTGAGTGACTCTGAGAAGGTGCTTCTGCCAGGCTGCAGCAGGACTTGACCAGGTCAGAGTTTGGTGGTGGGGATTTTCGGCCGGTGGCAGTGAATACTGACATGGTACTGTCAATGAAGATTTCCTCAACTGGGTTCCAAGAACCTAAATGGGTGGCCTCGGTACCTAGGTGAACATAGCTTATTTTTTTTGAAAGCCAGGCAACTTGTTTAGAAGCTTGATAAGTTTGAGGAATCTCATCTCAGCCATCATACTTTGGGTAACCTGGCCCAAATACAAGCCCTTGCACCTCTTACTGCCGCGTTTGCCGGGGGAGCAGCCTGTCGAGGAGCAGATTCTCAGACCGATGTACTCCCGCTGACTGAGCAGGTAGGAAGCAGTGGGCCAGTGTTGCCATGTCTAACGATGTTGTATCTTTTGAATCTTTAAAATGTTTATTAATGTATTTTGCACAATGTCGTTTTTCTCCTACAGTGTAGGAGTTTTGTTATTTTAACACTCATACCGTGCATTTGTGTGGCCTGCTCTTTCAAATAGAAAGAGTCAGGAATGAGAGTATCTTGCTTTGGATAAGACTAAAATGCCACGTAGTGAAAAGCTACTGAGTCTGAATAATAAGAGTGTTCCTGTGAAACGTTGCCAAAGATTTAAAAGATAGGAAATTCTGACAGAAACCTCTTCTGAATAATAAGAGTGTTCATTCAACTTTTAAAGTACTGTAATATAAATTGCAAGTTAAGATGCAGAGAGTGAAACTGAGAGATTTAATAGGTATGGTTTACATTAATATATATTTAAGATGGAAATATAGTTTAGCAAAAAATTAAACTGAAAATGTATGTGATTGGCTTATGTTCTTGACAAGGAACAGAAAGCTATTGTATTTATATACTGTACATGCACTTATATTTTACAATATAATATTGTTAACAATTTAAATGTAATTTAATCATTAGCTGCACTATAAGTTACTGGATCATTTTCTTGTCTGTAACTGTTCATCCTCAAATATTGGGCAAGAGGGTGGGTTTGCCTAATGTTCTGTAACTTAAATCTTCTGTGTCAATAAATACTACAATAACATTATCCTGCTAACTCACTGTTATCCTGCCTGTCACCACTACTACATCACTTGAAGAAACAGCTGTCTCAGTGCAGAATTTACTTTTGAAGTTATCCAAGGAACGGCAAATGAGTGACTTGAGACTGTCAGACAAGCTCAAGAGCCGACTTTTCATTGATAATAAATCTCACTTCAAAGTCACACAGGCACTCCTGGAAAATCCCACCTCCACTCCAAGATTTTTTGTGAGGGCACACTTAAAGTGAGTCTTGTGCATCTGCTTAGGAAATGAGTTTATTTCTAAATGCACAAAGGCAGCCAGGAGTTCCCACTGAAATTCCAGTTCCCATTTGGAAAACTGCAACAAAAAAGGCAGAATCTAAAAATTGGACAAGCCCTTATATACTTGGTATGGACTTGACCTTTAACTTTAAGTATGGCATGTTGGATAATGGTATGGAAGAAACTGATGTTCTGTACTTTCTATCTAAATTTTAAATTACGAGTTGAAAAAAGTGGCAGCATAAGCTTTCATGTTCTCACCAATTTTGCAAAAGGACTTGTATTCCCCATTTTCATACAAGGCTCTTTGAAGGTGTGCTCAGTGAGGCATCCAGAAACACCCAACCCATTATAGAGAGGCCTGTATGAATACAATTTAGGCAGAAGTAGTATACGAATGTCCTTGAGAGTGATCCACCAGAAAAATGGTTTTATAAATAAGAAACCTAGAATGGCCTGAAAGCAGAGAGCCTGTAGCTGTTGGACTGGAAAGATAGACTTCAGCCTCCTGGAAGTCAAGAAGAATTTGAATCCTTATCTCCCTAAAAGATGAGCACACACATGGCCAAATTCCCTCTTGGATGTAGCTGTTAGGGGTGTGTACTTTTACAAGCTGACCTTCAGGAGCACTCCTACTTCTGAAAGTCCAAGTCCTTTTAACCTGAGTTTTTCAGTTCCTGAATTTTACGAGTGCTTTAAATCTGTTTCTTTTAAAAAATGGCCCTAGGTGGCTAGTTATTTGGAACACTAAATTCCATTATTCTCCTCTAATATATGGAGAAGAAATAATTTCGAAAAGGTTCGACAGAAATGCACATTATTGCCAACACTTCACATTTTAGATTACTTTGTATATTTAGATGTCTGTGAGACAAAACTGCTGTTACACAAGTGTAAAACACGAATGCAAGAATGTGGTTTTCCTTTTTCAAAAACTCAAGTATTTTGGGCTGAAAATGAATACTTCTAAATTGTAGTATGAGGGAGAGAAATTAATTTCCAAGATATGAAAAGCCTCTGTGAGAGAGGTGGTTGCGCGTGAATGAAGCACAACCAGAAACGAGGCCATTTAATAATTTTCATCCCTCTCCAGTTCCAGTCCCTGACCTCGCCATGGGCTTGGTGCGTATAGACAAAGCAGGGAATGGTTGTTGAATGGAGTTTATGAGGTAACAGTAGGAATATTCAGGCGTAGGATATGTTGCCTGCACGTAAGAACATCTTGTCATTTTAGTCACTGTGGGACATTTTGCATGCCATTCACTTGCTGTTGTCCAAGGAAGGTTTGGGCCTTCTGTAGATCCTGTGTCATATTGACCTATTCTGTAATTAAGGATGTCTTAAATACCAAAGGGCATTTCAAACAGCAGTAGACAGCTGTGGTTTGGTACCTGAGTCAAGGTCTTAGAAAATATCAGTATGAACTTTAGAAAGAATCTAGGGCTCAAGTAAGTTGGATAAATGTCAATATTGGTGCCATTTAAGATGCATGAGAGCATCTAGACATCCATCTGTGATTTGTAGATATGACAAGAGGCCTGATCCCTTCCTGATCAGCAGTAGGAGACAAGATACACTGGGGCATCTCAAAGGGCAGTGCATGTCTGTGCTTGGCAGCTGGACTGAGCCCCTGGACAGCACAGGCAATGGGGCTTGGAGTCATTTAACTGTGCAGCCACCACAGGACAGCGTTAATTTGTCTAAACAGTACCTTGTGCCATCTTCAGGTGTTACTCCAGGAAAGCACAGGTTTCTCATAAGTCATATCTTTGCTGGTATCTGTGCACCTCCATGCAAATGTCCCAGAAACACTGGCATCACAAATGACCTTAAATGTTTGCCTTGAGGCTTGGTCTTGATCCATTTCGATGCATGTCAAGTGTGCTGACTTGCTGTCTGGGCTTCAGTGACTGTTGTTGGAGCTTAGACACCTAGACATCTATGTCTAAGCTATGCTATCTAAATCTGAATACCTCCAAAAGTCACAGTGACATCAAGTATATAACTCTGAAATGCTGCTGGTTCACCACTCTGAAACGTGTATACATTTATATATAACTCTGAAATGGATGGTTCACCACTCCAGCTTGCCTTGTCTCCTGCTGCTGGTCATATCTTTAAATCATATCTTTTACCTATCAATTTCTCTAAATGTTGACATAAAAATGCCATTGGCAAGTTCAGATTTTATTGATTTTTTTTTTTCACCATTTTCATATCTAATAAAATTGCTTTGCAGAACAGAACATTTTTTTTTGGTTGTTTTCAACTACCAACCCCAAGAAACCAAAGAGTCCTGGGAAACCAAGCCCAGCGCTCTGTTTTTTGTACATCATCATGGTTAGTAAAATCATTGTGAGGATTAGATAGTCTCTCAGTATCATTTGTGCTACACCATTTTTTTCAAAGCTCGTGACGCTATTGCTGTTAATGGGTTTATGTTGAAGGAAAGTATTGGAGCAATTCTCCTGGCACACAAGGGATGGAGAGGATCTGTTTGTTCCAACAGCTGGGCAGGCTCTGGAGGGCATCAGCCTGGGGCTCAGCAAACTTATTATCACTGAAATGACTGAATATGGCTCAGCTACACAGGGAATAAGTCTGTCAAGTGAGAACTTGGCCTCTTTCACCTTGTTGGTCTTACAAGCCACCTTTGGAAGAGTACATAGTATGGGGTTTTCCTCCATAGGTACTAGATTTTACAACACAGATGCTTCCTTACTTTAATCTCCATAAACTTGATCAGACTTTTCAAAATTTTTGTATGGGGAGTTGGATGAGATTCATCTCTTTGCTTTCCCCTCTCTGTTAACAGCTCTTTGCTGTGTCAAGTTTCTGTCAGAACCCGTGGTGCCTACACTCCCTCTGCAGGGTTGTGGCGTCAGTGCTCTCCCTCCTGAGGCTGATGAGTCCATGGATGATTTTCTGCCTTCCCATCCTAATGCTTCATCCTACTGCTTGCTGAGGGATTCCTTACTTGGCTAATTTTTAGCTTCAATTCTCTGCAATTTAAAGGTCTATATTGCTATTATAATTGCTGAACTCATGTCAGCTTGAGTGAAAGGTTCTTATTTTTTATAAATAAATAAATATATTTTGTATATATTTATTAAAATTACCCGTTCTTTGCCTGTCTAAGAAATTTTCTTGCAAGTCACTGTTATGCCTTGCATCTGGTGATCTTTTCTGGCTCAGAGTGCAAGGCTTGCTCTGTCCCTGGCTCTCAATTTTTGACTAAATCATGCTGCTTGTCATCACGCTGTGAGCTGTTATTTATGCTCTGCTTTGTTCGTTCAAAACACCTCTATATCATAAACTCATATCTGAATTAAATTTATTCCAGAAGCTCAAATTTCTCCTTGTTTTGCTGAACCCAGTTGGCACACCTGATTTCAGAAGATGAGAATTGGAAGGAGTTTAAGTACATCAGTTGGCAGTGATGCTAAAAAGAACATGTGCCTGCATTCAGTGGAGTTACCTACGAAATGAATCAAGGTATGTTCAATTGTTGGGGTTGTTACTTCAGGTGGGAAGCAGGAAATTTCCATGGAAGGTGTCCTGAGCTGCATGTACCATTTCTGCTACAGTGGTGCCTAAGACCACACTAACAATGGTGTCTCAAAGACCGTGTCCAACAGTGGCATGATGAGCCCCCAGGCAGCCAGTGGACCTGTGTGATTTCAAACACAGGCGTAATGGTTACAGGCACAGAAAATCCCTGCTGAGGTCCCTGTTGGCCTGATAGACTCAACCAAACACGAGACCATGTGCCTGCTGCCCACGAGTGTAATGGTTTGTAAGTGTTGACCTGTAGTGAAGCTGGATACAGGGTTTTATTTGCCATGGATTTGAGAGCTTTTACCCTTCTCAGTTCTCATCACACATTCCTTCTCTTGCTCCCTCCCAGCACTACATTCACCAGATCCTGACTTTCCCTCTCAGGAGAGAGGTTGGGTACAAAGTCTTATTGGTTGGCGCTGCAGTTACCAGTCCTGGGCGTTACTGGCTGACGTGCTTGGGCATCTCCCAGTGTTTATGTCCATGCATCTTGCCCATCTCCAAGATCTTTCTCAGTTCCAAGATCCTTCCTCTTTACCACCTTTTTCACAGAATCATTGAATCATGTAATGGTTTGGTTTGGAAGGGACATTTAAAGATCATCTAGATCATCAGGGACATCTTTCACTAGATCAGGTTGCTCAAAACCCCATCCAACCTGACCCTGAACACTTCCAATGACGGGGCACCCACAACCTTCCTGGTTGCCTTCTTTCCAAGACATTCTTTTCCACCACTGCTCCCTAGTTTTTTCCATCTGAATAACCTATGTGCAGAAGCGCAATGCATGATCCGCCTCCTGTCTAGTGGTTCTGCTTCAGGTTTCTTTATTAATTGGAGGATTCAGGATTTGCCACTTTTGTTTAGTCCAGGTGTTACCAAAATTTACAGCCAGCCCATACCAGTTGCAGCAAGCAAGTAGCAGCCTTCTACTTCAGAGTTCAAAAGCTCAGTTTTGGACATTCACCCCCCAACGCACATACACACAAAATTATCTGCTGCCTCTTAACATTCACAATTTAAGCTATTTTTGCCTACAACGCAGGCACTAAATGTCCTGCCAAGTCCTGCAAACTTGCTCAAGGCACTGGACAGAAAAGATGATGTCCTGGCATGCCCTGAAATAACCTGAGACATTAATAGAAAGTTTGGTTTAGAAAGCCTGGAGCTCTTCTAAGTCTTTAGAAGAAGTCTCTCAGGTGCACCCTTCATAAAATCTTGAAATACTAGTGTTCTTGTGACTGCAGCACAGACAGCTCAAGGAAAGGCTTGCTTCATTGTGCTCCCTCAGGTAAGCCCCAATGGTTGATCACTGGGGCACTCAGACTGTATCTCGAATATCTGTATGTGCCCTGGGATTTGATTCTCCAGACACCCTGGTCAAAGATCTGGCCAGTAGGCCGTGCCTCTCTTCCAGAAAACCCACCGTTTGGGCGAGGGATATAGGAGGAGAACAGGAACAGCATGGGCCCTGTCTCAGCATGGGAAACGCAGCTCAGAAAGCTGAGATGAAGATCCAGACTGGAAGCTGGAAAGCCTTTCTGGATTTAGTCCAAGTGCATGGGGACAACCCATGGAGACAGTACTTCACAAGACTTGATCTGCTGTTGAGAAAATCCCACAGCAATAAGCAGTGGCCCCAGATCATCTCTAAGGCCTTTACAAGCTGCTTCTCACCCCATCATCTTTCTCACCTATTTTTTGCAGCCTCAGACTACGTAGTTTTGCTGGATCTTGCTTTGTTCTCAAAATCTGCATTAGGCACTCAAACTTGTTCTTACTGAGATTTTCCTCCCCGTCTATTCAGCTCACAGCTTCTGTTTCCATCGGTTTCAGCCAGCTCAGCTGATTATCTTTCCTCTTTACAAATACATTTCTGCCACGTCACATTTTATTTCTGTAACATGCCTTGCCTTGCCTTGCCTGTGCGGTGCCAGTTGCTATTTACAGCTTCTATGATTTTGTTCTGTAAATGTTGGCATCTTTCTTGTTTCGGGAGCAATGCTACAGTTTGTAAGAAGCTTGTCAAACATTTTAATTATGGTTCTGGACCTCCACTTTGGAGATATTTTATTCATAGTATGGAACTTTTTTCCTTTGCTAAAATGTAGTGCTACAGTTCTTAATTAGAATATAGAAGGATGACCCCTCTCAATGTCCTGAATTAGAATGCTCTTAGTTTTTGATATAGAACAGGGCTATGAATCTTGGGACTGCTGGAGGCCAGGCTTGCGTCACATTTTTCCTGCCACGGTCACTTTTTCAACTCAAAGAGAAATGATCCCTTACAGACATTGCAATGCCAGCAAAATTTGTCGATATAACAGTGTGTTCCCAGTGCAATTTATTTATTTTGGGGCTCAGATAGATGAGGAAATGTGTAGTTTCTCCTGCAGGGAGGTGAGCTACCCTGTGGCATCAAACAACACTCTGGCTTGCCTAGAGACTTTCCCTTCCAACTGTGTAGCTTCTGGTTTTGCAGTGGTTGTTGACTGCCATATTTCAGTCTTTACTCTCGCATCTCTCTGTATTTGTAAGGGAAATTGTTGAGGTTTTTGGTTTTGGGTTTGGTTTTTTTTTTTTTTTTTTTGTTTGGGACTGCTTGGGTCACCTCTCCCCCTCCACGTTGTGTTAGAGTTTGCTGAAGTGGTAAGGCAAGAGAAGTAATAATGTTAAATAAAAAAATATGAATCAAAAGATAAAGAGATATAAAGCCATCATGGTATTCTGAAATCAAACAAAGTAAAGCAAAGCTCTTACTAGCACTGAAGGCAAAGTGCTGGGCTCACCGCGGCAATTAAGCAGGTGAGAATAACTGATACCTTTTTTACTGGTTTCTTTCTTTTTCATTTCCCTTTTTCTTTGCTACCAAAGGATGACACTTGAAGAACAATAATAGAATGTATTCCTGTCAAAAGATCAAACCTAGAGGGGCAGTTACCCAGAACTTTGCTTTTTATAATCCCAGCTGGGGGTCTCAGAACTTTTATCCTTGTTTTATTGCAGCAAATGGAGATAATGGAAGAAGGTATCCAAGTATATTTAGCTATGGGTGCATGAATAAGTAGGTGCTTTCTTTAGCTCATGTGCGCTTCAAAACATTTTAAATGAAGAAAGTTCTCCTGTAGCATAATGGAGGACACACCAGATCCTGAAGTACTGACCAAATGCCAAAATACTGAAAAATTTTCCAGACTTTGTAATTTCTCATTTCTGGGGTTTTCCGCTCTAGGGAGACAAGGAGAGAAGACTCTGGAACTGAAAGATAATATCTAAAGACATGAAAGACTAAATTTCATAGTCAGTCAGTTGTACTGCCTATTATCCAATACTCCAAAGGAACAAATTATGAGTTTTACCTGACTTTTTTCTAATTTCCTTGCTCCTTTCTCATAAATATTTATGGCCTCCTAAGCTATTAATTTTGAGAAAGGTAAATTTATTACCTAAGGGTGAGTTAAATTTTCATTTATTTTGCAGTTATCTATGAGTAATAGCTGTGTAAATGCAGTCCCTGGGTTCTCAAAGGCTGGCTTTCCATGAGGCTGCTCCTGGCAAGAAACAAACACCTTTATGTTTTACCGTAACTGTTTAGGATAGGGAGGCTTCAGAAGTGCTGAATTTTCAGCTAAGTCTCTAGATGGGCTGTTACAAATTCCCTAGCAAATAATTGGCTCTCATTACACATTGTGAGCCCTTTTGCATTAAGTTCCTGTCAAGCAGTAATTCCTGCCCAGAATGCAAATAGAGGACAAACAAATGGTGGAGGAGGAAACAGGGTACCCAAGAAGGGCAGTCACTGGACATGGATCTTGCAGGTGAATATCGGGCTTGGGAACGGGTGCCTGATGGTCTGATTAGTATGGTGTCCTCATCTGAGCTACATGCTCTCCAGAGGCCCTGAGTTCTTGTGTTTTCTCTATCTAGGTAGAATTCCCTCCTGTTTCAGATCTGATGCAAAGCTGAAACACGGATTAAATCTGATTTTTAGGACTCAATACTTATAGAGCAAGAACACAGGCTGTTTTGGGGCAGGGCATGTCAGTGAATTTTGTTTTTGCAAAACCTCACCTTTCTTCACTTCAAAATTGAGACATCTTTTCTGTTTAGCTTGCCCCTTTTTCTGGGACTCTTCTTATCTCTTTTGAGAATTATTTTCCTGCCTCAGCTGTGGAAAATATTGTAGATGGGCCTGTGACCCTAAGCAATTAAGTATCTCCAACAAGATGTACACAGCTCTTCTCCTGTGATGCTGGATTTTCCTCCTGCTCTGATCTTTTCCTGTTTTCACCAAATGGATTACTGATGTGCTCCTCTGTCACACACCCCATCGTGTGCTCTTCCAGGAGCGTTGCACCAGTTTCCTCCCTGCTCCTGCAGCAGCAGCTCCACTAGATCTTGCCTTTGTCAGGATTGCTCAGGGTTAGGATGTAAGCTCCATGCTCAGGGCTAGTTTGATGAGATTATTCAGTCCCATACCTCCTTCTATCAGCAGATCCCAATTAAGGCTGGTTGAATTGCTCATTGGGAGTACGTTTCTTTTGAGCTGAACCTTCTTACTCCCGGGGAGATTCCAACTGGACACAAGGGGAAAATTTTTCCACAATGAGAACAATCTGCCATTGGAATAATCTCCCCAGGGGCGTAGTGGATTCCTCAACATTGGGCACATTTAATATTCAACTGGACAGGGTGCTGGGCCATCTTGTTTAGACTGTGCTTTTCCCAAGAAAGGTTTGACCAGATGATCCTTGAGGTGCCTTCCACCCTGGTATTCTATGATTCTGTGATTCTTTTGCTTCCTTCTCTTGTGAATCTCCTGGAGCCTCACTGAGAACTGCTGTTATCATCTGCCTTTTAAATGGTGTCTTTAATTAGAGCCCCATAAAGGTAAATCTGTTCAGACTTTCCTGTGATAACTGTATTACCTACAGTTCACAAATCTGAGCATTTTTTTAAACTTTTATATGAAATCAGTTTTTATTGGACTTATAATACATGTAATTACAAAATAAATATCTACAAGAAATAACACAGTTTGGGATAATGACATGCTGCTGAAAAGCCTCCCAGGCAATATAAGAAAAACCTGCAGAATATATTTTACAAAATGCTGTATAAATTCACAAAAAATACACTTCTACTTTGCTGGTTTCTCTTCATACTTTATAGAGTTTAATTGGCATTTGGTATTTGCAAAAAATATGAAAAGGTATATAGCCCAGAAATATGAGTAAAGGACTAAGAACTCTTCTTTTCCTCATTACTGGGTAATTTAACTGTTGGAGCAAAAATGGATATGTATAAATAAAACATGGACTGCTTTTAGTAAGGCAAGGCAGAAAGCATTGGATTCCTTCTCAATTTGGCTAGAGACTGAAATAAGAAAAGGAGCACCTGTGAAAGTGTAAAGGCAATAATATTCATATATTCATAGAACTTAAAGATGAAAAGGGGATCAGGAGATCACCAAACCCAAGCCTGGTGCATTGCAGACTGTTACCTGACATCCAGGAACCTCAGCCCTTAAACAAAAAGGCATCAGGTCATTATGTGAGAACATCAAGAGGCTGAAAAGTCAACACTTCCTGTGGTATTTTGCTCAAGAGTTTAGTCTCCCTCACTGTTAGAATTTTGTCTGTAGTTTCTAATTTATGTTTTTCTCCTTTATGCTTCCAGATACTTCTCCTGTGCAACCTGCTCAGGTAGACGCACTCTGGTGGGGGGGTTGGACTAGATGATCTCCAGAGGTCCCTTCCAACCCCATATGATTCTATGATTCTATACCTTTGAAAAAAAAACCAAAACAATAAAAAAATTATTCCCCACCAGATTAAAACCCCATCCAGGATTTAGAACACTGTATTTTCTCCCTACAGATATTCCAACATTTGAATGAGATAATTTATTGATTATCCTTAAAAACAGATTGAACTCAAGACTTTAACTGAAGAATAACCTTTTGTGACCTTTAATTTTTGTAGTTTTTCACCACAGATCTGCAGTCTGGGCTTACATTGAGCTGCCTGTCCACTATAACCCACACAGAGTTTACTGTTTCCTCTCAGCATTTAACTATTGCATTTCTTTTCCCCAGGAGTATGAATTTGCACTAATTTGCATGAAATCACTTCCCTAACATCAGCTTGCTCAGAATGGTGCCTTGTCTCTGTTACTATTTCCTACTTTGCCATTTTTTCTATCATCAGCTCTACAAAATTTATCTGCAATGATTTTATATTTACTTTTAGTTCATTGATGAAAAGGTTATGCTAGTAAAAATTAACTTTTAGCATAACATGGAAGGTCTTGAATATCCATTAATTCCTGCAGTTGGCTTTGGGGCGGAATATAAAGTATCTTTGTAATAACACTTATTATTATTTGAAAGCTATGATGGAGACTTTGCCTTCTCAACACTGCATCTACTCTGATCGCCACATCAATTGCTGCTTTTAAGTTTTCCCTCACTTCTTAAAAACTGCATTTTATTTCCAGCCGTATAGTCCTAGCTTCAGCTATAATCATTGCGTCTTGCTATGGCATTTATCTATTACAGAGGGAATTCTTTGCATCAATTTTTCAAGGAGGTGTGAAACAGTCACACCTGAATTATCACTTAATTTTGACTTTGATAGATCAATATGTTGAGTTTCTGTTCTCTCTCTGCAAAGTAGATTGCATGGGGACTGCACTGTTTTCTCTCTGTACATATTTTCTTCTGGGAAATTTGGGATTTTTAGCCTGATATGCCAAGGCAATGAATTATATAGTTGCATATGTGGATCTTTGCCTGTTGTATCACCTTTTACTGACCTCGACACATTCTGACCAGTTCACCAATCTGGCAGAGGGCATAGCTATCACCTTTAAAATTTTGTCAAAGATACTCTTTAAAGTTCTGTCAAAACTGTGTTTCTGGGAAAGACATTCAAATGAACCCTCTGTGACTGCCATCTGCTCTGTCTGTTGTGCTCAGCCATGGAGAGTGCTGGTCCAGCAGCAGCGCTCCCAAACCTTGCAAGCAACCATGGTTTGCACAAAAATTTACCCCTTCAATTTCTAGGAGATGGATGGGGAGTTCTGCTAAGGGAGGGAAGGAAACAAGAGGCTGTAAGCATCATTAAACACAGATCTGTGTGATATCAGGCTTCATTAGATTTATTCTTCATGGAGGAACCTGTTTACATAGTCAACACCAACTGCGATAATAACCGGTGGGATGAGGTGGATTAAGCTTGTTTACTTGGTGGTTTTTATTGTTCTTGGGCCTCACTCCAGAATCTGTTTGCATTTATAGTCCTTCATCTGGAAAGAGGGGGAACAGATAGGCTATAAAATAGCAAAATGTACTTGCAGAGGACAAAAAAAAAAAAGACTAAAAGAACATTGGGCAGATGTATATGGCACTGTACTGTTTTCAAATTGGTTTTGAAAATAAAAGGGCTGTTTGTGTTGATTGTGTCCTTTCAACAGGACATTACCAAAAAACCAGAAGAGAAATGTGGAGAAACTTGACAGAAAATTCTCTGGGATGTAGATGTGAAGTAAATATAATTGGTTTATGCCATTAGTTTCACACAGGCTGAACAGATCATTGATGGCCTTTCTTCTACTGATTGATATAAAGTCCAGAAAGCATTTCTACAAGAGTGATGATGTTTGCAGCACAAAGTGCTGGAGCACCTTTGAAATGTTCCCCTTGATGGGGACCAGCAGGTCACGAAGGCTTATCATTAGCTCATTATGGAGAGTAGTCTTCATGTTAATTGACTGGTTTTCTGAGAATTAGGGTTATTTTTCGAACAATATGTGGGAATAAGGTAGATTCCACACAGTGACTTGATGGCAAGAAGTATCAACTCATAGATGTAAACCCTGTGGCATGATTATTAATATTTTATATAGAGACAAAATTAAACTTTAAAAAAAAAAAAAGGTCTATGTTTTAGCAGCTTAAAAGTTGACTTAGCTTGTAGCTGTGCCTATCATTTCCTTTCTTTGATTCCCTTGAAACAATTGTCTTCTTTGGAAGGGGCTGGGAAGGCTCTGAGTGTTTCCTTCACCTGAGCTCAGGTCATCTGTCCAGCTACCTTTTGAAGTAATTATGCAAATATCGGATGAAGAAGCTTTTGTTCCGAGATCAGTGTGCAGCTCCCCAAAGATGTGTCTTGCATGAAAGCAGGTATTGTTTTATTTACTGAAACACCTCTAGTCTGGATTTGATTCAAGTTTGGAAGACTTTTTTGTAATTTTGAAGTCTAAGTGCCATTCACAATTTGAGGAGGAGGATTCAGAAGACCCATAATGGCTGGTTAAAATGGAAGAAAAATCACCACATGTAATATCAACTTCTTATCCTAATGAGTATAAATTAAAAATTGCAGCAAATAGAGCGTATATTTTACTGTCCTACATGGCCTGCATGGCACAAAAGGATAGGTTGTGTTTTGAGACAAGTTTGTATTGCATAAACCTGATCTTTCTCATGTTCCTTATTTTGGTGATTCCCTCTGGGACACCAACCTGTCCTGAGTCTGTGAACGACAAAGTATAGAAAGATTAAAAATTATATTTTATGTGTCAGCACAAGTAATATAACCACAGCTGAAGTGTAAGGGAGGAAGAAATAGATTATGTCTGTGGAGCTGTCTACCTGTATGTGCTTCTCTAGCACAATATCTGAGATCTTAAGTAACATCTTTTAGCTCATAATATGCCTATGAGATAATGAAGCTGTATTTGTATTTCTTGGACAGTGGAAAAGGAGGAAAGTTAGTAGTTTTTTAAATTTGGTAGTACATCTGTGTGTCCAAAAACCAAAAGTGTCAAAATACTAGCAAATTTTTGAGATCCAAGATGTCTCAAAATGAGTAGCCAAACTCTAAAAGAAGAAAAGGTCAATATGTTCTTTTGGAAAATATTGGTTAAGGTCAGTACCCAGAACTTCTTGGCTATAAGGAAGAGGAAGAAATAAAATACCTGGTGCAACGTTGGCATAATGTTATTTACTTTTATGGAGGTATTCCAGCCTAATAGAGAAATAGGTAACCAGCCTAACAGATAAAAAAGATGTGGTCCTCAGAAACACGAGGAAAAAAAAAGAGTATGTTTATAAAGAATAAATCTTTCCAAATATTTTTTCATAGAATTACTTAAGACGGTCATTGAAAGCAAAGCAATGGATCTAGTTTATTATGCTATTGGATTATAGCACATCATTTCATTAAGCAGTGAGCATGAAATACAGTGTCTGAAGAACTCACATGCAGAAAGAATTCAGATAAGCCTGAACATGAGCTCTCCTGGGACTGAAAATGAAATTAAGAACATATATAAGGTAATTACCTAAGGGTAATATTTTTGGCAGGGTGAGGTAGTAAGCCAAATATCTTTGTAATTTCTGTTTTCAAGTAATTTTTTCAGTAATGATGCAGAAGGAAAAGAAGAATGTGTGTTAATGCAATTGAATGTCCTACACTGAGAGGAGGTGGGCAAAGACAAATATTGCATACAGGAGAGTGAGCAGAAGTAGAACTAAGGGCATGTTGTGGAAGAGGAGGAAAGGGAAAAAACATAGCATTGGAAACAAAAACTACTGGATGTTAAATATTTGATGTGAGGTGGTTTGGGGCTGACACAGTCCATGAGTCAGGGCTCCACTAAATGTTGTGAGAAGTTAGGCGATGGTAGCCCGGTCCCTGCCCTCCAAATCTAACTGCTAAAATATAAAGAAAACACAAAAGATGGAACTAGAGAGACAAAAAGAGGAAATATTTTGCTTAAATTTGCAAGCAGGTCAGCTATAGAGCTGCTAGTGAAGCAGAGGTCATCTATCTATCAGACTGGAGAAGCTCTTGAGTAATAAAGTAGCAAGTTTCAGTGTTCTGGGAAACTCCTTTGGGAAAATAAAGATTTAGGGAGTACTGGAGCCTCTCTTGAATTATAAGGAAAGGTAATTATTCAGGGATTAAAGGAGGTATCTCAAAAGACCTGGAATTCCAGTAAAAATTTATATGCTAAGTTGTAGAACTTTTAGAAGGCTGTTCATGCTTCTCAGATATTGCAGAGCAGAAACTTTTTTTTTTAAATAAAAATATCAACTCAAGTTATAACTGAAGTTACTAATAAGTTGTGAATTTTTCCTGTTTGCTCTCAGTGAATTTTTTTTGACAGATCTTAATAAAATTAATGTTTGCATAAGGGAATTTTAAGTATGAGCTCTTTCCTGCAGAAATTGTGAGGGGTCATCTCTGAATGTGCTCATGATCTGTGAACTGAATATGAAATGAAACAGGGTGTCATGATTTGTCTACCAGCTACACCAAGTTCCCAAGGGAAAACATGGAATATCCACCCCCAAAACTGTAGAGTGCCTTCTGGACAGGTGAAATATTTTACCAGCAATGAGTGCATAATTTGGAACAGTAAATACATTTGATCCTTTTACAATCTTCTCATGAATCACTAGTTAAGAAAGAAAGTGAAATACAACTAAGAAGTACCCTGGCATGGTTGCCTTTACTCCACTCCTTGTGTATGTGAGCAGAGCAGCCTGGGAGGCGTATTTTTTTTTCTGCTATTAAATCTTTAGTCAGTGTCAGGCTTAGAAGAATAGTGCACAAATCAGAAGATGGAGACTTTTGGTAGGCAGCTAGAACAGATGACCATGTGAGGCAACTCTCAATTATATATATTTTCTCTGTCTTTTGGAATGCATACACTCCCCCACCCCTTTCCGAGGCTGCCTTGTACTCTTCTTTGACAGACCAATGTTTTCATAAAAATCTTCTTAAAGGCTGTTGTGAGCGTTCCTCCCTTCTTATTCCTTATTTCTTTGATTTCTTCCCTTTTGTTTTACTTTTTTTCTGTTTTTTTTTTTCCTTGGCCCTTAAAATTTGAAGTTTATCACTCTCAGAATTTTCTCTCTTGGTTTCAAAACATTCTCAGATTCTTTAAAAAGGGAATAATTGCTTAGAGGGATGTTTTAGAAAGGGCTCCTAATTTCCTTCCTTTACATGGACCTGACTCTTATACCAGTGTCGTTCTCTGATGCAGACGGAAAACGGATTAGACTGCCTTTGCAGAGTGGAGTACCCCTGTATTTGCAATGAGTTTTGACTTAAAGTCTTGGAGAAATAGCAGAGATTTGGCTCCTCCTGTCCTGTTGGACCTAAATCCAGCTCTTTAACATCTTGTAATAATTACTAGTTAGTGAAAAAAAACCAACAAAACAAAACCAAACAAACAAATGAGAAAGCCCTGCCTTGTCCCTGGAAAAGCATCATTAGATACACATAGCATATCCCACCTTCAGAGCTGAGATGAGTTTGGGCTGCTGTAAATCCAGTTCTGATATTTTCCCAACAAAACTGCTCTCTTAGCCGTGATGTGGTCTAGTGATGTCCAGGTCCTAAGCTTTTCTGTCATCCTTTCTTGAAGAATTACTTTCAGTGGACTGCACTCTTATTCAGATGCTGTATAGGTGTAATTTCTCATTATCTAAGAAATTGTAATTCTTTATTACCTGGAGGCTTGTGGCCAAGTAGTACTGTTTCTTTTAACTATAATAATTAATCATTTCCTTCCCCTCCTCGTGTTTTGTGTACCTTTATGTACTTTATAGCTGGACTCCCTTGATGTCTCTCTTTCTCAAGGGTGATACTCATTGCTGCAGGGAGAAGCAAGACCAGCCGATCAGACCCACTTCTCCCTATATTGACTGCACCTTTTCCCACACTGAAACTGAGCTCTGGCGTTTTTTTCTGATGCACTTCTAGCATCATGCATCCCCTCATGTCGTCTAAGTGAAAGTCTCTGGGGCCCTATGCTCATCTGACACAAAGTGGCTTGTCTCTATTGTAGCTGTATGGACATGGTGTGTTGAGCTGAGACTAGTTCCAGATTTTTTTAAAAAAGCAAGGCTCAGAAAGAAGTGTTTTCTTCTTGGTATTGCAAAAATATTTGTGCATAAAACATCTTAAGTGTTGTTCTGCAAGAAGTACTGTGTACTTGAGTACTGACATCTCAGCAGATCTCTCCAGACCCTTCAGAAAATGTGGAAAAATTTGACGAGACGTGTGATGCGTTCAAGGGGCAGTTTGTGGCAGAATCTCCCAAGTCACAGTCTTGAGCCTAAATTGAGAACAGCTTCCTCAAGGGCAGCATGTTTTCCTGTGACAGAACAAAGATTTCATCCACTTCCCAACATACACCCTGGGATGTGGCACTCAGAGCTAGCCCTAGAGACATTAGAAGCAGAGGACGAGCAGAGGCAAACACAAAGAAATGGATCACTCTCCAACAGGTCAATTAGCTGGTGTGAACTGGTCTGTACTGAGCTCTGTAATACAAGTGATGAACAAAGGACACAACTTATCAACTGAAGAGTGTGGAGGGCTTGTGAGAAATATTTTTCCCATTGGACTCCACTCCCAATATTGGTAAAAAGACGTTTGGATGTCCTTCAGATTGTCACAGTGCAATGGTGAAGTGATCTGACATAGAAATCCTGTGCTGAGCAGCAAGGATCAGGAGGGGAAACAAAATGTGGGAACCTGGTCCTGGCCTCGTGGTGGGAGCGCTCTGTCTGTGGGCTGCTCTCAGCACTGCTCTTGAAGGTGCAGCCTGGTGTAAAAGGAAATGTGCTTGGGGTGTCCTGTGGGTTTTGCATACCCTAATTTCAACATTGACGTGAGTTACATGGCCTGGATCCCTGTAGTACTGAGAAAACTGGACAATTAAGGGTTTATTTTTTTTCTGAGTTATGCCACGTGACTACTTTGTGTCCCACAATAGTAGAAAGGAGAAAATAATCTTGAAGTGTTTCACAAGATCGCTGTAGATTTTTGCAACATGCCACCCAGTTTCATACGTTGATTCAGATCAGGTGCTAGGAAAGGTTTCAGTAAAGAATAGCAGAGGAGTCGATATGAAGGAGCACAGTGAACCCCGGTCACTGTCCCCTCTGGTGGGAACAGCCCTTTAGACACCAGGCAGAGGCAGACACATGGGCAATCCAAAAGGGAAGGAAGCTGCAGAAAATCAAGTGTGCCTGTAAGTAGTGTCACTTTTTGTGTCTGGGTTAAACCCTTAACTTTGGCTTCCATGATACAATACTAAACATTTTTTTTTTCTGGCTTTGGCATGAATAAATATGTTTTGCAATCTCTGCATATAGAATATGTGGTCTCTCTAGGAAGAAAGAAGGGGAGGGTGTAATCCTGAAAAAATAAAGGTGAGTCGGGGTGACCTGGGCAGTTTTTTCTGCTATAAGCCTGCATAAAAATGCGGTATGACCATCAGTCCTGTGTAAAATGCACAGCCAAACCACCTCTTATAAATCTAGTAATCCTAGATCAGTTGGTTCTAATTAGGCTGGTACAGCAAGGAAGTAGAGGTTTTTTTAGAGAATTCCTTATTCCTGTTTCCAAATGAAAGTAACCTGGATAATATAACCATAAGACTTTGGGAGAAACAAAAAAACCAAACCTGTCATTAACTACAATATTAACAGATAAACTATGTCTTCACTAAAAGTTTGTCATCCTGTTCTCCAGAGAATTTAGGCTTTCCTTGTGTTTACTTATTTCTAGTCTTAGGCAATTGGGTTGAGCAGTGCTGACAGTAAGACGAGTTTGGTTTCAGTTGTGCAACTGCACGCTAAATGGCTGCAAATCAGCATTAAATGTAAAGATGTCAATGAGTTCCCTTCCAGAAAAAAATTAATGGGAGTCATTCGCTTTCTCCAAAAATTGCTGTCGTTCAATTTGACTGAAATATTCCCTCCTCCACCGTGCATTATGTCCAATCAATCAGGAGTTAATAGTATTCCACTGATATAGCAAATCAGGTTTCATTAGTGATGACACAGCATGCTCAGGAAACTTTGGCCCCACTTTCATTTTTTCCTATTCTTCCAATATGATTCATCCTCCTACATCTTTTTTTTCCCCCCATTGCCTTATGAATAATTTCTTTTTATCTGCATCAAGCAAATTTAATGCTGTATAAAAGCTGGAACTGCTGCTTTTGTACTTTAGTTACTATTAATAAGACTCTGGTGCTAACAGTTCTCTGTTCAACACATCCAGTGTGAAATATAATGTTCAATTTGTAAAAAATGGAAAAGGTACAGACTAGAGATTTACAGCTTCTCCTAACTTGAGCAGGAGCTCAGATACGCCATTTCCTTTAGTCCACCATTAGTAAAAGTAGATTCCATGTGCATACCCTTTTCAAGATAAATATAATCCCTGCTCTGCAGCGATATTGTTGGCCATGTAGCAGAAGCAGTATGAGAAGGCACAGCAGTTGATACGGCATATGTGTTGTCAGCTTTCTCCCCAGTTTGGGATGTGGAAGGGGTGTTCCATGGAACAAGGAGGTACAGCAGCCTGGGACTGTCACATGGACGAGTTAGCTATGTTCAACAAAGTCTGGCAATGTGGTAGCTGTGGTAAACAGGGAAGCCATTTATGGGGTATTTTCATCTATTTAATGGCAGCCATCTAAAAATAAATCACCAGTCTCCCTTTGTGGTCAGTGGAGAGACACAGGCACCACAGAAAGCAAATCATGCCACCCATGGATAAGACAACCCTGTGGAGGTGCCTGTTTCTCTGCATTCAGTATTAGAAGAGTGCAGACAGCTGTGAGAATATGCACAAAATTAGGCAAGAGGAATACTATGTGGCACTGTACAAAACTGAGAAATGTCTACAGGAATTTTTAGAACCTCAGTGTTGACAGAGAAGAGCTAATCTGGTAGCCAGTTTATATAAATGCTGTACTTTTGCTGTGTGAACTTGTGTGCTTTAACAGCTCAGAGGGGTGCCCTATCCTCATGAATTTTCCCTTTTAACCTATGTTGATGGGTGAGAGCGAAAGCTGGGAAGTATACACAGCTCACAATAGAAAGTTTTTACACAATAGCCAAACACCTAGAGTGATATAATTTTGATCACATGGATATGCCTTGGACTGAAGGCCTTCAGCGATGAGTTGGAAAGGAACATTTATTCATTTGATGTAAAAATGGAGAAATAAATACATTTAAATTGGTGATTCCAAGAGTTTTGTACTTAGAGAACAAAGTGGGAGAACAGTCAAGTCAGAGGAAAGAGTCAACAGTTGCCATCCTGTTATTGCTGCACCCTTATACTGAACCGTTCCTGCAAGATATGGAACAGCTCCTGTGGTACATGAGTTGTCCTAAATGCTGCCATAGTTCCTGACACCGCTCATAAACTTTCCTCAGAAAGCGTCAAAGGTTTGGCCAAGCAGTTGTTAGCAGAAGGCAACAGAAAGACTGCTATTGACTCTGGTGATTGCTAGAGCGGATTTGGCATTCACTCTACCTAATTTTGGCTGTCTGAAAATAACTATCAAGTTTGAGCAAGATGCCCAGGCCCAGTTTACATCCAATGGTGAAGGGAAATGAAAGCATGGGAGATGAGGGATTCATCTCTCCTACCTTACCCCCCATGCCTTAGAAAATACTCTCGAAAAGTCTTTCCTCACTTCTTTTCTCTACTTGGAAAGAGGAGGGAAAGAGGTGCTACATGCCTCTTTTAGACTATTTTCATTGACCTGAAGATGACTATTTTCAAAAACAGCTCAGTGTTTCATTTCTGGAAGAGAGGACTAGTCCAGAAGGGGAAGCAGCACTCCTTGAGAAGAGTCAACAATGTCTTGTGGAACTGTACTAGTTAGACCAGCACTCAAGACCATATTTGCATGGGTGGTTAAGAAGAGTAGCTTCAGCATGCTTGTAATTCATGTCCTTTGCAGAAAATGAGTGATGGGTATGTTGCTCCTGTAATGTTCTTGGAAGCAAAACCAAAATTGGATGGCAAAAATTACTACCTTGTTATTGAAAATAAAAACAATAGAAGGATTGGAAATGTCAAAAGATTGGGTTATTAAGAGGGATTAAATAGCCTTAGATTATTCTGCTTCAGACTTAACTGGGTTATCTAAACAACTTCAGAAAGGTCAACAGTTCACCAAGAAACTGTGAAGCTGTGGAAGAGCCATCTGCTGCTGGAAGAACCAGATTCTCCTTCCAAAGTACAGCAGCAGGTGCTGCAAGCAAAATTACTTTTACTTATTGCTCTGGACAGTTTTCAAAAGAACCCAGGTTGTGGCTCCCCGGCTGATTATGGGATGTATGAAATTACCACTGTGCCAGATTGCTGCTTCTGTTACAGATTTTATATTCTCTCTGATATGCTCTTAATTCTAGACTATTGATGTCCTGGCAACATTTCTAATCTTTAGAAATAAATTTAACAGAAGTTATATATAGAGAGAATTCCTTTTTTTTTAAAATTATTTTATTTTATTTTATTTTATTTTATTTTATTTTATTTCTGTTGAACAATGATTTCTTGCTGTGAGCAACTACTGCCCCTGCTTGAGAGAAAACAGTCCATTTTTTCCCTTGAAAAGGGTATGGACTACTTTTACTATTTGTCTCAGATTTTTACATTATGTGTGTCTTTCGGGGAATCTGAACATCTCAGTAATATATTAGCACTGGTGGCACTGCAATGTTTTATTGTGAAATGCTAATATAAAACTACTATTTTAATATTAAGTAGTCTTTTCCTTTGGGATACTGAACTCATTCAGAGACCAAGAGACAGAATTTTTTAATGTCTCTCCATCCGTGCTTCTCTCCATACTATAAAGACCTGTTGTAAAGCAATTGTAGAGGTACCCTTTAGACCTTGCCCTGGATGGAGGTGTTGACAAATTACATTAGCTCCAGTGAGGGCACAAACACAAATGAAGTCTCTGACTGGTGATGAAAAATTGAATATCAAATGGCACCTTATGATAAATAGCTGATGCTGCTGTTCCTCTAATTCAGTCATCAGTTTCCCTAAGGGCCTTAAACAAAATAAGACAAATTAGAAATAAGACTGACAGGAGGGGTCAAAAGCAGGGGTGAGAGCTGTAGAGGCTCACAAGTTTTCAAAAGATGACAAAAATGTGAAAAAAACACAATGGAGGTTGAAACGTTCAAGACCACATTTGCTTCCCTTTTCAGGAAAAGAATGACTTGCAACTAAATCCTTAACACGTTATCAACAAAGTGAAGTTCAGAACAGAGCCCAAACCAGCAAAACAGCAGGACCAACGGTAATGAGACAGGTTAAACATAGCAAATTTGTTGCTAAAATATGTTAGACAAATCGATGTGGTAAAATCTATTGTTTGCTGATGGCTGAAGCAATCTTAGGAACATTTACTGATTATCTTTGAGATACTATGGACAGATGAGCACTGGAGAAAGCTAAACATACATTTTGTCTTAAAAAAAAAAAATAAAGAAAAAAGACGATCTGGGGAATAACAGCCAGTCAGCCTAATTTCAAATCCTGAAAGACACCTATACAAAAGAATAAACAATAAATTTTTAAATCTCTGAGGAAGGAAGGGAGATAAGAGAGAGCCAGCACAGTTTTGTCAATAGCAATTTGTGTCAAGCCAAGCTAATTTCCTTTCATTCAGTGTAATTGGCCCAGGTGATAAGAATGAAGCCACGATTATTACGTGTATTAGCTTTAGAAAGGATTTTGGCATTGTCTTGTTGCAGAAGGCAATATGGTCTAACTAACATTATTATAGGCTGGATAGACAGCTCTTGGCATTAAGAAGAATCCAGCAACAAACTGAAATATTTTCATAATTTTAATCACCTTTTTCAAAGGCCCCAGCAGATCATCTGAATTTGCAGGTGTTACTTGCCCAGGAATGGCTGTGGGCACTGTTGGGAACGGGGTTAGAATTTGCAAGTTTTTAATTAGAAAAATGGTCCGAGATCAAAGCTATAAAGTTAAATTATGAAAGAGAATGTTCAGGGAAATACATGGACAAATAGGAAATAAAATCCACAGAAAAAAATTCGGGAAGTAGTGAAACCCTAAGCCAGAAGAAAGGGATCTGGGTGCAGCATGAGGCAAGACCATGCGAGTAGCAGATGGGACAGTTCTGCAGAGAAGGCAACCGCTCTCCTGGACACCATATACACAGTCTACAACTGTTAGTCTTTTCTTATTCTTATCTTTATCAAGGCTGGTCTGGCCTTGGACAGTGTGGTCTCATTTGACATCATCTTTTTAGTGTCCTGATGTGCATCTTTTAAAAGAAATGTATACATAACCGAAAGTGCTACCAATAACGACAGATGTAGAAAACAGAAGTGAAGGCTGAACAGTTTGCCCTGGTTATTCCAGAAAAGACATGACACGACAACTGCTGCAAAAAATTAAGTTTATTATAGGGAAAGAAATGTTTGGTTGTTTACTGTGCCCACTGTGGGACAGAATGAGAAAGAACTGGTTCAATATGCAATGGATAAATAGAGGTGAATATTAGGAAGTTATTTTTAACTGTTAAAGAGATTGAAACATCAGCATAAGTTATAAGGGGAAATGTTGGCATCATTAAATTGACATAATTAAAAAAATTAATTGAAAGATTTTTAAAAAATGATTGAACAATTATACATCGGGGATTGCCTAAGTGTACTTGGGCCAGGATGCAGTGACTCACTTTGTAAACGAGAAGAAAACCCTGCAGCTGCAGACTTGCCTGAAAGCCTAACAAATCCCACTGGAAGGTAGCACAGGATAGTCAGAGCTTTTTCAGGCAACAGAGAAGGCTGAAATCCAGCCTGTCCTGTTTCCAGCAGTGTTCCTTGGTCATATTTTTGAATTTAAAATATTTTGCAGTACTGTCATGCTTTGTGTAGGATTCAAGGCTGTCGGTATGAAGTCAAAGCTTCCAAGGAAATGCACTGGTTAAAATCTGAATACAAATTTTTAAAACTACATCCTCCAATTTAGATGCCTACCTCTGTTTCACTATGGACTTAAAGGGAGTGTCTCAATGCTTTGGATCAGAGACTGAGTTTTACTATTAAAACACTCAGAGTCCTCCTGGAGGGGTTTGGGTGAGGGTAGGTTGGCTTGGTTGGGTAAGTGTGCTTGGAGAACGGCCATAAGAAGAGGATCCCCTGGGTAAGAGGTCTAAGCAGTCTGGTCTTGGATGGGAGCTTAGGCTTACACAAGCTGAGGGTTCTCAGTATTTATCTTGGGTTTTGCATGTCCACACTCTGGAAATGAGCTGAAGGAGGCTGTAGCCAGCAGCAGGGGAAGGGGAAGGCAGTTGCTGGGAGAGGGCTTTAAATGTTGTTGTTTTCTATATCAGGCTCCAAGTCCATAAATGCACAGATGATAATAAGGCCCTTGATCCTTTTTAGCAATGACCTAAATGAACTTTTGAGATATTGTTTTAACATTTTAGAAAATACTTGAGACCATACTTGACAGACATGCAACTGCAGGAAGCCTATGAGTTTCTCTGCTCTTATCACATCAGTGCAAAGGCCACACTTGGGGCTGTGTTTTACAGCGTGCAGTGCAGCTCCCTGGTTAGAGAGCACTGAGCTGGAACTGAGTGACCTCCTGTATTCTCACAGCAAAACACAGCGTACCCACTTATCCCAGAAGCAGTGGAGCTCTGCTGACTCGCTTGTGTACCTTTCTGAAATTAGCTTGGGGATCTTCTACAGTGCATGGCATGGGAGCTCCCCAGAGTGCCCGCGTCCAAATCCCAAGCTTTAATTAGCCAGGAACAATCTTGTCCTGCATTCTGTATGGCATGCAGAAAACTAGTTATTGTTTTTAACCCCACTGGAGATGAAACAGATTTCCAAGATTTACAAAGTCTTGCAGCTAGTTTTCAAGCATTAGGTAAGATGTAAGGAACAACTAGGGTGCCAGATGGACTTTTATTAGTTGTGTTTAGGGCCAATATGCAAGATTCTGAAGATTGCAAAACTATTTTTGAGGGTGATTCTTCATTCAGCCTCTGCCCCTTCAATGGGGAGAGAGAGTAAACAAGGTGTGTTTGATTTCTAAGAGCTTTGAGTGGCTCAGCTGAGCTGTATCACAAAAAGAATTGAGGGAAGTGTAAACATGAACCAGGAAATAAAAGTTAAGTGATAGAAGTCATAAGGGATGATCATTTATTTTCCCTTAGGGGTATGTAGTTTTCAGAAATATTTTACCTTTATGTGGAAAATAGTCTGACTGGAAAGGATCTGCTGTAAGAGTATGCTGTAAGAGTATGTTATCTATTACACTATTTAGAAATGTATATTACTACATCTAATAATTTTACAGAGTAAGAAAAGATCTGATTTTCTATTCCAAAGATTTTGGAAAGTACAAGTTTAAGAAGTGTATGAAAAGGATAGATTCTTGATAAAATCAATAAATAGTGATATTACATAAAAACAATAAGAAAAGGGGACCAGAAAACATGATGAAAATTAAGATAGGACACCGAAAAAGGGGGAAAACAGAGAAAGAGGATGATGAAGCAAAGTGAAATGAGAAAAAAAGAAGAAAATGGAAAATCAAGGAAAAATACATGTCAAAACTGGCAGTGAATTCGATGCTGCTATAAGGAGTGCAATAAGGAAAGAACATCTTCCACCAAAACAGCTTATGGCTTGGCTAAAGAACACGGCTTATTTCAAGTATGAAATACTACGATGCAACATGTATTTTCAGGACCGAAATCTCCAAAACTGGTTAACCATGGTAGAACATATTGCTGGCCTCTCATCCAGAGCCTGCAAAGTCAATGCAAAGACTGGGAGAGTGGAATTCATTTGAGCAGACGTAGATATCCACATCTGGCTGGTCATACGAGACTGCCTCTGCGTGCCACGGAAGAAATGGGCCCTGTTAGAGTGATGTGTCTTGTACCAAAGCAGATGACTAAAACAGGCTCACGGAATCATGCCCTGAAAGGGTGTTTCTCTCCATGGATCATATGTGGAACCTAACCTATCTGGCTGGAAATCTAAATTTAGGTAAGATAAAGTTCACTGCCCTGACTTCATCAGGGTCTGGCATGTTTTGAAGGAAGAGCTCTGTGTGACATTTTGTTAAAGTGTTGTTAGTCGCTGCTGCCTTCTGTGTGGGCTAGTGTAAATGAGCCATTGCCGAATGTTTATTTGTTATCATTAAAGTGCAATTAGACCTTTGGGGAGGCTGCATCTGTAAACAAATGATGAATGGCTTACATTCTTTATCTCCTTTCTACTTATATGCCCAAGGATGACGACTGTAATAAATTTCTGTAATAGATTTTTTTTTTTTAAATGGAAATACACTTGTTCAGTCAAAAGGGCTTTCCCATTAAGAGCAGAGCTCTATTTCACTGACTTCTCTTGAGCTCAGAGGACTGCTGGCATTTCATAGGAGACTTTAGGAAACATTTAGGTGAGAAACAGTCCAATTTCTTTAGCAAATGTTGAGGAAGAGGGAGTGAGTTTATTCCCCTTCCACTTTTCTGTAATCCTTTTATGAGATCAGGGTGTTGGCTTCTGTTCCCCATTGTCTTCTGTAAATCTGGAGATAGATCTCCTGGAGGGAGGTGGACCTCTGATGGTAGTAGGTTGGAAAGCTCCTTGGCTACTTCCAAAGTAAGTCAGCAAGGCAGAGGCTGCAAGCAGACTCCTCAGCCTGGTCCATGCTGACAATGAAACTGGTACTGGGAGGAAACCTGCTTTAATAAACCCCTGACTTAGCTTAAATGGGACAGATAAACTGGGGCTGTGTGGCTGAGAACTAGGGTTAGCTAACTGCAGCACAGCACAGGGCTAACTCTCATCTGATCTGTACCTTGCTTTGTTCTGGATTTTTGTGGCACTGTGTGCCTGTGGACTTGATGGCTTGTGTCTTTCCTAAGTTAGTTTTTTCTGTATCATTTTGCTTTTCAGAAAATGAACAAAACCCTCAGGCTTAACTGGAGGCAGTCATCAAAGTATGTCCAGAGAGTCTCTGTCAAATCTTGTTGGGCGCGCAAATGCATTTTGTATCTGAAGTTGAGTTTATAATTTGTTGCCTGGCTTCAAATGCAGAAACTACAGACAGGTAAGAGAAACTGTTGAAGATAGAAATGCAAAGTATTTATTTGGGTAAGGAGTACTGTGCTGTTAAAGAGTAAGTTAAGTTTAGCTCATCTTCTGCATCTTCTGTGTTAGCAGGCTACTGACTGCTGTCAAAGCGGCAGCAGTGAGGGGACCAGCACTGATTAGAGTTTTAGGAAAAGAAGGCAATTAGCAAACTTTTTAAAACCATCTTCTCATGCAATCAGTAGTGTTAATGGTCTTTGACTTCTGTACAGCCAGCAGAAGGCTTGTGGCTGCTATTTGCAGTTATGTCCTACCAATTCAAAAT
The DNA here is from genome assembly GCA_026413425.1 of Tringa solitaria. NCBI lineage: Eukaryota > Metazoa > Chordata > Aves > Charadriiformes > Scolopacidae > Tringa > Tringa solitaria. The sequence goes on from JAOXJM010000001.1 coordinate 198,765,936, forward strand.
GTGGCAGAAACCAAAGTCATGCCCCAGTAGTCATTGCTAACTTCTACAGGGGCTGGTGAGTCCTGGTCATTCTGAGAGCCAGGCTGCACCCAAGCACTAGTGATAAGCATCATTTTTTCCTGGAAAGGAGGCAAGACTCAGAGCAAAACTAACCTATAAAACCCTAAAATGAGACCATCTTAGCCCATGCCCTGTTATGCTGAATTGTTCCCTACCCTGGTAGAAAAGTAGGTTTGCAACCTGCCCTCCAAGAAATCACTGCCTAAGTTTGTGATTTCTCTTGCATGTATACTGTTAAAGAACTTAGAGTATTAAAGAATTTAGGCACTAGGTTCTTAGCACATATGTTAAATGGACCCTTAGTTCTTGTGGGTATAGCACTGCAAACATCTTCAGTGTGGCTCTGGTAAAGAGAGGAAGACAAGGAGACCTAAGTGGGTCTGAAAGAGGCTGAAAGTGACTCCTGCTTCTTAGTAATGAGTCCATTGTGGCATTTCTGAAGGGCTTCTTCCAGATGGGGACCCTGGCATTTTTGCAGGCTTTCTGTATGACCTTGAGTGTCTCGTCTGAGCCAGACATGCAGAGACTGATGTGGGGTGTTCCCACACCACTGAGCATCTCTCTCCCTGGGATAAATTCACAGAGCTGAGGGAGGTGCAATGCAGGGGAGAAAAATGTGCTTGCAATCCCACTTGTACCCAGAGTATTAGGTTTCTTGAACGTATCACTGTTTCTCAGGGAGACTGAATGTATCCTGTAATGTCTCTGGGTCTAGGCAACTACCATCCTTTTTAAAATGGATAATAAACCATTTCCTTCCTTTCAGGAGAGTAAGGGCAGAATTTACACTACCAAATTTATGTAATAGCTTAGTGAGTAAAATACTTATCCAGACATGAGGGATTTTTACTTAATAACACCTGGTCCTGGACCAATCTCATTTTATAATGAATAAATTATCCCCCGGAGGGAGAAACATGGAAAAAGAAACAGGAATAAAAATCACATTAGCTTAGCTCTAGTATCTGAACCAAATTACTTTTTTTTTTTGTATTAGTCTGCCCAATTTCCTCATTAGAGTTTCCCAGATTTTTAGGTAGCGTTGGTTTTGCCCCAGATCTTATCTCACATTTATTTGCACATAAATGCATTAAAGGAATCATTTCATTTTGTGCTCACATGATGAAAAAAAAAATTAACAGGATTTTAATTTCCTCTGCAGCCCTTTATAATGAGAAATACTTCAGAAATAAGCAGTTTTAAAGAGCATTAACTCTTTTTCTCTCTAGCGAAATGTCTGCAGTCACTGATGAGAGAGCCCTTCTGCACTGCTAATGAACAGGCATGAGCTTCTCTCCCCACACAGTGCAGAGGCCATTGATTCATGGCAAATATTCCAGGACTCTTATATACCTGGTAGGAGAGGAGCAGCCTCCAGAAATAGTTACTGCCACCGTTCCTGAAGCTTTGAATCATTCCAAACCTGCTTTCTCACATTAGGTTAAGCCCCTCTTCACCAGGTGGAACTCCTTCTCCTGGAGGAGATGGCTTTGCAGCCTGTGAGCCAGATGCTGGGGCTACTTCCAAACTTTATTTCCCCTGCAGGTGACACATCGGGATGGGAAACTGTTTGCTGGAGAGATCCTCCTGTTGGAGGGGAACAAGAATGATCAGCCCATATACAGGGAAACGGTACCTTTGCTGTGTTAGTTTATGCTACTTCATAAGAGGAAAAGAGGAGGAGAAACTTAAAGCAAATTATCACATTTTTTTTCTCATTTCAGCTAGACTCGAGTCACGGTGGGTATGACACCAGGAATGAATCAATCATTCCCTGAAAAGAGATATCAAAACAGGCATCCTTCTGCAAAGAGTTCTGACATAGAGCCATGGCGGCGATATTTGTGAATAAAGATTTTTTTAGTGTGAAAAAGGTTAAAAGAATCTGGGGTTTTTGAATAAATCCAAGTGCTGGATCCTTTCTCTTATTATCAGTCTTTCTGAGCTACGAAGAAAGGTAGCTCAGAATGAGCTCCTCTTTGCATTAAGTTTTCAGGCTCTCCTTCAACTCTTTCAATTTTGCAGTCCAGTGAAATAGGTTGTCTCACTGTTATAAATTATCTTGCACTGTACTCCAACCTTTTTGTGAAATGCATATCCCTCCCAGCAGTGCTCAGTTGCCAGCCTATTATCTCCTTTCTCTGGCCCAATTAATTTAGAGGCAATAGATTTAATCCCTGAATAGTTTGCACTGAAGATTGCATCCTTCCAGCTCCTGTACATTTTCTTCCGAAAGCTTCTCCGTTGGTGATGCATGCTGCTTGTCAGCCCATGATGCACTTTCATGGGTACCGTTCTGTAGGGCTCATGACAGCATCTCAGACCGCAAATAAACATGGTCTTCATTCACGCAGGCTTAAGCCAGGGTTAAACTCAGCCTGTCCCATAGGACTAATACAGGACTTGAATAAAACCAAAGCAACATTTTGCTTAAATCATTTTGTTTACAGAAAGGCTTCCCACACATCTAGCTACATACTTGTGTGGCTGAATCACTGGGGAGAGAGGAGAAAAAGAGCCAAAATATTTTTTTACCTTGAGTCATTTTAAAAAACTGAGGCATTTCATCAAGAAACTTGGTGAGTTTCTGCACTCTGCAGCAGTGCTTTTGAAGGTATGAACCTGCTGTCAGTAGTTAAATGAATAGTGTTCTCAAGCTGAACCTTTCAAAAGGAGTTTTAAAGAAGAAATTGGTCCAGAGCCAGAGGTAGAGCAGCAAAAAGGAAGAGAGCCACAGAGTAAAGAAGCAGCAGGAGGCTCAGTAGTGGGTAATATTGTGGGTAGCATTAAAAATGGTGATGTTTATACTGCAGTAGCATTTAAAGGCTGTAGTCAAAGGAAAGGTCCTTTTAGACAGGCCCTCTGAATATGCGAACAACTAAGTGGTTGACAAGTGCTTGAGAGGCTGACAGAAGAAAAGAAAGTGGTGCACAGACAGTAGAAGGGATGATTATGACTAGCTGAACCATAGGAAAAAATATTTGCTTTCCAATATTTTAAATGGGATTCCAGGGCAAACAGAAAAAAAAAATCAAGCACACAGAAGGGTGCAATGCATCTCACTTAGTTTCTTGTATGGGCAGTGCAGGGTCTACGCTTAACCTGTCACCTTGGTCTCTCTTTTTAACTGTGGTGGGTAAAAGATGTTTTTAAATCAGGATTCCTCTTTACTGTTTTAAAGGTCTCTTCGTCTTGAGTGATCCCGAAGTGATCTGCCTAAACACAGGCACCTGCACTTTCAGATGACCCTCCACTCTAAACTTCTGAAGCCAGATGTAAGCGTTACTGAGAAAAAAACAAAACTGGCTGGAAAGATGAGGCTAGCATTTTATTCTCTTGCCTAGCCCAATTTCTTATTATTAGACAATGTCTTTTTTAAAGACTTTTTTTTTTTTCAGTCACAAACACAAGGTTTTGAGGCTGCTTCCATTCTCCTTCTCCCTGCCAGGGGACTCCTCTCATCTATGTCTTGTGAGTGGGAGACATGAACTGCTGCTGCTGGCTTAGCCCATGGGCAGATGCATGGACAAAGTTCACAAGAGTGGTTTTCTGTTAGTATATATCAATGCTTGACCCAAAGCCAAGTGACACGTGAAAGGAATTCCTCCTAATTCTATGATTCTAATATCATCACTGAGATTTGAATTAGTCTCATTGTCTTACTGACCTACAGGAGACTAAAAGTGGTGATTATTTATAAATATTTATCATGGTTTCAGCTAGGATAGAGTTAACTTTCTTGCGAGAAGCTGGTATAGTGCTATGTTTTGGATTTGGGATGAGAAATAGTGTTGGTAGCACACGGGTGGCTTTGGTTGTCACTAAGCACTCAAGGTCTTTTCTGGTCCTCACCCCACCCCACCAATGAGTAGATTGGGGGTGCACAAAAAGTTGGGAGCAGACAAAACCAGGAAAATATGAATGTCTAATTCACTGGACATTTCTTTCTGGATTCTGGGTTCAAACACCACCTCTCTGGAGATGTGGCAAAGGATGTATGTTACAAAACATTCCTGTCTGCGTAGCATGGCGACAAATGCAAGACATCTGGTGTATATTTGAAGAGGAGACTGGGAAGATAATTCAGTGATTAGAAAAATGTATTGCAATGAGACTTAATAGTGTCATTGACACTGAGGCTCCCAAGGAATGCTCTAGCAAGTGCTGAGTTTCAACTCTATACCCAGAGTGAAGAGAACATCATTGAAAACTGGACATTAATCCCCTCATTCCATTACAGTTACCGGGCAATTGCATCGGTTGGGATAAAAGTGAAAAAATGGGTAAGTAAATAAATTTAATTTTTAATTGAATTGTCTCCAGACAGATACTTAAATTTACTTCAGTTTTATTAATAACATTGCTAAAAATGTATGTATCCTGCAATGTCTTTCATGTAAGGATGATGAGCCTAATACTTCCTTTTCCTCTCTAAGTTCTCTCCTGTATTGGAATCAACATCAGGGGTTTTATTTGTATTTCTGTGGCTTTTTTAATTTTAAAATCTTGCTCACTAACTTAGTCAGTTATGGATGTTATTGTACACCAAGGCCAAGGAGATTCTTTTTTAAAACGTGATTTACAAAATCATTAACCCTCTTACCTTCTTGTTGCAGCTTAAATATTCACATATCTTCATTGCACATTCAGCTAGACAACAATAAATTTCCCAAAGAAAAGCTTAACAATGGCGTGTTGCCAAACTAATTGTTTGGCCAAACACAGGAACAAGATGGACAAGCCAAGTAATCATCCTCAAACACACTGGTCCCAAAGAGGACTCTGTGTTTACAGGGACCTGCATCTTCCAAATGTAATTTGGAAAGGTTTCCTATTGTGTATTTCAATAGCAAATAAAATGTAGTTTCTAATTTATGTTCCACAGTCATAAAATGTTGACAAGCACTGAAAATGTCATCTGCTTGTGATGTGCCCTGTACATAGCGATAATACAGGAAACTTCTTGCAGAAAGTTTTAAAATCTTAAACATTAATCCAAAATCAATGGAGCTTCCTTTGCAGAACTGGTTTGTTTGGGGCTTTTTTTTTTTTGTCTCCCCAAAATGTGTTATTCTGTCAATTTTTTTTTTAATTAAATACTACTAGAGAGAACACAGAAACAACAAGAAAATTGGCACAGCCCTCAGTGTGAGCAGAAGAACAAGGATTCAATATACTAACCAGCACATCACAGTGTTCTGCAAGGGCTTAGGAAGTAACTCATTTTTTCCGAAGAAGTTTGTGGGTTTTTGCGGCAAATCTCAGCTGTGGAAAATCCACACAAAAGTTCCATTATGTTATATTGCTATGCACCTGAAAACCAGACAACCTTTCTACACTAATTCTCTTGATAAATAAGGCTGTGCTTATAGCTTGGTACACAGGGTGATGGGCCAAACTTTGTCTCTGCAGCCAGTATTCCTGACTCACCCTATTCTTATAAAACTACATCACTGATAAAGCCCAAAAAAACCTTCTTGCATTCATCTTCCCTCCCTTCCAAGCACCCCAAAGCCCTGATGCACCCCAACTCTCTTTTCTGTGGTGATTTTGCTGCATCTCTTTTGCTCCTGTTCAACATATTAATGGCCTTATGATTGCAGGTTCAGGTAGCTTTGACTCTGCAGAATATAGATTTTATATGTACAGTGTAAACGTATCACTTTCTTTCTTCCCATGCTCGTTACTCACTCGTAGTGAGCTTTATGATAACCCCCAGCATTATCAAGTGCATTTGGGCACAACTATAAAGAGTATCATAACCACACATGGAGGTGGTACTAATTCTGTAGATCTTACCATGTAAATAGAATATAGGAAGGACAAAATAAACACATGAAATGGAGCGAAGAGATGAAGTGACAGGTCACACAGCTGCAATGGTACCAGCGCGGGGAACAAGTGCCAGAAGCTGTGGTTCCTGCTCTGCTCTGGCTGCAGCTGGCTCCTCCTGCTTCAGTTCCTTGAATATCACAGATATTGATCTATTATCTCTTGTTGTGTCTCTTTTATACACAGAAAACGTATCACATGTGCAGGGGAGGATGTTTACTTGAAACTGGGCCCAACATAATACTGTGTTCAGGTGAATGTAGCTCAACTTTTGTCACTGAAAGTTTTTTAGGTTTTTTGTTTGTTTGTTTGTTTTGTT
>JAOXJM010000001.1:198780306-198791274 GCA_026413425.1 Tringa solitaria
TGAGCAACCTGGTCTGGTGGGAGGTGTCCCTGCCCATGGCAGGGGGTATGGAACTTGATGATCTTTAAGGTCCCTTCCAACCCAAACCAGCCTGAAAAGGGGCTGTGTAAAACCAGTAGCAGATTTCTGCCCCCTCTGCCCTCAGGGTCCTTTTTGCTGCTGCTGAGGCAGAGTGAGGGCTTGCCAGGGGGGAGCAGGGGTAGGTGGGGAAGCAAAGGGAAGAATACATTTACAGTTTTTCCCCTTAGCCCTGCAGAGCCTGGTGAGGAAGAAAATTGCATCCCTTCCCATGAGTGACCAGTTGATTCATCAACTTGTGCCCATCACTCAAGGATCTGCCACAGCTGAGTGTGGAGTTGTGGTGGGGTCAGGGAGGGTGTCATATAGGGATAGTGGTGCTGCTTAGCGGTCATTGCAAACAGGAATATTCATCGGGGAGGAATAGAGCACGATAACCGGTCTCCAGCAAAGTCCACTGGGCGGTCTGGTGACACTAAACCCATATATATAATATGCTGTTGAGAGATGGAGAATTTAGGAGTCCCGGTGCCATTGTTTGAGATGTTCTTCAGGATGCACAAGCACACTAAGGGGAAATTAACTTCACATAGTTTTAGCCCTCCAAGTGTTAGGTATCCAGATTAAGATGGGCTTCTCAGATTATTGGAAGAATATTCTGCACCTCCAAAGAACACCTCAAGCCATCCTAAAACGGACAAGTAGCATAGACATTTTACATGGGGGCTTTTTTGTATGTCTTTTGCACAATGAAATTTTGAGGATAACTAGTTTAGACAAGATGACTCAGCTCCAGTCCTTTGTGGTTTAATCTAGAGGAGATGATTTTTCCCTTTGGTAATCAGAATTTAGCCAGGAGGGCAAATATGGTAATGGAATGCTTTATCATGAAGATCCCAACTACAGAAAACTGACCTGAATAATTAATTGCTAATGGAGATCTTTACATGCTAATTAGTGATGTTTCTTTCCCTGAACAGAGTATAAATTATTGAATGCTCAGTTTTTCTGACGTTATCCAGAGAGAAAGCCTTTGGTAATAGGCTGTAATAAACCTATTAAGTCTCTTCTCAGGATGATCTACAGCACGATTTTGAAGCCATTAATTTAGCTGTCATATCTCTTGAAAGCATAATATAAATCTAGACAGGAAAAATGGAGTAAGGATTGACTGCTAGAAGCAAGCTGGAGAAATAACAGCCTGAAGCTGAGACAGCTGGAAGGCTTTGCCATTCTCCTGCAGGGTGAGCTGAGAGGATGGTTCTGGTGCAAAGCTGCTGCAAGAGAAGAAGGTAAAGGTGCGAGGCAAGACCCTGGGGAAAAGAGGGAGAAGGCTGTGTGAGGCGTGTGGGAAATGCCCTTCAGAGAGCCTGAGTCTGGCTGCCGAGGTGCCCCCCAGCTTCACAGACCACTGCACCCAGACATACCAGAAAACGGTGAGAGGGTCTGTGTGGAGCTGACGTGTGATTGTCAGCGTGAGTACAACCTCTGCAGGGAGAGGCAGCAGTCTTCACTTCTATCTCCTTGTCCATTTCCTCCCTTCTGTTTTTAATTTTAGGATACTGCTTTGCTCCATGACTAAGAGGCCACAGCACTACAAATCAATGTGGGTCAACAACTGTACAGCAGTGTAAGAGTTACCGTATTTTTAGTAACCTTAGGATGATAGTCAGCCACAAAGAGCAGATGAACAAATTCTGGAGTGTCAGCCCTGCAATAGATTTTTCTCAGAGAAGTTTGAGCAGATGAGAATGCGAGTTCAGGTAAAGACTCTTGAGTGGAAAGTCTGAAGATTAGTAACTGTTAAAACTCAGCACATAACAAGTGATTTGTTATAACAAGAGTTTATTTTGAGTTCTTGTTTACTGACTTTTGACTTTAGCTGCCTAATGGGATTACTTCTTGGTAAGAGGTAAAAATTAAGTGAAATAACTCACTCCTAATCAGCTACATGTAATCGCAGAAATAAGTAGATTACAATGAGATTGCTTCTTATTGGAAAAGCACAGAATTCCCATTTCATCCTCATTGACAGATTAGAAGACTAAAGTAAATCCAAAATAGCTTTTAGGTGCCTAAATTAACTTCACTGGATGGATGCGTGGGAGACCAGAAATTAGATGACAAACATCTATTCAGGTCCTGATTTAACAATTTAAAGGAATTATTTCACTTCTTGTTTGGAGAAGGTGATTTCATACAGACATTCTATTATGTCCTTCACCACAGCATCAGAAGCAGCTCCTAAGTAAGAATATGCTTATTCTTAAAATAAAGAGGTAAAACCAGATTAAGGCTGGGAACTTTGTTGTAAAGCAGTGGTGTGACAAACCATGCTTTCTTGTGGCAAAAAAAGCCGTGTGCCCTGGACACTTCAGGTGATCTGGATGTACTCCACAGCCCTGATGTTTCTGGGGTGCATTGTATTCTCCAACCAGTTGCTCCTGACCGCTAGATGTATTTAGCTTCTTGCCTGCCCCGAGGCCACATCCCCACTTGCTACTAAGTTAAAAGCTAGGAAAAGCTGGTTGTTGTCAGAATAACTCATCTTTGGGAGACCCGTGGTATCAAAAAGCAGGGAGCACAGTGGTGGGACTAAATGAATTGCCTCAGTGGGCTCAGCTGGTTCCCAGGGTACAGGGAGATGCTCTTTTTTAAAGCATACATATGGGGAGACAGAGTTCAGGGTGCAAAGGTGAATAATTGCATGATGATATGAGTTGTTTGTTGTGTGTTGTTTTTTTTCTCCAAGGCCCTGGATGATTCACTACGAGGTTGAGCTGGGATCAGATGAAGACCCTGCACTAAGTCTGACCTCCAACTTTCTTGAGCAATACTGGGAGTTGGTAAGACATACATAGGAAATCTACCAACCAACTTGGACAGCTAGAAATACAGTAAATCTGAAAAAACATATGACTGGCAAATAATGATTTTTTTGCCCTGATCCTGAAAATCCAAGATATGTCCTAGGGAATGCTTTACATTCCAAATCCCTATGCTTTGCTAATAAAGAAGTTTTTAAGAAGGTCAACCAAAACATTTGTTTTTTTTCAGAAAATCTGATCCAAGACTGAGGACAAACCTTTGAAATGTTACTGAAGGAAGAAATGGTTGCAAGCTTGTAAAAGGTTGGAAACTTGTAAATAAATGTCTTGGCCTGTCTATGACATTCAAAGAATCATAGAATAATATGAGGTTGGAAGGAACTTCCGGAGATCATCTAGTCCAAACCCCCTGCCAGAGTAGGTCCACCTAGAGCAGGTTTCACAGGAACATGTCCAGGTGAGTTCATCTGCAGTGGGTCCAGTGGCCCCAGCCTCAGCTGGAACTGGGACGCTACAGAGCTGTAAAGCTTCAACATGACCATATGCTTTAAGATAATGGCATCATGTACAAGGCTGCAGCCTTCTTCACTCCAGAATAAACCAATAGCTCAGGATAGGTCTGTACTAACAGAGAAAGATGCATATAATACTGTTTTGTCCTGTGGTGACTGTGATTATAAGAAAACTTTAATGAATTAGGACCTCTATATAATTATTGAATAAGGAAAGAGCAAAATAATTCTGTCCAAAGGAGTGTACAGTTTTATCCTGCACACCTTAAATTGTTTCCTTATTTTGAGGTGCATGTTTTAGAAAATTACTCCACACAGGTATTACAGACCTCATGTCTCTTATTTTTTCTGATTAAATGAATAACCTATTGCAAATTGCCTCACAAGTTATTTTGTATTGTTAGATTCCCTACATCCTTCAGCTTTCCTTTCTGTACACGTACATCAAGAAAGGTAGTGTTATATATGTGTAAATTGGGCTAGAATTAACTTGTATGATATGCTGTAGAAATATTATTTAGATAAGGAAAAATTATTTAAGGATTAATTCTAGGTTTCTGCACATGTGGTATTTGCTCTCCCTGCTGCCAAAGCATTGAGGTAGGAAAACAGAGAGAATGGTACTTTTTAAGATTCTGCATTGAAAATACAATTTTTATTTTGATCACTGTCCTGCTCCAGATATAAACATTAAAACTCTTATTTCCTGAAATTAAGCTGATTTTATAGTTAAAATAATCAGGAAAAGAGCATTGGAACAAATGCATATGTATAATAAGGAGGAATAAATAAGAGTAGGAAAAAATGTTGCTGTTGTACTGCTGTCAGGACATAGCTATAGGAATTTCACAGGTAGTTATTATTGCATCTTACATTCTGTTGGAATGAGATAGTTTTGAAATGCTAATAATGCTCGGATAGTAAAACTGAGTAGGGTTTCAGCATTAATAAAGCAAGGCGTAATCTTCCCTTCGCTCTGACGCATTTGCAAAGTTTATCTACCTTCCCAGAACAAACCATTGGAAATAACTGTATTTATTTGACATTGGTTCATATTCAGTGTGGCCACCACTCTGGAGGGTCCAGTTAGGGCAGCAGAGGATGAGGAAGGGATAGAGGGGGTGTAGAACATTGGGAATTTGAGAAGAAACATATATAATGCAAGAATTCAGTGCTAGTATGATTGAAATCTTAGCAGTTCTAATCCAAGAATACATAATAATCCAGATCTGATTATTACAGAAGAATAAGTATATTCAATGTAGAAAAATCTTCAATAATAATACTATAATAATAGGAATACAGTTAAAATTATTATTCTCACCCTGTTTACTTTCTAGACCTTTTCTGCTTCATATTTCCTCTGCTCCTCTGGGTCCTAAGGTTGGTGGTTTCATTTGGTGGTGGTGGTGGAGGAGGGGAGTTATGGCCAGTTGTCAGCATCTCAGCATCTGGAGTCATTTGCTGAGAGGAGCAGGATGTTCATGGTGGTGGTTTTCTCTCCCTCATTTCAGGACCCACATGGGGTCACATTTATGTATTTGCTAACACACTTGTACAACTTACTCTTTCTTCATTGCTCTGCAACTCCACATTACACCTGAATTTACCGTATGTGGTGCGTTTCACACGCTAGAAATACTAGTTCTTTGTTCCCTTTGTTACCCCTAAAGCCAGTTTTGTCTAGCTCCAGCTTGTCCAGTTTATGGAGCTTCTGCAGGTTGAGGAAAGCTCAGATGGAACAAGCATGACCAGCCTGCTCCTAAGGCCTTAAAACCTCAGTACAAAGCCTGTGGATATTAGTGGTAACGGCAGTACTGCAGTAGAGGTTCACATGGTAATAACCTGCCCATTTTCTGTGGGCCATTCCCCTCATGCAACATCCAATCATTGAGTTTGGGATGTTTGAAGGCAGATCCAGCTCACCCTTTTAGTATCCACTCATGGGCCTACTGTGAATTTTCTCTATAAAAAAACCTTAATATTAGATATAATTCCAGAGAAGAAATTAAGTTGGGTTTTTTTTCTGAGATAAGTTGACTTAAACCTGCTTTTCTCATTGTTCTTCAAATGTCCAAATTAACTGTGTGCTCCATCTTTTAAGTAGTGGGTTAAAGGACCAACTGGATAAAAAGAAAAAAAGTGAATTCACTAGGTTTTTCTCATATTGCAAACTCCAGGAAAAAGGACCATTTCTTCTTAAATGTCTGGAAGAGACCAAACACATGTTGGTGCTCATGTGGCTGGAATCTTATCCAAATTGCTTGGCAGGGGACAACTAATAAATCAGATTAGACAGGTGAACCCACTGTTCCTGTCGTTTTTAATTAAATTAGTTTTCAACAATACTATTTCTCTCTACTGAAGATATTCCAAGTTGTTCAATGGTGAGTGACTCCATCTCAAATAGCCACCCAAAAAAGAGGGAAGGCAAAATGAAGGGGAGCACAGCTCACAAAGGTCCTGAGAATATTTAGTGCTTTATATGTGATTATCCTTGATGAATATGACTTTGAATATGCTAATTGAAACACCTATAGCTGAGCTTGTCATTCTTTGCTCTCTCGATGGTTAATGAAGAGAGAAAGTGCTGACTTTTTTAGGGTGCAGTTCATCTCATCCAACACAGATGCTGTGAGATCTCATAGTGCAATCCCTGGTTTGAAAGAAAATGAATGTACTCTTTGGGAAATAGGGATTTGGTTCAGAAGGTAGGAGAAGCATTTCACAAAGCGCGGTCCTAGCTCTTTTTGCACAAGGTTAAAAACTTCCAGTAAATTCATCAGGAGCAGGGGAAGAGCTTTGGTGTTTTTTGTTGCTGTTGTCATTGCAGTGATTACTTTTGACAGAAAACTGCTAGAAAGACCCAAGTCTGAAATCCACCCAGCACTCATGTTAATGGTTGGTGATGGGTGTTGCAGTGGAGCACTGCAGCAATTCTTTTTGCAGTGGCCACCTTGCCTTTGAAATTGAATTTTTTAGTATTTGTAAACTTCCAACTTTCAGCCTGCTCATCTCCTGATAGAAGGGGTAGAAGTCTGTCCTTCTGTTCTCCAGAGGGCATCTTTGGCTGATAAAATCATTCAAGCCCAGCTGCCAAGTCATTATCTCCGATCAAAGTAAAAAGCTGAGACCTGTTCTTTTGTCACATTACAGTTGAACCTAAATGGGAGGAGTGAGGCCTATGGAAGCCAGCCTGCCTGTCCTCGTTTGCACCCACCATTCACGCACACCTCAGTGTTCAAGATGCTCCAATTAGATAAGCAGAGCACTAATGTCCGATCACAGGCAAGTTGCAAGGGCTGTACAAAAAATGAGGATTAGAATTCAAAAGTCAACCTTAGCTGACAATGTCACACTTAATCTTCTGAAAAGCGCTGCTGAATTAAAGCAGGACAAAGGGTACCACAAAGGGATTTAGTTAAGCAATAAGGCACAAAAGGAAATAGTCTTTTTCTCCTAGCTTTTGTTGAAAGATTTTAGGTGGAGGGATGGCAGGGGAGAGAAAAGATTAGGCTTGTGATGAGTTCAGATTTCCAGCTAAACTTGTGTATAAGGGTATAGACTTCGGGATGAATATCCTACAGTCTGCAGGAGTTCTCGGTTTTAGTTGCTAAATGTTGACATTTACATCTCTGTGTGCTTTCATGGACATGTATTGTAGGACTTCAAACATCTTTTCTGTATATAACTGTAGTTCAAGGTCTAATATAAGATAGGAAAAAATCTAGAAGTATTTAATGTCTAATAATTCAGTGACTCAGTACTGCCAATTTAACATATATAATTTTGCATGCTGGTTTTACTCAGGAATGTTTTTTTTTAAAGAGGGTTTATAAAAAGACATAGGTTTGTCCATAAAGTGAATGGACCCAAACCAGAAAAGTGTCTTGTATACTGACACTTTCCCTCCGAAATGTCTTTCTCTTGTACAGTGGTGCAAGGAAATTGCTATGAAACCCTGCTCTGACCCTGAGGTAACCCCCTCTCTGCAAGTCTCTCTGACTTTTTCTTCTTAGCACTGTTTCTGGCTGAAAAGCAATAGCAGTATTTATCCCACCATCAACATTTCTGAGTTCTTTAAGCTTCAAGCTATGGAGGTGAGCACATGAATGAAGTTCCCTTGCAGGGAGAAGTTGTCAAAAGCAACAAGGTGTAGTTAGTAGCTAAGGAGTCATGGAAGAAGTACTACGTGCAACAGCCTACAGCCTGAGAGCAAGGATGTCCTACTGATTGTGCATCCCAGAGCATGCCAGAATGTAGGGATTCCAGCACACACAGCTAGTGCTTGGTTAATTGTTTCAGGACTTTATAAAATTTTTGTTCAGCTCATACTCAGCTGCAAACTTTCAGTGTTGAGAGTTCAACAGGTATTCATCTGCTTATATCCCTGTCTTTCCTGAATACCTCAAGGCAACTCTATTGACTTACCTAGACACTAAGAATGAGAGCAGGGAATCTGCTTCTCCTGCAGTCTCAGCTGGGACTAAGGAGGAAAAGAAGGAAAACAAAGGGAAATAAAGATGTGAGCTGTGGTCTGGGACAAAAACAAATGTGAAGGAAGGAAGTGAGACGAGAACCTGCCAAGCAGAGTACATGGAGATGGAGCAGGGGAGGGAAGAAGCTAACTTAGATCTGATACTGTGAAGGTTTAGGTCAAAAGACCTGTCTGGGCAGGGAAAGAGACTTTTTATCTTGCAGTCCTCGGTCTCATCTACTACACAACTTTCAAGTCCTACAAACAACAGCCTCCCACCATACAGCTTGTTTCCATCCCCAGAGCAGGGCTCCCTGAGAGTAGTTGAAGACTTATTGTAAGACGCTTAAGAACTAACTTTGCATGGACAACTTGATTTTTTTTTTAACTCTTCCTTAACTTTTGATCACTTGACTTTGAAACTGAATAATTGTCCTTTGATTCAACATTTCACTTTGATATAACCAGCATAGAACACATCAAACAGTACATTTGATAGAATCAGTGTCAAACAATTTTTTTCCCCTAATATTTTTCTTCATTATAAATCTTCATAGTTAAGTTCCCACAGACACTTAAGGAGCTAATTGATGCAAGCAAAGAAGGAAAGTTTAGCACCATTAACATGTCTGAGTGCTAATGGCATAATAGTTATTTTTTTTCTAATTAATTACCACATATGCATCCTGTTTAAGATAGCTATTAGAATGTCTTCTACTTCGTAGCATCAGGTGTTTTAAGGTTATTACGGTCACATAATTCCAAAGCAAAGGAGGGAACGTGAATAAAGAGGCCAGATAAAATCACTCAGGGATTGACACACAAGAACAGCTACTTTAATGGTATGCAAGTCATGAAAGAAACTAAATAATAATCTCCTTTTTGTCTACAGTGAAGAAAAAGATCAGGACTGATTGTGTCATCTTTACTAGCTTGGAACTCTGTGGAAGATTCCAGTCAAACTTTAGGGGCTTAATGCAAGTTTCAGAAGGAAATGTATTTCTGGAATGTGGTAAAGAAGGAATATAAAGCATTAAAGAGCAAACATTCATAGGTTTAGTTACTTCTGATGCTCTGAGAAGAATGATTTCATTCTCTAATTAATAGTAAAGAGTGATTCCAACTAATCCATTCATCGAGCAGGATAAAATCTAATGACAATCAGTAAGACACTCAGGTGATGATTTGGAGGTCTCACTCATCACAGCAAATCTTATTGCTTTCTTTGAACTATCCCAGTGAATACTTCCAAACATCAGTGAGAGGCTGAACTGTTAGAGTCAGGGAACATTATATGTAGTAGGATTGTGTGACCAGATGTTTTTGCCATGTGCTAAATACGAAAGCTCATATGTTTTTACACGTTAGCCAGTGAGTATGCTGGGGTTTTAATAGCAGTATCCTGTTACTTGTACATCTAACTGCTTTCAAGTCACAGTTATGATCCCGTGTGCTAACAATCAGGTGGAAAGCACTGTTCTATTTCAGGTGTCTATCTCCTTGCAACCAGCCAATTAATCGCAGCAGGGAACCACAGTGTGCCCCACAGAAATCAACAGGAGGCATTATGAGTAATTGGGACTTTCATCTGTTAGTTCAATTAGCATGCTTAATTCTGAATGCTGGCTGGACGGCGTGGTGGGATAGCATCAAATGTGGCATTTACAAAGGTGTGCTTTAGACTAGCCTGCATCAACAAAACACTAGGTTGAATGAATTGCTTACTATCTGAACAATTATAGTAGCACTGATTATGGCATTGAGTGAAACATGACTGTGTATTTGGGTCATACTTCAGCTCAGGCAGGGTGTCTCTTTAGGGAACGCAAAAGTAACAGCCATTACAGCGAATTGTGTTTCTCCATCCTGCTTGCTGGTACAATCCCTACAAGTGATTCTATCAGAGCCACTGGAACAACTTCTACTGGTGTAACTGGTGAAGGATTAATCAGTCAAGGAAATGCCTATTTTCCAGACTTTTGAGAGGGTAGCACCCAAAGCCTGTGCCTTGTTTTGGGGCACAAAAGAATACTTCCTAGTTCCCGGGCTTTGGCTTGCATCTAGGTAGTCAAAATCTGGGTTGTGATTATTTTTGAATGTTAATTGTTCATTGATGATAAGTAATTTCCTCAGAATCAGTGTAGGTCCTTGCGTTTGACCGTGGTGAACTTTTACCATAGAATTTGAAAATTAAGCATGAAAAGGGTCAACAGTTTAAACTTAGAAAAAGTAGTCAAAATGGGATTTAGAAGTTAGGCATGAAAGTAATCAAGATTTTATGCCTTTCATTTATAGTATTAGAGTATACACAAGTGCTTTTTAGCTGAAAAAAACATCAATGCAGATGGTAGGTATTAACATTTCCCTAAAGAGTTATTTTGTCTCTGCAGTTTTCTTCCACCTGCCTTCCACCTTCTTTTTCTTAATAGATAGAAGAGGAAATGCAAAATCATTCCTTAAAATGTTTTTTTTATCTTCAGAAAAATGTTTGTTTTGTCTTTGTTAAAGTGTATGTAGCAAACAGCCCCCTCCTGCAAGTGGTAGATAGCTCAGAGCTTTTGCCTCTAAAGGCAAAATGAACTTGAATTTAAATCTGGCATTCAAAGGTAGTCATTAATCAGCTAATGTTTTAACACAAAATAAGCAGGGGATTGAAGGTGATAGAAATACATTTAACTACTAATGAACACTGGGATTAGGATATGGTACCCCATGGGAACCTTCATCTACCTCCTGTTCAAAAGCCTGTCCTTGGCTTAAAGGAAGCAGGAACCATAGAATCATAATGTTGCCTAGGTTGGAAGGGACCCTTAAGATCATGTAGTCCAACCATCAACCTAACACTGACAAAAAACATCACTAAACAATATCATTAAGCACTACAGCTACCAATCTTTTAAATACCCTCAGGGATGGTGACGCAGCCACTTCCCTGGGCAGCCGGTTCCAATGCTTAAGAACCCTTTTCCTAATATCCAACCTAAACCTCCCCTGGAGCAAGTTGAGGCTGTTTCCTCTTGTCCTATCTCCTGTGACTTGGGAGAAGAGACTGACCCCCACCTCTCTACACCCTCCTGCCAGGGAGTTGTAGAGAGCAATAAGGTCTCCCCTCAGCCTCCTTTTCTCCAGGCTG
>JAOXJM010000001.1:198803452-198820669 GCA_026413425.1 Tringa solitaria
CCAGAGAAGGGGACTCCACGACCTCCCTGGGCAGCCTGTTCCAGGGCTCTGTCACTCTCACCATTGGCCAAGGCAAGGTTCTGCTCGGCCATGTGAGATCTGCTAATGATCCTACAGTGATCCAAAGTGACTGCAAGACACTGGAAAGAAAAGGACTGGGGGCTTCCATCTGTCCCTCCAGTGAAGGGACAAAACACATGCACATAAAGATGCAGCCTGTAGACTAATGTATGGCCAAGCAGATGGTGCAGTCAGGAGGGCTTTAACTGTTTTATCCAAGAATATTTCCTGAGTCATTCAGTGACTGATGGCAGAGTCCAAAACACATAAAAGGGGAAGAGAAACTTTGAAGATTGCTTTGCAAATCTATTGAGGAGAGTTTTAATCCAGGACCAAGATTACCATGGGACAGTGGACTACAAATGAGTATAAACAATGCTGACTTACTGACTTGGACAAAGGCCAAGAAACTGGAATTGACATTTATTCACTATAGGGCTGTAGGATTAACAAAGGGGATCATAGAGTAGGCTGCTAAACATTTTAGGTTTCTATATATAAGATAAAAATCACAGGGAATACATCTGCAAACCTGAAATTATTCATGCAGATTATCAGAATGTGATTTAATTTATAGAACAGACTTGGTGAGAAAATTCACGTAATCGGTGTATTAATATAAAAGGGTACAGTGTGCTCATGGAGAAAAAGAAGGAGGTGTTCCTTGCATATCAAAGACATAGGCCAGACCTGAGGTCTTGAATGTAGTAAGACATGAAGAGTGTGAGGAGTCATCCCACTGAGGAAAAAGGAGCGATGGAGACAATGTGTGATGAACTGACCACAACCTCCATTCCCAGTGCCCCTGTGCTGCTAGGGGGAAGAGGTAGAAAAATGGGGAGTGAAGTTGAGCCTGGGAAGAAAGGAAGGGTGGGAGAAAGGTGTTTTAAGATCTGTATTTTATTTCTCATTACTTTACTCTGATTGGATTGGTAATAAATTAAAATAATTTCCCAAAGTTGAGTCTGTTTTACCCATGATGGTAATTGCTGAGGGATCTGCCTTTCCTTACCTCAACCCACAAGCCTTTCATTATATTTTCTCCCCCCTGTTCAGCTGAGAAGAGCAGTGATAGAGCGGCTTTAGTGGGCACATGGCATCCAGCCAGGGTCAAGCCACCACAGACAACACTCTCAGTTCAAGGCTCTGAGGAAATAGTTCCTCTCTTACAACAATGACAGTCATATCTATTCAACACAGGATTTCTGAAGCCAGCACTAGCTCAACTCTCCGACTTTATTTTGGAAAGTGTGTACAACTAACTCAAACTATGGTATAACATGCTTTTCAATGTTATTTACACTTTACAAACTGGGTTCAGGTGAGATTCCTGCTAGTCTTGCAGTGAGGCTAGTACGAATAACCAGTCATCCCTTTCCTGTCTTGGTAAAATGCTGATTTAAAATAGTAGTTTGCCTTGTACTCCATGCAATCTCTTACATGGCCACTAGTTTTGCACTATACTGAAGTTGTCTGAAGAAAAGACTATTTGACATTTTCTTCCATTAAAAATTAATTTATTGCCATTAAAATAACTTTATTTCAGCACTCATGAGGGTGAATATTGTCAGGAGGCTTCCTATTTTACAGACATCATGCTGAGGTGAGGGTTGCTAGTCGAGCAATTTTTTCTGGTAACAGAAATAAACAGACTAATTTTTAAGATTCAATTTGCTTTAGGGATCTTCTTTTCACAGGGTTTAATATTTGATTAATATTTGGTACTAGATACATTGTGCTTCTAGTAGTGAGAGGTACTGGTTTACTCACACTGCTCTTCTTTGGAAAAGGAGAATGAAAATGCAGTGATTTACTAGAAATAACAAGCAGAGTTTTGCAGCACAAAATTAGTCAGAATTCCTTAGTGCAAAGGAGTGGGATTCCATAATAAAGTCTGGGGCATTCCTGTCTGCTGCCAAGCAAAGCACACACTTTACTTGTGTGTGTTTAAAGCCACCTAATTAGAGAGGGCTTAGACGCTCTCCTTGGGGATTAAATAATGCTTTATGCTTTTCTGATAAACTTCACAAGCTCCTAAGTGTGGTGCCTCTGCTTTATGACACAGTTTTAGAATTGAGACACTTAAACTCACCATATTCTAAATAAAAAGAGCCAGGTGGCACAAGTAGTGTAATTTACCATTTCATGTCTCTCTACATAGGTACAGAAATTATTTCCGTTTATGTTTGGCCATTTCAGACAAAACTACCATTTGTTAATTCTTGCTTTAACAGGGCTTTCCTTTATGGGTCCATGCTTACACAATACTTTAAAGTTAACTCAAAAAAAATTGTATAGCTCTCTTTAGACAAAGAATACGGATTCTTGATCTTATGTTCAATTCACATGATTTCCATACAGTGATTCTTGCTCCTGCTCATCTGTCTCAAAAACAGATAAGGCCTTTTCTTTGTGGAACTTGCTGCCTGCAGATCCAAAAAATGATGTTTTTTGGGTGGTGCTGGTGGTGGTGGTGGAAAGAATGTAATAAAGGAACAGAGGAAAGTCTCCAAATTGCATTTCCACACCCCCAGACAATTTTGTGGAAGTATATGTGTAGGAAAGAAGGCTTGGGACAAGCAGCTAACAGTGGGTTCATTACTTTAGCTTTTTGCACACATGAGGTAATGTAATATATTGGATGTGGAATCAAGAGAATTTCTGAACATTCAACCAAATCTTTACCCTGATGAATGTAATGAAAAGCAAATCTCCAGTACTGGTTAAAAGATTATTTCAGAAGGTGATTTTTTAATTTTTAGGTAAGTGGCCAAGATTTATCTTGTCATATCTCAGGCTCCTTCAGTTTTTGTACTGGATTTGCCTCTCTTACTCAACCAGTGGAGCATGTTTTTTTATGCCCTGATTCATCCTCTTTCTTCACACTGTTTTGAAGTCCTAGTGGCTTTTCTGTCCCAAAAGATCATCCCAGGGAGTCAGGCTAAATGATCCCTGTGACAACTTTCAATCTACCAAGCAAAAGGATGCAATAACTTGAGGTTTGGCCTTAACTTTATTGTTCTCACAAGCTGAAATTAAAATACATTGAAAAAAAGAGGATACAGGAAAGAAAATGGAAAATCACTCATCCACTGAATTTACAATCATCTCTGTTGTTTAAAAATACCCCTGAAGGAACTACTTTTTATCACATTGTTGGTTAAACGAAGCTTATATTCTAATTACAATATTAAGCAAAGTTATAATGATGAAAGGTCAAAGTAATCAAGAACTATCTTTACTCACAGTGTAAGTTACACATACTTATACAAAGAGCTAGCTCTGCCAGCCCTCCTCCCTCACTGCCTGTGATAAGGAAATTAAGCAATTGTTTTGAATGGAAGTAAGAGCAAGTGACATATTACAGCTAATTAAGACTGATTTAACAGTTGCCCACAGGGAGAGCAGAGCAGAAGGCAAAAATTTATTGGTTGTTTTTTTTTCAGCTTTCTTTCACTGTAAAACTTCATGATCTTATTTGCAATGAGTAGACCCTGGATTTGCAAGCTGCCGCTGGTTGATCTGCACTGGCAGAGTCCCATCTTTTGTCCCTTGGGGACTGGGGCGTTTTGGTTCTACCTCAGAATAAAAGAGTGGGGCCTTGATGTCAAATGCTGCCTTGGGAATCCCAGCCCTGTGAGCCCACCTGAGGCCTACAGACTGACTAGATGGTCGCAAGCACTGAAATTTACTGTAGTCTCCATCCTTGGAGATATTCAAATCCCTGCTTCATGTCCAGAGCAACCTGAGAGGTCCTTTCCTGTTTCTGCCATGCTGTGATGCTGTGATATGGTTGGTGCCAAGTGATGCCAATATAGCTGAGATCTTTTCTAGAGCTGTGGGGAAAAAAAAAGGTGTGCCCATTCTTACTCACTGATTTACTTTTGTCTCAGATGTAGCCTTAATTTATATCAAACCAATCTCAATGTCTGTCAGGTCAAGAAGATTCACATATTCTGGGGCACATCTTGTGTAATTTGCCTGGTTTTATATAAGTCCTTCCAAGTAACCGTGTATTCAGTCAAACCGCACACCAGTTTTAGCTGCAGCCAGCAGAGCATAGAGATTTGTGTCTTGAATTGTAATTCTGGTACTATGAGGCTGTCTGGAGTCACCTTTCCTTCTGACAGCAAGCAGAGACCAGTCTCTGTCTTTTTGTTTTACATCTTTAGCATTTATAATCCAGCAGTAAATTTCCGTCTGCTGGCCACTTGTAGGCAGAGACTAGAAAGAATATAGTGTAGTAGGATAATTAGGCAACTCAAGTACTGGCTCCCTAATTTTTTTGAAAAATTATCAGTCTTCATCTTGATGAGACAGGTGTCAAGTGCACAGCTTGTAGATACTTGAATGCTGCTCTTAGGTTCATCTGAAGCTGTGTCTGCTCTGGACTGAACAAGCCCAGCACACCCCACCTCCTCTCCTTGCTGGTCAAGTGCTCCATCTCTTGTCACCTTCATGGCCCTCTGCTGAACTTTCTCCAGTTTATTGTATTTCTTGCTCCAGTGGGGCAAAACTAGATGCAGAATCTACATGTGGTATAATGAGTGATATTTCGGCTTGATCTCTTGTGGATTTGTGTTCCCTCGTTAATTTAATATCTAGTAGCTGAGTTCAAGCTCATATATTAAATATAGGAAACTTGTGATGGAGCTGTAAACCTTACCACATGTTAACTCCATCCACATAACGGGGGGTGTCCTGGTGCCAAAAATTGGCTCCCTCTCCACTTGTCAGGGTACTAGTCACAGATCTTTCAGATGTTCTTTTTAGATTTGAAAAAAAGAAAGAATAGGAAGCTGTTGGCTGGAGGAGGTGAACCTGTTTCTCACATCATAGATGATTTTTTTAAGCACCATAAGAAGGGAACTTTGCCTGTTGTGCTGAGAGTCTGGTTATTTATACAAACTGGAACTGCATAAACAAGAAAGAGTAAGATATCCTTGCTAGCATATCTTTGGCATGCAGAGCAGTCTAAAGGTATATCTGTGGATACTCGTATGCCTGAATTAGTTGTGAAATAGCGATCTTGGGTGGTAGCAGCCATATGGAGTTCAAAACAGACTGCTATTTACACACTTTCTGTGTTTGCCATTATTTATTTTTTGTTTGTTTGTTTGTTTATTTGGTTGGTTTGGTTTCTTGTTTTAATCAAACTCTTGATTTATTTAAGAATAAATGTGGACCCTAAAATCCTGGTGCCTGCAATACCTAATGCAAAGCTGTCTCTGTTATCCGTATGGGAGCTCTGTGGTCTCTATGTTGACTGCAGTATGGATAGATGGGGCTTTGAGAAACCTGCTTTAGTGGGAGGTGTCCCTGCCAATGGCAGGGGGGTGGAACTTGATGATCTTTAAGGTTCCTTCCAACTCTAACTATTCTGTGATTCTATGATTCTAAGAGTATACCAAAACGTCCATATTTCTGATGATGCCAAGCTCTGATTTGTGATATCTGACATTTCAAGGTGGGTACAGTTTGTACTGTTATATCAAGCATCACACCTATTTCACATTACTCAGTAACAAGGGACCTAACTAAATGACTGGGATTTGCTCTTCAAAGGTTAAATTCTGCCTGACAGGACGGGGTGCAACCAGCTCTCAGATGACAACCTACAGCTTCGGAAATCCATATTGACTCCCTGGTTTTGCAACAACTTTGCACCACTTCAAGCAAAACACTTGCTCTTTTCCAAACCCTGGTTGCTGTTTATGAAAGGAGGATTATAATCTTGTTTTTCTTCTACCTGCTGTCAGCCTTTAGAAGTGAGTTTTGGAGGTCAGATAGGCCAGTGCGTATATAGTGCCTGTGCACAATGGGGTTCTGAGCTCCCTCGCAGCCACTTGCCTCTGAGCAACACAAGTTGTGAGTTAATAAAAAATGAAAGGCTGTGCAGTTCTGTAAATGTACAATTGCAGTGTGGCCTTGGCTAATCTGAAAGCACAAGGGATGCTTTCTCCTATACAAAGGAATCAAGACTCCTCTCTCCTAGTCTTTTCTTCTGATTTCAGAAACTGCTTACTTCCTAATGTCTTAGTTTTTAAAAATGGATATAACATTTTCTAGTTTTGCCTTTGCAGCACAGTGTCATTACTGAGGAATAAGTGTGCAAGGTAGAGCAGAACAACTCTTGCTCCATGGCTAATAAGCAAAGAGCTATTACAGAGTGAAGCTGTGTTTACACAACCAGAAAGATCTTTAATATATATATACCTAAAAGAATGAAGGTTATTAAGTTTTCTGAAGTTCTGAAGACTATTTATCCAGTTCTGCTGCTGAATGAACGATGCCACCAAACACAACAAATTGTTAGAAACTAGTGAGTGTCATAGGGTCTGCATAGGGAGGGTTTCTCACCACCAGTTCTACAAAACCCTTCAAATATGAGTCACAGGGACAAACGCCCAACTTATTTTAAGACACGTATGTCATTGTGAAAGGCATTTGTGAAGGCATGTGGGATAACAGGGGACTGGAATTAGAGGCCTAGGTTTACGTCTTTCAGGCTTATGTTCCTAGTCCTTTGAGAGGTTACTGAGAAACGGAAATTGGACTCATACTTTTAACCAACGTTGAATCCAAGCCAGTCCATTTGGCAGCTGTGAAGATGTTTCAACAGCATTTAGTAATATTTTATGTTTACTTGCTTCTGCATTTCCTACTTTCAGGCAGAGATGTCTGGTTGGAGGATAGGTTGCCACCAAGCCCAAGCACTCCACTCTGCCTGGAAGGTACCTGGAAGGAGGTTGGTTCTTCCTACTGCGATTCCAAACTCCAATTCTCCTTCTTAACATTCTTACCTCTGGAGAAGGAGACTAAAAGCAGGTTGTCCTGTGGGGTTTCATACCACATTAGTTACCTGTATACACAGAAAGATCCTCCCATGTTGTCTGCCATCTCAGGTCAGATGTCTCCAGAGCTTTGTAGAGTTTCACTTGCATCATTCTTCATTCAGCCACTGCTGCTGACTCTGAACCCTTCATCTTCCAGCATAAGTGCTTGTGGAACTGCTGTCTAATCCAATTCATTAGACATGATCTACCTTCTCTTAAACAGTTTAAAGTAGATCTCTTGAAGTCCTAATCATATTGAATGAATTCTGCTAGGAAGCAATTACATGGACAGTTATGTCAATTGATGTGAAGAGCAGTGACCAGCTGTTGGGGCATATGCCAGGGACTGAAAAATTTTCACAGGAGTCACACAGGATGTGTGACACTAGTCTTATGGCACTTTACATACAGGTAATTACATATAGACCTTTGGGGAAACAAGCCTAGCATTGAATGCACAGCAAGGCTTCAAATTAACTTTGAGCTACAATTTACTGAAAAGTCAGGATGGAGTGGTTTAAATCTAGCCTAACAAGTAGTTAAAAGGGAGAACATGAGTGATATAAACCTCATGTCTAACTTTAAAATAGTTTTCTTCTTGATAATAGTGGAAGCATTTCCTCTGGTTATTTCAAGAATCATTCTTTTTTCTTCCTTTAGAGAACTGGCATTTTATTGAATTATGTGTCAAGTCCTCCATACATCAGCTCTACCCACTACTGACACCTGAGTTAATTTTATTAAGCTTTTAGCCTGTGTTGTGCTTCTCAACCTTGGGAAGTGTTTCTCTTTTGGATGTGATTTTTCAGCCCAAGGTTTCTGCAGCGCTGGAGACTACAGACTTCTAAAGGGTCTGCAGAAGCAAGTCAGTTCTCAGTTAGTTTAACTGGTTTTGTAGGGACTCATAGTTTTTTTGGAAAAGGTTTTAGAGGTTTGAGTTATTTTGTAAGAAAAAGACTGAAAACCCACTGACATGCTTTAAATTACATTAGAGATAATTATTATTGTAGATAATTTTTAATTAATTTTAATTAATTTATTTAATTTTTTAAATTGCTTTAAGTCATTCGCTAATTAAATGTAGTTGCTGTACTGCTAGGTGTTTGCATTAAAGATGTTTGCATGAAATGAAGCTGACAAACTACTCATTATCTAAATTGCTTTCTCCAAGGAAAGTGGTGATGTAGGAACAGGAGAAATTTGAAAACACGCTGTCAGACAGACTCAGCTTTGGGGGATGTAGAGACCATGCTCAGAACTAAGTGGTATGTGGCCTGTGGAATTACCCATTGCTTTCCAAATCTCCACATCCTACCACAAGACAGCAGGGTAAATTCAAGGTGCTCTTCAGTGTCAGTCTCATTATTTACACTGCAAAGCTAAATAATGCTACTAATTAATGAAAGTCAGTCTTTCATTATTAATCTTGCAAAGCCTTAAAACCCTAAACATTTCCATTGATTTTTACATGTCAGCTGCCTACCTGATTTAGCTTGATTCCTTGCTAGATTCCCTGCAGAAAACCCTCCTCGCTCCGTGGGTGAGCAGCCCTTCTGAGTCAGCCAGGGAGAGCTGCCCACGTCTTCTCACACCGTGCGATTCAGATCTGTGGGGGAGTGTCTCTAAATGTTGAGTAGAAGGCTCTTGCCTCCATCCTGATGACATAATACAGGGTTTTAACTTACCTACTGTGGATGTGCTGTATTTGTTTCCAAACGAATAGTGAACAGACTGCGGATACTATAGATATTCTATGTAGTTAGTTAATAAACCCTAATGGCTGTAAATAAAAAGGACCTTTCTGAATTAGTGAGTAAATAATAATTGCTCAAAGCCTTTTTGCCCCAGCAGACCTCAATTACAACTGCACAGTATGTCAGAAAACATTTAATTACTTTCCAGAGTGCTCTGTAATTCTGCTTATAATGACTACCTTGCAGGTGGCTCTGTAATTCTGCTTGTAATGACTACACCTCCCTATTACTCCTGTGAAAAAATTAGCCTTCTGATGAGTTTTTTATTTGGATATTTTTTTGCTTTTTTTGATTAAGGGAAACAATTCTGGGGGCCCCTTGCTGGCTGTCCATCAGTTGCCCTTGCCCACTAGAAAATTTGTTGTTTCTTGGTCTTAACTCCCTGTTTTCAGGGCTGGATATGGTGCTGACACTTTGGTGAGATCAGACCTGACATCAGCTGAAGTCACTACTATAGGGTTCAGTTTTAAACTAAGACAACAAAATGAAAATTTTTATATGTGAGACAAGTGTCTAAGCTCACATCTATGAGACATCCACTCATAAATCCTGTGGAGCACTGAAAGCAAGTTGGCCAACCAGACATGAGGGGCCCAATTGGCCAACCTATGCAAAGGAGTTCTAAATAATCTGAAATTCCCTATGGTTTCTCTGGAAATGTACACATTTCCCACAGGTCCTTTGTCATGCCTTAAAATACAGCTTGAGGTATCCTAGGTTATTCAAAATAATATTAAATACCTATTTTTAGGCAACTGGATGACATCTTGGTTATCTACTGTAGGGTGAGCTGAACTGGTGTACAGATTCCTCTTTGTAATAAGATTTTGGACACCCAGATCATACACAGATATCTACATAGAACTCCATAAACTGAGATGTCTTAAGACTGATATCTTTCCATAGAGAGTAATAATTTTTCTCCAGGCCCTTGTAGCTAGAAAGGACCTGTGTTATGAAGCTGGGATGAGAAGCAAAGTCAGGTTATATGTGGTTTTAGCTTATTGCAGTTGGACTTGTCCATCAGCACATAAGTGGCTGAAAAACACCAGTAGTATTGCTTTGAATAATCACCCTAACTGCTGTCTGCTGATATATTTGCAGGTGAGTGTGTGAGGTGACAGAGCCTGTGTTGTACAAGTGGTGATTTCTACGTCTGGTGGCCTTGCAGCAAGTTGGCTTCAATGTGGAGTCCTTGGGAGTCACCCTTTAGTCTTCACAAGGGATTGTAGAGAGGATTTCTCTCCCAGGTGGTGTGAGTGCAGTCCTCCCCCAGAAAGGATTTTTATGATACTGCACCTACATCTGACAGAAATGAAGAAACCTAGGAGTGACTAAGTAGGTGTTTTACTAATTCGGGGTTCAGGTCTTTTTTCTGCTCATAGTAAGTAGTACTTTAATAGAAAAGAAAAACCCAGTCACCCTCATGGAAATGATATATCATTTAGCCTGTGAAATACCTTCTGTTTAAGATAAAAGATGAGTATATGTGTCCATGAGTTAAAAAACTGAAAATTGGGATGAAAGAAATGAAAAAAAAGGTTTGATACCACTGGATTGGTAGTGTTTGTTTATTAAGGATTTCTACCAACATGATTCCAGAATGATCTGGTCCATATTTCCCTGGAGTTTGTGCCCATCTATGGAGGAAAACTGGACCAGATATTTCATATCAGGAGCCTCTTAGGGTGAAGGACTGTAGGTGAAAAAAAATCAAGCTAAAACCAGTGAACTTACTCACTGCATCTTGAGGTGCAGTGCATCTGCATCTTACTCACTGCATCTAGAAACTCAGCTTACAAATATGGCTCTGTGGCAACTATGAGGTGCCGCCAGGAATTCTGTAGGACTTTGGTGTGTTTAGTGGCTTAATATGCTTGAGGTGGCTTAATCCTCTAGTCAAAAGACATTAACATGCTGCCTGGTGGATGCTTATATAAAAGCCTTATGCACAGGAATCAGGCAAACCTAAAAACACCTTGGGCTCACAGATGCTTCAGAATCCAGTCTTTTGGATGAAGTAGATGTGGTGAGCATAACTATTACGCCCTTGTAGCTGAGCCCTAGATATAGAGAGAAATACGGAGTGTAGATAGATCTTCCATATATCTCCTACTGTTTGTTTCTGTTTCAGGAAAACAGAGATGACATTTTGTGGATGCACTGATTGAAAGAAATTGTAAATAATGGAAGGAATTGGCAGCTGATTTATTCATTTATTTTAATATAGTCTTTGAGATCCTGAAGACATTTACTTGATTCTACTCTGGTCAAAAGACCTCCTTCCCTTTTTTACCATGACTGGATGAAAACCCAGGATGGTTTTGCTTGCCTTTTTGTATACTTAGCACATATACTTGCAGGAGAAAAGATGCCATATAGTAGTATTTCATAAACAATAAATGCTACCTGAGAATGACTGGCCTCTATTTCAGTGTAGTTAATCAGTTAACAACTCTGCTGTGGCCGTAGATATATTTTCTTCTGCTGAAACCCTCATCTTCCTCTTTTCTCTATATAACTATGGAGAATACTTTCTGTATAACTGCGATGGGTTGATCCTGGCTGGATGTCAGGTTCCCACCAAACTGCTCTGTCACTGCCCTTCTCAGCTGGACAGGGGAGAGAAAATATAATGAAAGGCTCGTGGGCTGAGACAAGGACAGGGAGAAATCACTCTCCTACTACTATCACGGGCAAAACAGACTCCATTTGGGGAAAATTAATTTAGTTTATTACCAACCTAATCAGAGTAAGGTAATGAGAAATAAAACCTAAGTTTTAAAACACTTTTTCTCCACCCCTGTCTTCTTCCCAGGCTCAACTTCACTCCCAGTTTCTCCACCTCCTCCCTCTCAGCGGTATAGGAAGGTGGGAAATGGGGGTTGTGGTCAGTTCATCACATGCTGTCTCTGCAGCTCCTTCCTCCTCAGGGGCAGGACTCCTCACATTCTTCCCCTGCTTCAGCATGGGGTCCCTCCCACAGGAGACAGACCTCCATGCATCCCTTCCATGGGGTGCAGTCCTTCAGGAACAGACTACTCCACTGTGGGACCCCCATGGGGTCGCAACTCCTGCCAACAAACCTGCTCCAGCATGGGCTCCTCTCTCCATGGGTCCACAGGTCCTGCCAGGAGCCTGCTCCAGTGTGGGCTCTCCACAGGGTCACAACCTCCTTTGGGCATCCACCTCTTCTGGTATGGGGTTCCTTCACAGGCTGCAGGTGGATCTCTGCTCCACTCTTAACCTCCATGGGCTGCAGGGGGACAGCCTGCCTCACCATGGTCTTCATCACTGAGTATAGGGGAATCTATGCTCCAGCACTTGGAGCACCTCCTCCCGCTCCTTCTTCACTGACCTTGGTGTCTGCAGAGTTGTTTCACATATTCTTGCTTCTCTCCTCTGGCTGCCCAGTTGGGTTTTTTACCCCCTTCTTAACTGTGTTATCCCAGAGGTGCTACCACTGTTGCTGATGCTCAACCTTGGCCAGCGGTGGGTCCGTCTGGCATTGGCTCTATTGGACACAAGAGAAGGTTCTAGCAGCTTCTCAGAGAAGCTACCTCTGTAGCCCCCTCCCCCCTCCCTACCAAAACCATGCTATGCAAATCCAATACAATAATCTAGAGGAAATGTCATTCAAACATAAAAACCTTCATCGTGAAGTCTGGAAATCATGCAGCAGTTTAGAAAATAACACATTAACATTTAAATGAAGTGTAAATATAATAGACTGAAGTTCAAAGTTGGGGATGTGAATTTTTTAAAAAAGGGCACTTTCATCTTCAAAGAAAGAATCATGGGCTTTTGAAACTTGTAAGGCAAATCTTGCAGCCTGTGACAATCCAGCAAATAGAAATGAAAAGGGCTATGATGAAGAATTACAGGGGCTCCGTAACAAGCTATGCAATACTTACCTGGAATGAGGGCATCTGAAAAAGGTCTCTTAGGCTTAGTTTAATACTTGAGTTACCACAGGATCCTCAGACAAATCTGAAACGTTTGTCTCTGTATGAAGAGATAGCCATTATACTTCAGCAGCTAATGTCTCTGAGGAGCCATAGGAAATGATTCAGCCCTTATTGCTGTCAGACCTCATACAGCAGAGAAGAAATATGAACATTACAAACAATATTTTATCCTGCTTTCCTAAACATCACTCGGGTGCCTACTTCTTTTCCTGATGCTTCACACTGCAGATTAAGAGGTCTGTCGGCATGTCTAAAGGCAAAAGGAGCCATACATTAAGTATGAAGGGATAAAGAGCCTGCTTGCTGAGTGTTTTCTTTTAAAAGATTTTCAAAAATATTTTTCTTCATTTTTAAATAATATGTGTTACAGTTTATCCGATTAACACTATGAAAAAATTGCTTAAATATAACAGACAAGCGAGCTGTCAGCCTCTTGGAAACAAAGAATATTTTAACTAATTATGGCCCAACAAGAGAAGATTATATTTACCCTCCAAAAGCACATATATCTTTTATAATAGAGAACACCTAAAGAAATAACTAATTTCTTAATAAAAAACCCCTATAATATTTCAGGTACTTATTGTTAATACCTGTGTTTTTTAAAATATAAATAGGCAGTGATGTTTGGGGGAAGAATTAAAGAACCTTTATGACTGCAAATGTACTTTGGTGTCTTTATGTTTCCAGTGGGAAAAAAAAAGATTCTTTCCATGTGCTTTTCTTGAGAAATAAAATAGGGTAAAATGCCATTGGTGTTACAGAACTGTTCATACCTTTATCTTATTTCTGCCAGTGTAGGTGCTCTTTTATCCTAAATTTGAGAAAATAGGATTACAGGATGGAGTGGGAAATTTGAAGCAAGAGTTGGGAATACTAACACTTGTAAGACATTGGACCAATACTCTCTACTTTTTTATACCAGATGATCCTTGAGGTCCCTTCCAACCTGTTATTCTATGATTCTATCATTCTATTTTGAGTTTTCTGAGGAGCCAAGAAAAATGCTGCATGTTTTAGCTTTGTGTCATGAAATTATAAGGCATCCCATTCAAACTACTTACAGGAAATGTCATCTAGAAAAAAAAAAAGGGAAACAAAATGCTCCTATTTTATCCTAACTCTTGTGGTTTTATCACTGATCTGAACACTGATGATAGGTGTTTTCTTTAGCATTCAATCTCATGATATAAATGTTAGTGGCAGCACTAGAGCAGGAGGACAGTAAATATCGTTGACATAGTCACTGAGGAATTCTGAGCCTACTTAACCATTTTCTGAGCAACCTGTTTTTGTAGACATCTGCTTGTTTTCCAGAGGAGGGTGTGAGAAGTTCATAGAGGACTCCAAGGTGCCTGTATTTCTGAACGTGATGGGAACAGAGGCCACTCACAGAACTAGAGTCTCATTACTCTGAAGAGCAGAAATATGTCATTCATGTGACCATTTATCTTACAGCAGCTCACAACAAATTCATCCTCATAGCTAATATAATTTGACCTTTCACTTGGATCTCTTCCCTCTGGGACGAGGCTGGGGAAACAAGGCTGGACCAAACTGCTCCTGACATGAAAAAAGGGTGCAGCATAAGAAAGAGGTACAAAGACTGTGAAGAGTCAAAAATTTGAGCCCTGGAAATTTGCTGTCAGCAGAGGATGAGAAAGAGGGTACAGTGACAGTATCTACTGGAGGAACCACTTTTGTCTTAGCAATAGTTGTGGTCTTATTCTCCCATAAACCGTCCCAGCCAGCAGCAGGATTTTCAGAGTGCTTCCTGGGTCTGTATATTCTTGCGCTTCTTTTGTGTTCACAGGAATGAGTGAAGCTCTGTTTTTTGGAAAAAATAAAAAGCACTGAAATTCATTACTGTGCAATCTTTCACATTTTGTGTGTCCTCAGTGTCTTATGGGGACTTCTGAAAGTTAGGAACCGCAAAGTGCCCATTTCTACAGTAGAGTATCTTCTACCTTTGAACAGAACTATGTAATTCTATTTTTTGGAATTTTGCAAAGAAGCAAAGAAGCAATTTTAAGGTATGGTCACACGACTTGATTTCTTTTTTTTTTTTTCTTTTCTAAGGACAAAATCTCACTGTTCATTATCTTGTAATTAAAAAATGCAGCTGGCATCAATGGACCTCACATATCACTGCCTATAATATCAATTGGCACGCATTTAGTTGATTTTATCATGCAGGTAAAAGGGAACTTCAGTAAGTTTACAGTAGAGTCAAATTAGTTGGTATGTATTTCACACATAAAACATGATTTGTAAAATGCTGTTACTGTGGCCAGCATTTCTTTATTCTCTCAAAGAATGATTCTTTATACAGCAATTTCAAGGCTTCATTCTGCAGCCATTGAACCATTTGGAATTTTGCTTGCACAATGACATGAAATGATAAACTTGTTCTGTGAGTGGACACTGCCAATATTCCATAGGACCTTCCCAGCTATCCCCAAGGACTAAAGCCCTCAGGGCTGAACAGAAAAGTCTCTATGTTTAGTGAATGTGACAGTCCCACCTCTGTGACCAGGCCCAGTAGAACACACAGTGGGTCACGTTTTGTGTTTTCAACCTCCAGCTCCAGTTCTTCAATTCAGAGTATCTATCTTTTGACAATGCATTTAGTGTGGTTCTTACACCAGTGTAAATTTATGCCACAAGAATATTTATAAAAATATAGGTTGAAAAAATTGTTTTAGTAACTTTTCTCACTGCAGCTGGAGGTGTTACTGACAAGATGATGAACAGGAATTGGTTGAGTTCTACAACTGACATACATAGCAGTCTCTTTGCGTGCTCATTACAACTTGAGGCAAAATAATGTTTTATTATTATAGACCAAATGTGCAAGACCCAGTTAAAATAGCAACATATCAATAGATGACTAAAAATAAATTGTCTTCCACATTTTCCATTAAATGCAAGAAAATGTTCAGATTACCAAAATTGTGTATATACATATTAAGAAATATATACAATCTTCCATAGATTTTTATTCATTGGCAAATTTCCAGACTTGTGCAGTTCTTTAAAAATACAATTGGGAAATAAAAGTAACCATTTTTATGTAAATGTGTTCTTAAAGGAAGAAGTGGAGAGACAGAAGTGCATTTCTGCCCCTGAAAATAAGCCAGGCAGAATTATATTAATCAATCAATAATTTGTTAGAAAACCTGATCTCACTGAAGT
Source organism: Tringa solitaria (assembly GCA_026413425.1). NCBI lineage: Eukaryota > Metazoa > Chordata > Aves > Charadriiformes > Scolopacidae > Tringa > Tringa solitaria. The sequence continues at coordinate 198,819,266 of JAOXJM010000001.1, forward strand.
CAACAGTAATAGGAGTGAATCTTTAGTCTTAATTCTTCCTTGAAAGTGAAATTTTCACTTGCATGGAGAGACACAATAAGGCTAATGTGTCGCTTTGGTCTCATTAAAAATTTACCACATCTCCACTTCCATCTTTAGTGAAATAGAATTTACAAGCAGTCTTCACCCATCTATGTGAGGGTAAGTTTTATTCTAATCAGAGTTCTATTGTCCAAACAATTCTAAAATACTTTTTTTTTTTTTTAATAAACAGAAAGTACAACACTTTTTAACAAGAGAACATTAAATGCTTGAAAACACAACAAATTTTCTGGAAACAGACTTTGTCCCTGAGGCTCTAGTTTTGCCTTCACTAGTTACTTTGTGCAGAACACAGGGTCTACCTGACTTTATTCCTCCTTTTTCTTAAAGTGTCTATATCTGATATGCTGGTATAAATACTTTTATGTAACGGAAATAATAATTTCCTCAAAGATACATGAATCTGTACAGAGCTGATACGTTCTTCTTGACTATACTTTCAAATCACGTTATAACCATATCACCTATCTTGATGGTTAGCTATATTTTAAATCGCATTTATATTTTTTCTTTAAATATGAATCAAGGGAAAATGGAGAAATTTAATTTAAGGCTTTTGATGTAGGTAGATGGGTACATTACTATATGGAAAAATAAAATATTGCTATATGAAGAGGTTTCACCATGCAAGAGCTGCATTTGCTCATCTAAATTAATAAAAATTGTATGTATTTGATTGATTTCCAGGGAAATTTAGATTTTATGAATTTGATTGGTTTCCAAGAAAGCTCACATGCAATGTCTTGTAGTAATACATGGCATAAAAACTTACTTTAACAGGCATGACTTATTGTCCATACATCAGCATTCAATAAGTAACAGTACCTGGTACACTAAATACCTCCAGTGGCTTTACAGACACCATGCAGAGCAGGTTCACATTCAGGAAATGTGGTAGTGGTAGAATCCACACCCAATAGTTTAGAACTGTTCCAAAAATTTTCCATAATTTGTGAGGATGGATCTAGTTTTGGAACACTTCATTCTTTGAAAAATATGTTACTGTGTTCAAGTACTGTGTTTGGCTCTGGGTTCCCCAGCATGAGACAAAGAAAGACATGCTAAAGGGGGTCCAGAGGAGGGCTATGAAGATGATCAGGGGCTGAAGCACATCCCCTGTGAGAACAGGCTGACAGTTGGGGTTGTTCAGGCTGAAGAAGAGAACATTCTGGAGAGACCTTACAGCAGCCTTCCAGTAATTAAAGGGGGCCTACAGGAAAGATGGGGAGGGACTCTATCAGGGGACATAGAGATAGGACAAGCTGTAACAGTTTTGAACTGAAAGAGGGGAGATTTAGATGAGATATTAGGAAGAAATTCTTT
>JAOXJM010000001.1:198841927-198853008 GCA_026413425.1 Tringa solitaria
CCTTATCACCATGTTCCAGTATTTAAAGGGTGGCTACAAAGAAGATGGAGACTCCGTTTTACAAGGAGTCACATGGAAAAGAAGAGGAGTAATCGACAGAAGTTACTCCAATTTTACACAAGAGAACAATTTTTCACAATGAGAACAATCAGCCATTGGAATAATCTTCCCAGAGAAGTGATGGATTCCCTAACATTGGACACTTAAGATTCAGCTGGAGACAGTGTTGTGCCATCCATCTTGTCTAGGCTGTGCTTTTGCCAAGAAACATTGGACCAGACAATCCTTGAGGCCCCTTCCAACCTGATATTCTATGATATATCTGTTAAGAATATTTGACAAAATTACAGTCTTTTAAAATGAACTGTCCTGGCTCTCTGTGAGTAAATTTGGTCTCTTCGCTCTTTGGCTGATTGTGTCAGAGCACCAGGAATCCTTGAATTGCTGCTGCTGGTCCATCCAATAACAGAGCTTCACTGCAGAGAGGTCATGTCTCATGCAGTCAGTAAGTCTTGTGAAGGAAAAAAGAGTCCAGAGTCCAGGAGGTAGCTAGCAGCAAAGGGAGTGCTGCTAAGACACATAGGAATTCCTGTACTACAGCTACCAAGAGGTCATTTGAATTTCCTGTCTCTGAGGGTATGTTTCCATTGGCTATTTCAGGGAAATGAAAGCAAACTTAATCATACTTAGAGCTGAAAAAAAAAGCTGTGTGACTGTGTTAGAGTTGGATCTGTGGAGAGCCTGGGAATGGTGTTGCAGGCAAAGCATCACACTAACGTTACCCTTTGGTTTTCCTTTTGTTCAGAAAATGGGTAGAATGGACTTGTGCCAGCTGATATACACAATGTAAAGATATCCTTTGATTCTTCCATTACAGGTTCAAGTAAAACATTAAAAGTCTCCAACAAAATGCTTATTCTATTTCCTCTAGAGACAAGCAAACCAACAGCTCCATTTACACAGTGAAACAGAGCTAAGCCTTTTATTCTAAACTGTAAGTGTCTTGGAATTGATCTTGGTGATATGCTTCCTATTCACTTATCAAGAAATATACCACTTCATTTACAGGATAAAATAAAATTATAATCTAAAACTATCAATCAATATGGTATTGTCAGATGCTTCAAAGGAGGATACAAATTATCCTATAGCTGTAGAATAACCCACCTCAGATTAGAATTTTACTCTAGTGTTTAGTTGCCAGAATTTGCCCAAGCCACTAACACATTCTATACTTTCTCCACCTTTTGGTAGTGTTAGCCATTATGACTTTGAACACTCGGTTATTTTTCTCCTTTATTATATTTCAGTACTCCGAAACATGTCTTTCAATTCCCTTAGATTAATAATTTCTTTACAAACTTTCTACTCCCAAAATATTTTAAAATTCTATATTCTTTAGATTTCTTCTCACCTAGAACATTCTTAGGTCTCTGATTTTCCACCTTTTCCAAATCTGCTTTCAAATTTTACTTCCTTTCACTGAAGGATACTTCATTTGTTAAAGTATTTTTCCTAATTTGCAAATGAGCAATATTGGTTTTTCGTTTTGCTCTTTTGGAATTCTTAACAGTTTAAGAAAGTTTAAAGTTATTATCTTATAAGTAACTTCGAAGATTTATTTTCTCAGCTGGTTACTGTTTGAACTAAGTCTCACAGAGATGAGGATGGAATTAGTGATGAACTTATTCTGTTTCCTGTCCAAGAAAATAAGGATAATTAGAAATACAAGATGAGTCATGGGCACCATGATTGAGTATTTGTAGAAGTGATGTAGAAAAACTTGGAGTATTGATCATTTGGAGGTGTTCTCTGAGAAGAGGTTTCATATCTTCATGAACAGACTTCACCTAACCATATGGGATACCAGCTTGCAATCCAAGCTGGCACAATGAATAAAAAGAACTTGAAATTGAGAGATGGGAAGAGAGCCTGAGAAGGAATTATATAGTTTCTTAATTTAACACCCAGGGAAGGGGAATTTTGGCTTTAGGAAGGTGGTGGCAACAAATATAGAAAAGAGAAGCTCAAAGACCAAGGAGTTTGACTGGAGTGGTAATAAAAAAAGCAACAGTCAGCGAAAGAATGCCAGGAACCTACGTAACAAAATAGGGGATCCAAAAACAGTGAGAAATTAAAATAAAACTTTATGGAAATAATTCTATTAGAATAGAATTGCACCGATGATCAGAGAAGAGAAATATTAACTGGAAGGTGTATAGTCTCCATAAAAGTGGGGTGTGTGGTGTGTGTGTTGGGGGGTGGTTGAGGTGGGGAGAGGATGAAATCTTGGTAAAAGCTAAAGTTACATTGGGGAACAGTTATAAAGACCACATGCAGGGAAGTAAGCAGAAACCTGCAGTAGGATGGGATCACCTCTGTTTTAGTAGGGAAATACTAATGGAAACAATTTAATGAAGGGACACTGCAGGTCCTCATACATAAAGGAGACAATAAACTAAATGGCTGTTGAGTTCTGCACACACACCCAGTAGATTTCTTCAATACAGAGTTTATTTGCCAACATACCCCAGCCTTTGCTTTGACAAATAAAAAAAATATCCCTGAATAGCCTGTCATAGAAAATAAGAGTGTATTGTAAGCAGATGAGATTACTTTGCTTAAATTAAATGGAATAATAAACAAAACAGACATAATGAAGAAGGGGGTTTGCACATTTTGATAAATAAAAGAGGCTAATTAAGAAAGGGAGGTCAACTGTATCGAGGAGCTTAGGGACTTGGATGTGGAGGAAGCTTGGCATTTATTCATATTAAAGATACAAAAATATTATCTGGAACTTGCATCCAAAAGAGGGAAAAACTATAAGAAAAAGTTCCAGATCTAGCTGGAAGAAAATTTGCCTCAGCACGGATACCAGGGGCAAGAAATGAGGCTTGAAGAAACAGGAAAAGATATGTCCACCAAAGAAAACTGCTAGAGAGAGCAAAAATAGATAAAATGGGAACTGACAAAAACCCTACACTTAATTGGCTTTGCAAAGACTTCTAAAATTAATTAAATGCCCTTTCGCTACATTATCAACAGGAAAAAGGAAAGAGGAGCTACTGGGGTGGGGCAGAAGGGGGATATGAAAATCAACTGGCAATGACTGCTGGTCTGAGGAAAGATTTAGCTATAGTTTTTAATAAGTACTATAATGGTGGGCTTGAGGACAAGGTAGGCTGTCAGATGAGGAATTAACGTATCTACAATAAAGCAAAAATGTCAGAGAGACTGAATATACATGATGGCAGGATTTTTTTAACATCTGTTATCTCAGAGATAGTGTCATGGGTTCTGAAAGGACAGAGAGCTACATGTGTGACTTATAAAAAAGGGCTGAATGTGTTCTCTGGTCCTCATTGCCAGAAGGGAAATGCTGATTTTTCCCAGGCAGTGGCACAGAGCTTGGCTCCCACATGCCTGCCAAAGAGCAGTTTTGCCATGACTCACCTGCAGCTGTGGTGCTCTCACACTTTACTACCCACTTCCTCCTCCCTTGCTATGGTGCTGGCACAACTGCTTTTTCTTTTTGTGGTGAATGGTACTAGCAATAAGTCAGAAAAACAATTATTCAAAGAGCAATGAGAAAACTATCACAATGTTGCCACCTCTGGAAGACTGATTTTTCTACCATAGAGTGTGTGCTAACATGGCACTTCTATTAAGGTGGTAAATCAGCTCCAAAGGGAGAATGAATCAAATCTTCAGGCTTAATCTCATCTTAATTGTAGGGAAGGCTGCAGAAACAGTTTTGGAAACAAAGGAAAATTAAAGATGCAGGTAAAGACAAATGGAATAAAATTCAATGTGAGCTTATCCAAAGTGGTTGTACTAAATAATCTGATCATCTTTATTTAATAAAAGCTGAACTTGGACTTTCTGTACCTGGGAGGTTGCTCTAAACTGATCTAGCCTTGGAAGCACATATGCTAGGGTACCACACATAGTCTGTTGCTACCACTGCCTGGATGGAGATGAAAGAAAATTTTTGGACCGGAGGGAGATAATGTACATTGAACTAATTTTACCTGATTCAGAATCTTATGTCACAAAACACAAAAAGAACTAATGAAATTTTGTGATAATACAAAGTTAAGAGCCCACATTGATACAGGGAAATGTCAAGATCTTTCTTTTCTTGAGGACTAAAAGAGCAGAAAGTGGATAGAGTATAATAGCATGAGGTCAGGTACTGAAGGAATAATAATTGTATGGACTGAAAAGACAAAATGAGAAAAAGAGCTGCATTAGCAAGTGACTGCACCAAGAATCATCCATGTGATGCTATCACACACAAGGAAAATATGACTCCAAGAGACACCAGGTCTTCATTTTGCCCATCCAGGGAAAGACAGAACAGAATAGAATGTTAATATTATTTCTTGAAGGTACCGATGGTACTTCATCTGCATTACTGTGAACAGTTCGATTTTCTCTTGTTCAAGACAGATTAATTCAGCCAGGATAGGTGAACTGAAGTGTCTAAAACAATCAGGGAAATGAAGAGCCTGTTTAATTGGAGGAAACTAAAAGCATTTGGTTTGTTTATCATGGAAAAACAAAGATTGAGAGATAAATGTGTTTATTCTCCATTAATATGCCATAAGATTTCTCACCAGGTAGAGAAATGATCCTTCCAAGTTAAATGAAAATTATAGTTCTAGAAATAAAAATATCCACTATAAATTAGGAACTAATAAGCACAAAGTTAAAATAAAAAAAAAAAGTTTGAAGCATAGTGTTATTACAAAGAGATAGAAGAGCTTTATTTTAAGTGTTGGGTTCAATGAACTTCTGTGAATGTTGAAGTCATGTTCCCATGAATGTCTTAGTATTGAGCAGCTCCGAGTCTGGAGATCTTGGATGTGAGAGAGAACGTGAAGGCCAAACACAGACAGTCCCAGGACTAAGATGGATTCAGGGTTCAAGAAGCTAGGAGTACAAAAGCTGAAACCATAAGAGCGGGATCTCACACTCTGCTCATCAAAATATATTCTTGTCAGCATCACTGCTGTTATTAAAAGACAATTTCCCCTAGAGGTTTCAGGGCCCAGGAAGCATATTGAACATTTCAGTTGTATTGGCAATGATTTTTTTTTATGTCAGTCTTATTTGGGTCAATATGATCTCTTGGAGGAAAGGCGGTGAGGAGGAAGAAAATGTGTGAATTTAAAAATGGAACTTGACAAGTTACTAGAAGAATTACATGATAACTTCTGACTTCATATATTGATTTCTTCTCACCTAAATGTAGGTGACTACATTGAGATAGTCCCTCTTGATTCTCATTGCTTTTAGCGGAGAGAAATAAACACTTGTATGGGCTGAATCATGTCATCCTAATTTAGATGTCAAAAATAAGTTAGATTAACTACGTCCTAAAAATATTTCCTTTTCTCCATTGATTATAAAGGGAGCTCAAAGGAAGAAGTTCTGAAATGGGTATCTCCACTGTTCTAGGAGATTAATACACCTCAGGAGACAACTGTCCTCTATCCCAGGGGACAGGAATAACAATAGGGAGGAATAAAGGAAAGAAAGGGAACTGGTGTGGCCAAAGAGATGAAGAATAACTGAAAACAGGATATAGCAGTGGAGAAAAGATATCCTCAGCTGTATTACGGAGATGTGAAGGCCATGGAAAGGGAAATATCAAGGAAAAAGAGTATAAGACTCGGTTATATTGGCGAACATTTTTATTTAGTAGACAGACAACTAACAAAATTACAATTCTATGTGCAGGAATGTTTTATTTCATATAGATGTACATATGAGAAGCATTGTCTATCTCTACAGCCTCACACACACTACATAGAAGTAAGCATGCCAATAAACCCATGTTTTTACAAGTAACAGAAATATGAAATTGGATTTAATTCGTGTTGCAACAGCAACTTGCCCATTGAATGGAAATCAAAAGTCTCACTGCGCTGTGTTAGCTCTTATATATAGAAAGGAAAATAGTAGAGAGAGTGAAGAAGGTTGACACAATGCACTAAAAATATCGCTTTCTGCTAATGTATTCTCTGGCAGTGCACCAAGGTTAGTATTAGGCCTTCTGCCAAAAGGTCCCAAGTCCTCATTATTCTTTGAAATGATACTGAGTTAATGTGCCTAATTCTCACCTCTCGCTGATTTTTGCTGTCTCTGAGGCCAATGAAATACAAATGGTTTGCTTTATCTCCCTCCTGTGGGAGAGGCCTTGCCAGTTCCTACCTTGTGAAGTGCTTCCTGCTGGGTTCTTACCCCAGCCCATGGGGTAAGGATGTTATGGTTATAGCTATAACCATGTTACGGTTAGAGCTATGGCTATACAAATGTATCCTGAAATTCTTAAAAGCATCTAGTAGTTTTGATTGACTTGACGCACCTTCAGGACACTTGACCATCCAGCAGTGATTGTTGAATGGATGTAAGCACTTCAAAAGAGTAGCACTTAAAAGCTGCCTTCAACAGGGCGTGCTTAATTGAAGACACCCAAAATCAATAGTCACTTTTGAAAATTCAGTACACTTTTGACATTTCCAATAGAAAGACAGGCTAACTTATTTTATTATTTACATATATAAAATTTGATTTAATTGTGTAGTGTGTTGGACAAAGTTACCCCCCTCCCAAATTAGAAATGATAAAAGCCTTCATTTCTGTAAATTAAATCATTTCTAGAGATCAGAAGTTGCTCAGTGTCTCACAGAAAGCCTGGGTGTGGTTATGTAAGAAGACAAGCATGTTGATTCATACCAATTATGCTATGCATTACTTGGAAGAGCCTTCACAAATTTTCCCCTCCCCCTCCAAAACCAGATTTAAATGTGGGAAAGAGACTTCTGTATGCTATGAAACAATCCGTCTGTTGTAAGGCTGGCAAAATTCCCACTGGTTGACTGAATGAGCAATCTCTAAAAGCACCAATCCTACCCATTTTCCATCTCTCTCCTGCTGAGCATAATACTTACCACCATAAAGGCTGATGGGTCATTTTATTTCTCTCCATTCTTGTGCCTCGTATTCTGTTATAGCATTAAAATAGATTTGCTTTTGACCATGCTTTAATTTTAAGGAGAGTGATGCAGAATTACTTTATTTGCAATTTTCAGATTTCTCTGTAAAGCCTAGGACACAATAGGGTTGATAAATCCTAGATCTATGCTAAAGCCCGGTTTTGCTTTCTGAAGGGAAGACTACTGTTTGCACTAGAGAATTGGGCAGAGCTGCTTAATTTATTCCTCATACACCTGTTACTTATTTGAAGTCCCAAACTCTCATCCTTACCCAAGAAAATCTCTCATTAGCTTCTTCAAAGAGAATTGAGTGATCATGGTGCTATAGCTCTTCCCTTTTATTTTGGTCATCTGGACTCCTGTCTCTTGTCTCAACCATTCCACCTTGCCCTTCTCTGACATCCCTTATTACAAGTCTAACTCTTTTCATGCCAACTTCCCCTCACCATTTCACTTTCTACCACCTCTGCTCCCCTTGAGAGTATGAACATGTAGTTTCTGGTTTGCTCGGGAAGGAAAACTTTAAGTCCACCTGCTTGTCCATCTTCTTTCCTTGTTGGGGGGTCAGAGCTCTCAAGCACTGCCTTAGCTCTCCATCACCTCCCCATTCCCTCTGTCACTCCACCCACACCAGTTTGCAGTCCTCTTCCACTCTGCTCCTTCCTTAAGAAATTTTCTCTTCAAAGACATCTGTGGACATTTACCAAACTATCATCTTTCAGCTTCTTCCCCAAGAGCCATCTCTCCCTGGGGGAAAAATTAAGAACTAGCAATTTAAAAGGTATTCATCCGAATGAAGATGGTGCAGAAGGAACTCCCTGCTTTGGCATACTTATCAAAGATTAAGGGATCCTTGGGACAGGGTCAGTGACATCATATTAAGGATGATCCCAGAAGGAGATCACTTAGTAGGTATTTGAATTAGATAAGGCTGTGTCTTATTTTAACAGTCTTAGGAAGCCGCAGAGCACTTTATTCAGTATCTTGAAACTTATTCTTTCAGGTATCACTCTCTTCAGTCCAAACTTAACCTTCTGCTGCTGTTGGAAGGAAGGAAGCCGCTCAGAAGAGATCCCCTCTCTTGCTCCCCCCTCGGCTGGGATTTGGTGCCTCGGGCCGGCCGCGCTTCCAGAGAGACCCTCTTCCCTGGGCGCTCCCAGGCGCCAATCCCTCCGGGAACGAGCCTTTCCCCGGCGCCGAGGGGCTGTGAGGTCGACGGTGACTCACTCGGGGGGGCTCCCGAGGGACGTGGGGACCTCCCTCCCCCGTCGCGGCGGTGCTCCAGCTCCGCTCCGGGAGCTCCTGGCGCTGCTGGATACCGGCGGGAGAGGGTGCCGCCTTCCCCGGCTCGGCACCGGGTCAGGCTCCACCGACCCCCGCACGGCTGTGCCACCCCCGGGGGCGGATCGGCTCTCCTGAAGGTAAAGCCGAAGTACAAGGCAAAGAGCCGCGCCCGGTGCCCCCCAGCAGCTCCCTCCCCGTTTCTTCCCAAACCCCCAATTTCAGGTGTCCTCCAGTTCGGGGCTGCTCCGTGCGGTGCGACCGCGCAGCCCCGCGTAAAACGGGACCCGCCGGCAGCCCCCGCACGCAGTTAGACGTGCGACGGACGATTAGGGAGAGAAAGCCTCATCCCTCCATACACTGCTTCTGTTCCTAAGCATCACTTAATTTAAAACAAAGGAGAATGAGTGCCTACTTCCACGACAGCGCTCGCGAAGCGACATACGCTAAAAAAAAACAAAACAAAACAAAACCACAACAAAAAAACCAACCCACAAACAAAACCACCCAGGAGAGAAAAGCGAGCAACTCCTTTTTCCCCTTGCTGAGGAAGCACCCTGCTGCTTCTCGGGTGTGAAGCCGGACAGTAACAACACAGAGCCAGGGGAACGATGCTGTGCATCTGATTTCCCTCAGCAGAGTTTTCTTATCCGGACCTGCGTGCGCATCGCAAAACGATGGCGTTCAAGACCTGAAGAAGAGAGTAATTTCGAGGACTGCTTGGTGCTATGAGAACTTTAGCAGATACACCACTATTTTGAGGGTAGCACCTATATACTGCACCGATACCCAACGGCCAGCCGGGCGCGGGTATGCGAGCAGTAGCCGAACTCCGAGCATCATCTGAAAAGCCGGTGGCAGCCAGCGGCATCAGCAGGGAAGGTGCTGGGGGGAGGAGGGGGGAGAGTATCTGCATGCAGTGGGACATACGTGAATCAGGGAAGAAGTTGGCCAAAGGGAGGCAAATCCGAGAAGTTGCTGCTAACTACAGTTTTGTAGTTTGAGACACGTGTGACTAGCCCATGATGAGAACGGAAATAAGTTCAGCAAATAAAACACTCAGAGCCACGTTTTAGCACACAAAAAGAAAAACTACATACACGACTCAAGGGAAACACCCCGCTTTATTTGCTGCTTTCTGGCTGAAGGCTATTCGGTGAGGAGACAAGAAAAAAAAAAAGGCAATTATTGTGAACTCCGATGGAGACTCCAGAGCGTGGGCTGAGTCGCTTTCCCACACAGGCACAGCACCCCATCTTCAGAAGCACTCAGCAAGTTTTAAAGTTACTTCTTTCTTCCTCCGACCGTTTTGGGCATGCTCTTTGTCTCCCTTTAACCGCACGACTCCGAATCCCCCCATCAGTAGCTCCACAGAGACTAGACAAAGCCTCATTAGGAGCCACTTTAGACCTGCATTCCCCCCCTTAAGGGCTAGGGCGGGACACAACACAGACTAGAGGGGAGCAACGTGCCGGGAAGGACCGCCACAGGACGGACCGAATGAAGGTCCCTGCACGCATTTTTAGGCACCTACTGATAGATGGGGCGGGGGGGCTCTTTGGTCCCCCTGCCTGTGGCAGGTGGCACACCAGGACTCCGCAAGCCAGCGGGTCCCCTCAGGGCAGGCAGAAGCAGTAACCGGGGTACCCGCGGGGATCGGGGTGTCCGTCACCGTCCGCTGAGGTGGGCGGGCGGGGTTCCCGCCACTCAGGTGGCGAGAGATCCTGCTCTTACCTGAGTTCCTGAGCTTGCGGTTCTTGAAGACGGAGAGGATGACCAGCAGGTTGCCCAGGATGTCCACCACGGTAGTGAAGATCAACACGCTGGAGAGCACCGTCACCACCCAGGCGGGCCGCGGGGCACCCGCACCCGCCGCCGCCTCCCCTTCCCGCTCCGCCAAGCCGAAACGGCCGCGCCCGCCGGGGTCGCAGCAGTTCCTCAGGGAGCCATTCTCCAGCATCGCTGACGCCCGGTCTGCGGCCGCCTCCCCGCCGTGACCGGCCGCCGCCGCGGCCACCCCGCTGACTGGGCGCGCGGGTGGGAGAGTTGCCTTTTAACGGCCGCGCCGCGCGCGCGGCCCCTCCCGCCCCCACGCGGAGCGGTTGGGGGCGGGGCTAGAGCCCCCCCGCAGCCCATAGGGGGAAGCCCCACGGGGGGCGGGCACTTCGCCGTGACTACGCCCTCCAGGCCACGCCCCCGCGGCCACTGAGGGGAGGCGGGGGTGAGGAGATCCTCGCCGGCGGCGGGCGGTGAAGGCGGATGTGCTCGGTCAGCCCCGGTGGTGGCTTCCGTGCCCGGAGAGCCCGGGAGAGCCGCGGGGCTAGGCGTCAGCGGCGAAGGGCTGGCGGAGATGCCCCCCCGCCCCCGTCAGCGCCTCTCCCCGCAGCAGCCCCCGGCCTCGCCGAGCTCCGCCGCAAACCTCCACTGTCCGCGGCGGGGAAACGTGTGGTGGTGGGGTTTTTTTTTCCTCCCCGAGGGTCTGTCCGGTGTGTTGCCGGCAAAGCAAGGTCTCCCCGCATCCCGGGGCTCCGTATGCCCAGACGGGTCGTTCTGGCGCGTTCCTTCCCTTGTCTGGGCTAGGGAGGTAAAAAGGTTTGAGGCTTGGCTTGCTGTGGCCTTGTGCTTCGAGCTCAGAGGAAACAGTCTGTCACACCAAGACTAAGGACGACGCCTGAAGGGAGATAACTGCAAGAGTCACAGAATCACCCAATGGTCGGGATTGGAAGGGACCTTTGGAGATCATCCAGTCCAACCCCCCTGCCAAAGCAGGGTCACCCAGAGCAGGCTGGACAG
>JAOXJM010000001.1:198858655-198878782 GCA_026413425.1 Tringa solitaria
CTTATTGCTCTCTACAACTACCTGAAAGGAGGGTGTAGAGAGGTGGGGGTCAGTCCCTTCTCCCAAGTCACAGGCGACAGGACTAGAGGAAATGGCCTCAAGTTTGCCAGGGGAGGTTCAGATTAGATTAAGAAAAATTTCTTCCCTGACAGGGTTCTTAAGCGTTGGAACAGCCTGCCCAGGGAAGTGGTGGAATCATCATGCCTGGAGGTGTTCAAAAGACAGGTAGCTGTGGTGCTTAGCGATATGGTTTGGTGATGTCTTTTGTCAGTGTTAGGTTAATGGTTCAACTAGATGATCTGAGAGGTCCCTTCCAGTCTAGACAATTCTATGATTCTATGATTTAGCAAAAGTTTAAAAATTGTTGGGAGGGGGACCAAAAGGACAGATGTGTTAATAGAAGGCCTGATTATCTTAAGTCTCATTTCCATAGGAAATTTACATTACAATGGTCCAGTGCCTAGGGTCCTTTCATCTAGATGACATGGTGCTGTATCCACTTCATTCTTGTGTGCCAGGGAAGTAAAGACTCGGACTGGAACTGGAACATGGTGGACTGAAGGGAATAAAAAACAAGTTAGACTTGCTGATTGCTTGATTAGAATAGATCATTTTCTGACAAGCACCACCAGATCGACCAAATAGTGTGCTTAGCTGGATTTGTTTTTTCACTGTTACCTATGATTCAGAGGCAACACTCTGGCCCTTTCACTCCAATAACTAACATGAGTACCAGTGAGTCAACAGCAGTTGATGGTGCTGTGCTATTCGGTTGAAATGTAAGATGGATCATGTCTCTCAGGTTTTCCAGACAGAACAATAAATCATTGTGTAAATTTTAACTGAATGTCTGGATTCATTGCCTTGCCTGAATAACAGAAGCTGACCTACTGAATTGTCTGCCACCCTAGGTATAGCTGCAGTTTGCATTTAGAGCCTTGTAGCTCTCTTCCGTGAAAGTCAACGTAAAGTCTAAACAACACTTCAGTTACTGTAATAGCTTTTAAAAGAGAAACATTATTGTAGTGCCTGAAGTGGTGTAGTACTCTTGTGATGGTCTTCATTCCAGATGAGTTTCATCTGGTAAAGTCTTTTAGGTGAAATGTGGTTTTATGAGTATTAAATCATTCACTGCAACAGAATCTTCTACTCAATGTTAAAATTACACAACTGGTTTAGGACTTTAGTGTGTCAGTTTCAGAAAGGGTTCAAAAGAACCTCCAACTACTTTTTTTTCTAGGGTGCAGTAATAATTATGCTTTTCTTCCTCCACTCTCCTAGCACAACAGACAAAACTGTATCAGAGGACAAAGTTATATTTATGATAAATGTTAACTATTCACGCATTGACAGAAATTCATAAACTGGACAAAATGCCTGGAGGTATATTTCTGTAGTTCAGTGGTTTCAGAATTTTTTTTTAACTCAGTACGTTTATTAACTCAAACAATAAGGAATTAAATACTGCCACACTTGCTATTGCTGATGCGGAGGATATGACTGAAAGCAGAATGTCAAATGAAGAATTCAGGAAGCAATTTGGAACATTCTGTGGTGGCACTGTGTTTAAAACCAACAAAAAAGAAAAAAGTCAGCATGTCCAGATTTATGAAGTGAAGCTTGGCGGGCAGTAGGTGAGGGCCGCATGGATTACTGGGAAATGGTACAGGACATGGATGCAAATAAGGAAAGGAAGAGTTGACAAAACTGGCCTCTTTTTCTAGTTTTGATTTTTAATTAGTACACTACTGAAAATAGGATCCTTGAAAATGCAGTAATATGAAGGAGTTAGGTTTAGAGTATCATAAGGGGATAGGCAATTAGAACTATTAGGCATTTAAAGTTTCACGAAAGCAAAGAAAAAACAAAAACAATTACAAATTTAAATGTTAAGGTCCTAAACATAGCATATAAACAGAAATAGAATATAAGTAGTCTTTTTCAGTCAAGGATCTCAGAGGGGCCACATTCAAAAAAACAGTAGGCCACTCAGATATGCAAAGTGACAATAAGTGATTATTTTGGCAAGAGAAGCCTAATACTAATTTCCTCCACAGTTGGCATGGTCTAAACTTGATTCACTTGTAGAACAAGTCTATCCATTGCAGATAATAAATGGCCATCCAAAACTGTGTTATAGGGTAACATGAAAAGCATTAAATTCAGATTTTACCAAACTTAATTTTTCTATTCGTCTAACACTTTCTTCACTTACAACCTTACGCTGCAATTTTCTGAAATTTTTTATCTGTCATTCAGGATTTATTGATCTTTGTATGGGCTGTCACTGATAGTGAACATTATATATTTAAATCCTCTCTACAGCTCTCTTTCCTTCAAATTAATCACATAATGACTAGATGACTAGTCACAATTAACTGTCATTCTCTTTTTTTCATCAGCATTAAATCAGTCTGAGGCTACTGAGTTTTAAAACCTCTTGCTTTCAGCAGAAGACAGGATTTCTGGATTTCTGAAATCTGGATTTCATTCTAGAGTTGGGAAAATTTTACGTCTTCTACCAGTTAGGTATTCTTTTGTATCTGGTTCTCTTTTTCTTCCAAAACTTTTCAGAAGGCGTGTTAGAGGAGCCTCAAAGCTGATGCTGCCTTTTCTCTTCCTGTTTTCTAATTCTGGGGTTCATACCATATTTGAGTCTCCTGTTTACATGATGCTTCTTTCTTATCCCTCTTTCTTAGGTCTGATTGCTGCAGATCATTGTTAGCAAATGTTAAAGCCCTGACTCATTCCTGTATTTATTACCTCTTTGAGCCTTTTGTTCATCTCTCAGAATTTTCCTTGCTTGTTGGAACCTCTGTACTAATTCAACCAAAATAATGGTTACCAACCTGATTCAGTGGTTCGTGCTGCTCAAATTAGGTTCCCATACTGCTATCCCAATGGCTGTCTCTCATTTAACCCATCTATCCATAGAGGTATCCCTGTTTAAGAGCACTGACATTTTTGTTACTGCTTTAATCTGTCTGGGACTTCAGTTCCTCATTATAGCAATTTGCTTTTACATCTCTAGCCCTTCCCTTTTACTACAGTCTTGCTGATTAAAAGAGTGATTAGTTTTCTCTGCTTGGCTGTCTATATTGCAGAGCTGGTTTTCCTAAATCATTTTTGCCTGACCCACAAGGTTACACTTCTTAAGCAATCAGTAATTGCCTATTGTGATTCATGTTTATTTAGAACATGGGCCTCTGTTTGGTACTGTCTTTCCTTTTCTCATTCTGCTCCCTCATTGAAAGTAAGTAAATCTCTCCTTGGAGATTTACTTAGTTACCTTACACCATTTGTGTTTGTAGGGTGAAGAATCAGCTTTCTATTTTGCACAGTCACATTCCCATCTGGGAATGCTAAATCTGGTACTTCCCAATTTGGCACATTCTCCTAAATCTAAGCCTGTCTTTCTAAAATGGCTCCTTTGACCAGGGTCACTTGAGTGCACCTGAGCAGCTGCCACCTCGGAAGTAGTGGCATCTTCACAATGACGTTAATCAAGTTCTAGTCCAACCATTTTACAGAAATGGCCTCAATCCCAGATGGGAGGAAGGATGTGCAACACTGAGGTGTACGTAAGCTTCAGGCAGACATTCAGTCCTGTCTGACTGATGAAGCAAATGTGGCTTTCTTGCACTGGAGCCTCTTATACTCTTGAACTTCAGTTTTGCCTCAAAAAATACATCCCAACAGAAACGGCCAGGCTGAGTGGCAGAAGATGTGCAAAGAGGAGCGAGCATTTGATCTCAGAAAAGTGGTGTAAAAGTGAGAAAAGCGCCGTTTCTGTCTTCAGCATGTTTCTGACCTGCGTCTTTCCTCTCAGGGAGGTCAGCAGTGGGCTGTCAGAGGGGGTGTGTATGGGAGGTGAGAGCACCAAATTTGGGGAGTGCAACCAATTGTAAATGGAATGCTTTCACACATTAATATTTATGCAGCGTGCCCACAAACGGCAAAGCCAGGTTAATTTTAGATTACTTTAAGTAGTATTTCAATAGAATGCAAATCCGAAGAGGTGTTGTGAGACTTCAGTGGCACAAATAATATGAAGAAGTGAGGGGTTTGTCTGATCAGTAGGCAAGGGAGTTTTATCATACCGAATCTATAGGTTTTCATGAACAGCTGAAGGTACATGAATTCCTTCATCGATTTCAGAGCCTATTGCAGACAGATTTTAGTGAAACCAATTACTGTGCTATTAATTATTAAGTGAGATCACATTATCCCTAATGGGCTTGAACCCTTATCAAAAGTGGTTTAGGTTTGGTTTTGATCATGCTAATAATAGTCTCACCTGTCTTGGTGCATGCTACAATTGCTCTAATGTTTTACTTTCTGTCCACTCTAGAAGCAGCCAAACTTATTTTGGTAACATAATGTTAAGATATATAAAAGTTGCAGCACAGTTTTGCCATTATCAAATCCATTAAGTGCTTACAATGGATGGGCTGAAAAAATGGCTATTGCAGAAAAATAAAGAGGTGTGTCTCAGTGACTCAGCAGCATATCTGCTGAGTTCACAAAAAATAGTCTATTTTTTAGTCCTGAAAACTCAGTTTAAACTCTGATAGTCAACTGGGCTCTTGACTTTCCAATTATCACCATTGCAAATAAAGAAAACTCTTTGAAATGGATGCCACCATGCTGTGATCTTTTCATTACCTATGAAATTGCTTCGACAGCCTCCTCTCTTCTCCATGAAGATATTTCTGAATTGATTTTGAAACTGTGATCATCAGGGATAAACCTCACCTTGATTTCCAGAACCTCTGTTGAATAAACAGGATTTGCAGTTAAAAATCCCATAGGTTTTAAAATTTGAAACTGAGCAAATTGATATTACAATCAGTGGAAGAGTAAATACAGACTTCCAATCACCTTGTAGATTTCTGTAATGCTTTAGTTGGTTTAGCACCAATTCAAATTCAGAAAAGAAGTATTTAAATTTGAATATGCTTTAGTTTGACTGTGTGACTGAGTGCCTTGACAACAGGTAACTGGTAATCTTGTTAGTGATCTTACTCCCTCAGAGCAGAGACACGAGCTCCAATGAGCAACCCCTTCATGAGGATGTTTAATGCTAAACTCCAAATTACATACCCTGGATTGCTCTCTCATATATATTTTAATAAGCTAAAAGGATGATTTGTTTTAAATGAGCTAATTACCTTTAGGCAAGGGATCAGTATTGTTAACGTCAGAATTCATGCCATTCCTCTACTTAATCACACTCATTTTCACAGACCGATGCACCTATACGCAGTCTGTTTAATAGGACACATTCCCTATCTAGTAGCTGCAGAGATTAGACAGTAGCTGGATCAGAATGAAAATGTTTTTCAGTTCCTGTTTCTTTGGGAAAAGCTTCAATAGCTTCAAAAAACCGTTGCTAAAGGCAATGGTTTATGTTTATATTTAAAGAAAAAAGTTTGGAAAGGGTACTACAGGGTGGTAGTTTGCTACTGCTTGTAGATTCTTCTCCAGTTTTAATTTTTTGAACATACAGCACAAAGATCACAAGGGTCTTGTAAGGCTTGTGTTGAATTCTCTGAGCTCTGTTATTCTAATCTGCTAACCTGCATGTAGTCATGATTCAGAAGAAATTGTTCCAACAGCACATTCTCAAAACATGGAATCATTTTTATTAAGTCATTAAGTGTTACAAGCAGCACTTTTTCAAGATTTTATCATTTTTCCCTTATCTGATCAGAGAAAAAGGAAGAGGCTTTTAGTCAACCTTAAGTTTAGGTGCATCATGACCAAAGTTACCAGGCTGGTTAATCTTTTTGAAGACGGTGTACAGATTCCATTAGAGTGACTGTGAGTATATCCTACAGTTGTGGTTGCCAAACTCTTAGCCCAGAGGATACCTTGGACTTTCTTGTGAGCTCCCAGCATAATAACATGCAGCAGGTCCATAAACTCTGTTGTTTCATATGGTTTAGCAGAATTCCTTGGACTACACATTACAGTTTCAAGGTTTTTTAACAACTGTGGGAAACCAAACTGATAAAAATTTCCCCTCTATAGATTGCAGATTATGGATTGTAAAACTGCTCCCAAGTTCATCTGAAAATTCGTATGTGCTTTCATTGTGAAGGGTTCAAGCAACTGTTAGCTCTGCTTTATCACCATGTGTTATATCACACCATTATGGCCATATATTTTTATTGTCTCCACCGCATGCAGTGTGCCTGTGACTTGTTGGACAGAATTAGGTTCAGAGATGCTATTCAAGGTAGTGGGTTTTTTTACATGCCAGCAAATTGGGTTCTAATAAATTAGTGTAATTTACATGAGAAAGCAAGGGTGATGAGCAGTGGCAGGAAAAGTAGCCATCAGAGAAGGACATATAAAATAATTCAAGACTGCAACAAGACACAAAAAGATGACTTTATAAATTCCCTTTTGTATCACCCACCATAGCTACTTTTTTTGGCCAGTTTTGTTATTAGCTGGCAGCAAACCAAACACTTCCCCTCCAGTGAAGCTGTATTGCTTCTTCAGTGCTTTGAAAGACTGAGATGTATTCTCATCATTATCATCAGTCAGTGATAAAACAATGGGATTTTAATTGTTGAATCTTCATTGCTGATAATAAGAGGAATAAAGAGCAGAGGTGAGGTTGTTGACAGTAATACAAGTCATATTCTAACTTCGTAAATATAACTGCCTTGTTATCTGTGAAATTTGTGTTTTATCTTTCTTCCCTTTTATTACATGAAGATTATCATTCTTCTTTATACCTTTAGCATCTTGCACCATCATGTCACTTCTTTACATTTCACCTTCTAAATTGTTAAGTTTTTGCCGTTTCTATCCACATAGCAGAGCCACTTAGAAAGTGCATCCACTCCTGTCCTAGAAATGCTTTTCTGAGCTTTTCTTTCAGCCTACAGATCTCTTTTAATTCAAGTGCTTCTCTAAAAGTTATTTTCATTCTTACAGAATGTCAACCAACTACCAGTGAGTAGGAGACACTAAAGAGTCACTCCACATAAAAAAAGTAGTTGAATAGGCAAAAAAAATTTTTGGTCTTTTCTCTCATGAGCATATACGCACCCTTTTCCTTATTGTCTTGACTTTTATTTCTGCAGATGAGTAGTCAAGATTAATTCTTTCTGGAGATTTCTTTATTTCCAAGGAATTTTCCAGAGACTGTTGGAAAATTAAAAATGTTAATAATGTCATAATACTGAAAATGGAAGTCAAACAAAAAAATCAAAAGTCACATCAAAAGTCTGAAGTCAAACAAAAATAATCTTATTTTTGTATCACCACAGTCACATTATAATAGCTCATGTCACACGCAGCATCTAGTTTTGATAATCGTCTTATTTCCTCCATTATCCTAGCTTTTCACTATAGCTCTTCAAGTTTAGATTCATATTTGGACATGAATAGTGAGTGTATACATCATTCTAGGTGTGTCGCATCTTATGCAATGCTTCATGCTCTTTAAGGGAAACTCACGGACTGATTTGCCTTTTCCACTTTGGTGGCTTATGTTTATCCTGAGGAATAACCAGAGCTTCATCTCCTTCATTTTTTTCCAGTAGATGACTTCTCGGCTTTCAGAAGAAATTCTCATTAGTTGATTTGTATCCAGAGTTCCATTCTGTACTGTTCAATGCTTTTCTTATTTTGGTCATTCAGAGTCACCTAGTTCTTCATCTGTATCTCGGTATCTTCCACACTGCCTAATACCAGCTCAATTTGTGTTCGTGTGAGTCACTGTGTTCATCCATGCTAATCTCCTGCCAGTTTGTCTTCCTTCAACAGTATTCATTGCCACACACCCCTTTGCAACCATGCAATTTTTACACTTCACCTACGATACGATTTTTATGCCACTAATTGGAAAGTCATGAGCTTATGAAGGTCTCTGCTTCCAAATCCAGCGTTTGGCAAAAGCTCAACATAATTGCAGAAGAGAATGGATGGCTGGAGATGAGTGCAGTCCAGAAAATGTGAGGCAAAGAGCCAGAGACTTCTGGCACAGACCCTGAAGCGCTGCTGTAATGGGCATAGGCGCATTGGCAACAGTAAATTGTCTTAAACAAAAGAAGGCCATCTTACATATTAAAATCATGGAAGTGCTCAAAGGTAACACTGTTCCATAAACAGATTGCAATGAACAGCTGGACACCCCAAACATCCACAAGAAAAACTCAGGAACAGTGGCTGTTAACTTGATTGTATCTTAACATAGGAAAAGTCACTGGACAAGAAACATCAGGAGAAGGTACAAAACTATGGCCATGTTGAAGAAGGGCTTTCAACACAGTCTTGCATAACATCCTCACAGAGAAGCGATAGATGAGCTGACAATGTGGTAGCTTGAAGCCTGGCTGAACAGCTGAGATCAGAGGATTGTAATCATGGCAGGAAGTCAAGCTGAAGACCAGTAACAAGTGATGTACCCCAGCGGTCAACACTATGTCCATTTCTGTTCAACATAGAATCATAGAATGGTTAGAGTTGGAAGAGACCTTAAAGACCATTGAGTTCCAGCCCCCCCTGCCATGGGCAGGGGCATCTCCTACTAGACCAGGTTGCTCAAAGCCCCATCCAGCCTGGCCTTGAACACTTCCAGGCGTGGGACATCCACAACTTCTCTGAGCAACCTGTCCCAGTGTCTCACCACCTTCATTAATGAATGATCTGGGTGATGGGACAGAGTATATTATTAACTATTTTGTTGATGACACAAAACTAGGAGGAGTGACTTATATGCCAGAGGGTTGCTCTGCCATCTAGGTGCATTTCAACAGGCTGGAGAAATGGACTGACAGGAACCTCATGAAGTTCAACAAGGGAAGTGTAAAATACTGCACCTGGAGAAGAACAACCCCAGGCACAGATATATGCTCAGGGCCACAGAGCTGGAAAGGAGCATGGCAGAAAAGGACCTGGGGATCTTAGTGGGCACCAAGCTGAATGTGGGCCCACAATGTGCCCTTGTCACAAAGAAGGCCAATTGCATCCCAGGCTGCATTAGGTAAATTATTGCCAGGAGGGTGAGGGAGGTGATCCTTTCCCTTAGCACTGCTGAAGCTACACCTGGAGCACTCTGTCCTGTGCTGGCTTCACTAAGAGACATGGACATACTGGAGAGAGTCCAATGAAGAGCCACAAAGATGATGAAGGGCTTGGACCATCTCTCCCATGAGGAAAGGCTGACAGAGCTGGTACTGTTGAGCCTGCAGAAGATGAGACTCAGGGGGATCTTATCAATGTCTATAAATACTTGAAGGGAGGATGCAAAGAGGACAGAGCCGGGCTCTATTCGGTGTTGCCCAGTGCCAGGACCAGAAGCAATGGGCACAAATTGAAACACAGAAGATTCCCTTTAAACACCAGGAAACACTTTTTTACTGTGAGGGTGACTGAGCACTGCAATATGTTGCCCAGAGAAGTTGTGGAGTCCAAGCATGGGGTTTGTTGGAAATTTTCAAGAGTCAGTGGGATAAAGGTCTGAATTACCTGGTCTGATCTTGTAGCTGATGCTACTGTGAACAGGAGGTTGGGCTAGAGACCTCCTGAGGTCCCTTTCAACCTGAATTATTCTGTGATCCTATATGGTACTCATATATTTTTCTTTGAACCTCTCAGAGACAATTCTTGGATTTGTTGTCCTAGTCCATGGCTATTTTCCCTGTGATGAAAATTTTTCAAGTACAAAAATGCACCCATCCCATCCAGAGAGATCTGGACAAGCTTGAAAAATAGGCCCATGTGAACGTCAATGTGCACTTGCAGCCCAGAAGGCCAACCACATCCTGGACTGCACCAAAAGAAGCGTGACCAACAGGTTGAGAGAGGTGGTTCTCCTCCTCTACTCTGCTCTTGTGAGATCCCACCTGGAGTACTGCATCCAGCTCTGGAGCCCCCAGCACAGGAAAGACATGGACTTCTTGGAACAGGTCCACAAAAATTATCGGAGGGATGGAACATCTCTCCTATGAGAGCAGGCTGAGAGAGTTGGGGTTGTTCAGCCTGGTTGTTCTAGCTCTGGGAAGACCTTATTGAGGCGTTTTAGTACTCAGAAGGGGCCTACAGGAGAGACAGGGACAAATTTTTTATCAGGGAGTGTTGTGTTAGGGCAAGGTGTAGTGGCTTTAAACTGAAAGAGGGTACATTTAGACTTGATATAAGGAAGACATTTTTTACAATGAGGGTGGTGAAACAGTGGAAGAGGTTGCCCAGAGAGGTGAGAGATGCCCCATCCCTGGAAACATTCAAAGTCAGGTTGGACGGGACTCTGAGCAACCTGATCTAGTTGAAGATGTCCCCACTCATTGCAGGGGGGGTTGGACTGGATGACCTTGTGTGGCTGCAGAGTGATTTCATGGTGGCCATGGCCCAAGCAGGAGCTGGGGTGGGGGGGGGAAATAGAGGGGAAAAAACAGGGAAAGCACACTGCCACACGTTTATAGGTCCCTTCCAACCCGAACTATGCTGTGATTCTATGATTCTATGATTAGTTCATTGCAGAGCCAGGACACCAATGAGCATAAAAGCCCAAATATATAACAGGACAGTTGCATGGTCTTCCATATTTCTCTTTTGTTTCTCAGATTTCAGAAGATGTATCTGGTAGCCAGCAACAAACTCAAAATCTGCAAAAAGAAAAATGAGACTGTTCTTCTTGACCATTTAATTATCTTCACTAAAAAAAATAAATTAAAAATATTGTTATTAGGATTTTGCTTTCAATCTATGAGAGCTGAGTGTGCCTCTGTGTTCCTTAGCACACCAGAATCAATGCAACTTCATTAGAAAATGAAGATGTTCTGCCCAGTAAGTATTCTGCCATCTCAAAAACATGGGGGGAATGATGGCTAAGAAAGAAAGCAACATTTTTAGTTATCTTCTTGTTGGTTACATTTTAAGCTAGAGATGTGAAATAAATGTTTTACTGGCTTATGTCTCATTGTGATAACAGAGCTAGATTTAATTTTAAAAGGGAAGGACAGTCTGACCATTTGCTTAGTACCTGTATTGTGTATTTTCACCATGGTAGCAGTGAAAAAAAAAAGAACAGTGAAGAGGTACATATGATTGATACTACAGAAGCAACTGAGGTATGCAGTGCTTCATTTGAGTCAATGCCAAAAAAGGGAAAGTCAACCGTCAACAGGTACTTAAATTCAGTTTAATGACAATATGGAGGTGCAGAGCAAGATGGAGACATTAAAGAGATTTAAATAAGTCAGATAGATTCAATTTGTTCAGACCTACTGAAATTCACTCTGAAGTCATTAAAGAACTTAACCATTAAAAATTGCCTGCAAAGATTTCTGTAGGTGAGGAAATCCTAGCAGACTGCAGAGAGCAAAATTAACATCAACAAGATTAAATTCAATAGAGGCAATCATGGAGAATGACTGTTAGGAAGATGAAATCAAACGCACAGATATAAAATGGTAACTCTGCTGAAGAGCTGCAGAAAAAGGATTTAGGAGTGCAACAAGTCAGAAACAAACCAAACAAGTTAACATACAGAGAAACTGAGGCACAGTGCAGTGATTTTTTCCAGAAATGCAGGTTGTGTTCTGCATTAACAGAAGAGGAAATGACACGATGGAAGAGTTTTTCAGTCTACTAAGCACTTAGCTAAGCTAATCCTTACTGAAATACTGTGTTCAGTCTGAGCATCATATTTTAAGTAAAATGTAGACAAATTCTGATTGCTTTCAGAGTTCTCTCCAAGAATAATTAAAGGATTAGATAACATGGCCTAGGAGGAAGGTCTAGACAAATTGAATATATTTAGTCAAGAAAAGAAAACGTGAGTGCAAGTATGAAGACAGCATTCTGGTTGTAACAAGTTGCTATCAAATAGATAATGAGCAACTGTCCTCCACATTCACTATGACTGGGAGAGACAGGAAGAAGAAATCCGATTAATTGCAATAAAGGAAAATGAGTTTGTATTTTAAGAAAAGTTTTTAACTAGGGTTGGAGAGAGCTTTCTGTGTGGAGATAATGAAAAAAATAGATTAAGAGAGGCAAACCAATCTGAGAGAGGAGAGTTAAGGTTTGTTACCAGAGAGCTAGGTCCAAGGAAGAAGGTGAAATTGTACGCTAGTCAAAGAAGATCATAACTTGTTCATGTTCTCCCACAGACAGGCCTGTTAAATGTATAATTAATTATTCATGTGCCTGGCAATGCTGATGTTAAAGAGAGTGGCTATATAAGAAATGATGCATTGCGTGAAACGTGGAGTCTGATATGGAACAGAATGAATATTAAACAATGATTGTACAGTGAATGAACAATGAGTGGAAATACAGAGTGCAAGATGGCACATCACTTCCAAAAGAAAATGGAAATATATTAACATCATTACTACTCTCTTCTGCACTGTAATTATGTTCCCATTTTGTTCCATTTGCAGCTTACACCAGGAGTCACCCTTACAGTAGGAAGGGGGAAAAGGGTGGAGGAGCGGGAAAGGAAACTGTTGGAGAAGTTGACGTTGTATTTAGGTCTGCACTCAATGGCAATTTGTGTGCCTGTGGAGGCAGGAAGGACTACAGAGCTGTTACAGAGTCCTTTAACTGAAAGTGATACTGCTGTCAAATTAACACCCATCTCCACCCCCTGTGCCTGCCTGTGAATGCCAGTAGGGATTATGTATTACTGTCAATGAGGTTTATGTGACAAAAGATGCCTGGTTTTATTGAGGAAAGGAGGGATCCAGGAGCAAAGAAGGAAGGGACGGGCTCTTTATCTACCAAAGTTAGGTTTTGGTAGTAACAGAACAGCAGGTGTTGGACAAGATAATTAAGGCGTGAAGTTTACAGTATTGTGAAATACTCTGTAAGGATGGATGTTGTATTAGAAAAACACCTCTGATGCTCAGTGGGGAGCAGCTCCATGCCTGAAGAATCTTCACAAGTGCGAAATACGATGTATAAGTAAAACTAATGGATAAAATACCAATTAGCTCAAACTTTGATTTACATGAGGAAGACTGACATCCCTGTGAGTCAGGTATGCAGATCTTGTGTGCAGAAAGGATTTAGTTGTTTTTTGAAGAATTGCCAAGGTTTATGGAAACTTTGCCTTTCAAAGGAAAATTTCCTCCAGAATTAAAGCTGGTCTGTGTGTCTATAGGTCTGCGTATATGCATGAGTATGTTTTACTTGATCCATAGACTGCATTAAGAACTATTGTAAAAAGCAGGGAATAGGAGTGTATCATTTAATGTCTCTACATTTTCCAAAAAAACCCAAAATGAAATGCCTAAATTAAATTATGCTGCTAAAGGAAATAATGTGTTTAAAACAAAGTGGGTGTTTTCCCCCCACTTTATAATGGCTCTTAAAATGGATCTATCAACACATTTGTCCAGATGACAATAGTTCATGGATTATTTATCTATTAATAGGGTGAGAAATGCTAAGAAGGGCATTTTATTATCCTGTGCAAATGATGCCTTGTGATCTCAGTAAAAGTTCACAACAGGTCAGTGTGTCTATATGTCCCAAAGTCCATCTACCAATGTCAATATGCTTGAATGCCCATGCACCCAGAATGGATGACCATTAAATCTGAGGTGAGTAATCTCTTTCCTGAAGGATAAGTTTATGAAGTCATAGTTAAGCTGAGGGGCAGAATGATTCTTCTGTTTCATAACATTCTTTTTTATTTTCCACCCTGGGTAATGGGTGGCAGACTGCACATAAACACAGACTACAAGCCAGAAGGTATTTGTGTTTATTCAACACCCTTGGTCATGTTAATTCTTTGATGCCTTGAGTGGCTGTTCTTCCAGAATATCTGCAAGGCCATGTGGACTATTTATGAATATTTGCAGCAGGTATCTTGCTCATTGTAATTATGCTGATGCTAAACAGCTGAGAGAAGCAGATTAGTTTGCTGTATCATCACTGTGCTAATGACAGTCACTCAACTACTATTCCAAAGGAGACTGCGCAATTTCTTTGCTGTCTCATTGTCTTGCAAAAGCTATCGATATTACACAGTATCTGTTGAGTATTGACTGTTCTGTATTGTTTAAGACATGAAGCATAGCCCCTCCTGATAGAAATGAAAATTCTAAAGGAATCTGGTATGCAACATGCAATCTCACTGTGAAACTCCAAAATAAAAATTATCACAATTTCTAATTATGCATTTCTGTAGCTTTTATTGACCCTTTTCTTGAGGACAGTATAGATAAAAATAATGCAACTAGGGTAAAACTTAAGAGAACTGTGCAATTCCTTTTATCTACTATTTTATAAGTTTATTCTTTAACATAGCAGGTAAGTGTCCTCTGCATTGAAAACAATGTGTCAGAGAAACTTAGGGCTGATTCATCTGACTGAGTGCGATAGTTTCACCTACTGTTGACCTATTTGTTCACAATGCCATTAACTGCAAATTAGTGAAGTAGGCATTTCTTTGGTGAAATTACTTTTTCTGCTGAAATAAATGTTTAACCTAACTCAAGTGAACAATATCTCAAGAGTGCTTTCACCATAGACATCTACAGTTGAGTTGCATTAGATCCTTGACAACTTTCTCAAGATGACTGATTGCTTGCTCTGGCTGGGTGCAAGAAGAGGTATTATGGCCACAGCACAGATCTTCAAGGAAGCAGATAAATGGGAAAACTGGGGAGTTGGTTGGCATTTTAATAATAATTATATACCAGATGTTGCTAAAATTAATTATATGCCTTTAACTGCTTTCGATATGTGTTATCACAGAATCACACAGAATCACAGAATGGCAGGGGTTGGAAGGGACCTTTGGAACTCATCTAGTCAAACCCCCCTGCCAAAGCAGGGCCACCTAGAGCAGGCTGGACAGAAACGCATCCAGGCGAGTTTTGAATGTCTCCAGAGGAGGAGACTCTACAATCTCTCTGGGCAGCCTGTTCCGCTGCTCACCCTCAAGATTTATGCAGGTGCTAGATATGAAACCCAGAATAGCCAGTCTCTGATAGGGCAGAAACACAGGGCGAAGAACATTGTGCCAATATTGACATCTACGCTTGGAAAACCCAGCTTCTCTCTTTAAAGGACGCCCAGTTTCATTAGCTCTAAAATTGGGCAAGGTGAACCTGGCTCAGAGAGATTATTGCAAACTTGTAAGATCTGTGTGACTGCAAAGTTTAAATTCAGGTTAGATAAGGCAGGGCTGAAGTAGAAGAGGTGAGAATGGCAGAATTTGGCCAAGCTGTGAGGGGAACCAAACATCCACTGTGGGGAAAAAATGCATCTACCTTTGCTAGCTTGGTCCAGTGCTCTAGCTGTGGCCCTTCTGTGATCAGAGGGCACAGCAGCCACCACCCAGGAGGCTTTTGCTTTCTTCTTTCTTCATGCTGCTTCTTTCTGGAAACATATTACCCCAGACATATCTTGCTTCACTATCAGGAGCACTTTTTTTCACATAATAGAGCATGTGACAAATATCACTCTCCACATATTTCTTTTTTTTCCTGTAAAAGAAAACAGCAACAGAGCTCTGCATAGTTCAGCTCTTTCCCATTTTAAGGACCACAGCCACAGTCTGGAGTGGAATGATTCTCAACCTTCAAGTATCTTAGGCAGTCTGAGGGCATGTGTCTTGCCTTCAGGCATGCTCCCACAGGGGCTGTTTGTAATTCTCAAGTCTCTCCAGGGGTTATTAGGGTTTTTGCTGGTGTCCCTTGAATAGTTAGAAAATAAGTTTTAAAAAAGATTATGGCCAGTGCCCAAACATTGATCAATACCTATGCATGGGTTCTGCTGTTGTATAGGAACGCAAAACTGGGGCCATCAAGTCCCATCCTCTGTAACTGGAGGCAACCTTGAAACTTCTGTTAAATACACCAGATTCCATAATATCTGTTTGGTCCACAGTATTCCTCTCTCACACTGCAAAAATCCTTTAGTAGATCAAATGCCCTTAGAAAAAGTGCGTCCAGGATTATTCACCAGAGCAGGAACAGTTTGTCAGTATACGCCTGGCACAAATCAGTAAGCATTTTCACCATGGTCCATGTGATTTTGGCAGTATGAGCTCCAGTAACACTTTCTCCTTGAAACAATGATGAGGAATATCTCTCACAATATGACTGAAGTTCATCCTGTCAAATTATCATTATAATTCAAGCTACGTGGAAGCTGAAAAGTTACTCTCTTTGATGACTTGCTAATTAACTAAGCTGACAGATATGGAATCACAGAATTGTGATTTGTACCACAGTAGAAAAGGGTGTCTGACTGGCCATTTATTCTTGACAAACAGAAATGTTTCTCACTCTCTTTTTTCTTCTCTATTTTTCTTTTCATAAGTTTTAGTAGAAATGAGTTTTATAGCTAGAACAACAGCCACACAATGCAATTTACAGCAGACAGTGAATAAAAGTTCAGGTAATGTCTTTGCCACTGTCTAATAACTCATATAGGTGTTAATGAGGGGCGAGACGTGACTAGGTCATTGGGTTCGTGTATTTCACACTCTCTTCCTCAGACTGTTGGTGAGAGTGTGATCCGATATCGCAGTCACCACTGCTCATTACGTTGAGTGTCACTGCTCCTCATTATACCATATAATGGGCATGAATGTAATGTCATTGTCTCCCCTACACAGCTCCTAGTTTTACTTTCTCTTGCTTTCGGCATCAGTGATGGTTTTAGGCTGTTCTACAGTTTTCTGAAGCTTGGTAAAGCACACATCAGAATTAAGACAAAACTGCGAAGGATTGAGTTTGAAATTAAGTTCTTTAAGTTAGAGGGTCTTCAAATAGATGTGTGAGGTACGTGTCTAGACTCTGATTATAGTTCAGAGACATCTAGGGCTCCTCTCAGTTGCCTGCACTTCAGTACATGCTGTTATTCAAGATCCTTGAGGGTGACCAAAACCCCTGCTCAAGGCTGGCAGATGTGACAATGGTCCTACAGCAAACCTACAGCAAAACTTTGGAGTGGCAGCTCCAAATAACACCCTTATACCACCTCAGATGACACTAGGCACATCTGCTTAGGCAGATGAATTAAGCTCCTTTTCATTATAGTCAGGGAAACCTGGACAGAGTGATTTGTTTCGTCCTAAAGTTGGCACCTAGTGGCTAGCCTAAAATTTTTTACCCCCCTCCAGGCACACATATTCACAAGGAAATGTGGGTTACAAGCAAAAACCCCTTTTTTGGAGAGTGGCATCCCCTACTTTTAGATTATGTCACAATAGGGCAATCACAGTGAACATAAAGACCCTGGGAGAAGCAACGACAGGCAGAGGAACCCCAGTACCCTAATCAGGGAGAAAGTCACCCCAAAGTTGCTGCCACTAGGACCACTGAAGGAGCAGGGTCAGCTCATCGTCCCATGAGCCGAGACACCAAAGGAAATCTCTCCCCAGAAGGCTATGCAGACCAAGATTATTGCCTCCAGGGGTATAGATTCATCATGGGATGTTAGGGGAACTGTACAAAATTTATGGGATGTTCTAAAGGAATTGTGGGAATGTGTGAAACATCCTATGGGCTGTTTAGGGGAAGGATCAAAAGCAAGGAGAGGGAGGAATCAAGATGGACTGGAGAGGAAAAAGCCTGGGGAAAGAAAGAACAAGGAGCTGAAAGGTTGGATGTAAACAGGCTGGTCAGCATGCCTGTCTGACCGAGCCCTGTGCTTGGTCACTGCAGTGTACCCTACATTCTGATTAAATCCTCTTTCTAAGTATCTCCTTGATGGAGGCACCCTCTCTTCTGGCCTGGCATGTGTGAATGTGAGTGAGAATGGTGAGAGGTCTTGGTGCCTGTGCTGGAGAAATGCGGAGGCCCTGCAGGTCCCAAGGTCTGGTGGTCAGCTGCCAGGAGAGAGCAGGTCTGGGTGCAGCTCCTGGATACACCAAGGGTATCAGACCAGTTCCTGGAGAGACCTACAGCATGTGTGAGTCTGTCCCATCGGAAGCCTTCAATATTGTCAACGGGAGAAAGAGGTCCAGGCTATTGGGGTCTGTTCATGTCTGTGAGCGTGATACTTATTTCTGTGGGTGCTGACAGAGACAGCACGTTCTCTCTGTGTTGATTTGTGTGGCCAGCTGTATTGGGGGTGTGTGTGTATGCACACAGAGCTGCAGCAACATCCATCAATACCACCAGGACAGAAGGAAGCCTGCTGAGACTTGTAGCTCACTGAAGCTGGCCGCCTCTAACAGTTAGATGCCCTGGTGGAGATGTGGTGCTGTAGTTTTATCTTCATCCATGCTGCTTCCTGCAATCCATCAGTCCACACACTGGTGAGAAAGCAACCCACAAGGACACGTACCCATGGTGTGGGTCCCTGCTTGTTGCTCCTCACTTTGTTAGTCTACCAGCTGGATGAAGGCTCATCATATCATCCTCACAACACTCTAAGTTTCAGACTTTTTCCCCCTGTTACAAAGGATCATTCTTCTTTTATCCTTTTTTTCATGCTGATTCTTTCTTTATTTCAAAAGCCTCGTTCTATTTCCTTATTTAGGGCTTAATTCAGCTGATGGCTACCTGGCTGCCTTTCTCTTCAACATCATCGTAGTTTTTGGGCAAACACCCTCTCAAGCTGTTTTCAGTATTCCATTCACACACACACTTTTTACACTCACATTCCTATTTTATCAGATATTCTTATCCAGGTCACTTTGCCAAGGCTATACCTCAGGGGGACCCTCATGCTGGGATGCAGAAAGAGTGACCCAGGCAAGATGCAGGCTGGAAACATGTCTCCTGCCTCTTGAGCCAGTGCTGAAACCACTGGAGTAGTTTGTGAGTTATGAGCATAGTATATCTGTTTTGAATACTCTCTTCTTGCCCCCATGTCACTGGGGATTCAGGCACGCAGTCTACAGGAATGCACTTGATCAGCTTGGCTTCACCTAACACCCCTTCAGGCTTCCCTGTCTCCAGCACAGTGGGGTCGGACATTTGCTATGCCACTAAGTCAGGTCATACCACGAAAATAAAACAATATTTAAATTTTTTTCAGTACAGTCTTTTACTATTTTTTCTCTGATGTACCTACTCTTTTTATAATAATACACCACTCAAAGACAAGTAAGATAAATGAGCTAAAAACCTTTTCTTAGCTCACTCAACTTTTGAAATATCCTAAGCATATTAGGGGATACATATTAGCTAAAATCAATGAAATTGACTGGATATTTAGCAGAATTGTCACTGGAGTTGTTTTCAATGTTGATTTAATTAGACCTTCTAATTGCTCTGAGGTCTTGATAACGTTTTTGTTATTATTTCCTGCAATAAGTCATACAGAATCTTTAAATATTGGCATGTATTTTAATCCTGTTCTGAAAAATCCCTGTTTATTTGCAGGTGTTCTTAATTGATTTAACCATAAATTTAAATTATAATTAATCACAATTAGCATTTTTTCCAAAAGAGAGTGTTGGAAGGCACTTGCCAAAGGGATATGAGAGATTATTTTTATCACTTAACTCACTACAATCATCTAAAATGGCAATTACCATGTAACAGGCAAATAACACTTATCTGGTAAACTATGTGTTGGTACTTACTGTGCTTCTCTAGACTCTTTGGTACTAAGAAAATCCACAGTGTTGAAGAGGATTTAAAGGCATTTAACACGCAGCATTCAAAACAGGAGTATCTGCTGTAAAGTTGTAAAAAGACTCAGAGCTATGAGATGATCTGACTTGTTTAATTTTATTATCTCAGAAGGAATGCTAGATCATCTGCTGGCATAAACTGTTGCAGCTTAATTGACCTTAGCATATACTAGCTGGTGATTTGACCAATATCTTTCATTTGTAGTATTTAGGACTAGACAATTTATGTCACAGTTTTGGACAACCTGAATGAATGAAAATTATGGCATAACCTTAAAATCTCTACTGATTTTTCTAGGAGCTGAAGAAAGGACTAAGTTCTTAGACTTGGGAAGATGAATTATGAAATTAAATTCAGGTGAAACTAAAATAGAAATGTCAAGAGTCAATCCCTTGTCAATGGTGCTGTTGCACACACAGCTATCTACTTGCTAGTGCTTACTAGAGGCTTAAAATCTCTGCTAACACATTGGAATACAAAGTTGTGGCCATTTCTCTTTTCCATATCACCAAAGTCTGGAACTGTCCCAGTACCTGCTGGTGATGGGATCACC
>JAOXJM010000001.1:198894911-198905178 GCA_026413425.1 Tringa solitaria
TAGATGATCTTTAAGGTCCCTTCCAACTCTAACCATTCTATGATTCTATGATCTGAGATCACTGTTGACTCCAGCTGCTTTGGCAGAAGTATGTGGGTCCTATATGCCAATTCCCTGCAAATGTGTCAGGTCCTCAGAGGATCTCAGCTGGACAAGAATCCTACCCCGGGCAGAAGGATCAGGCCTAACAGAGGGAGCCAGGACATGTCATCTGGGGCTTTGCTTCTGCTTCCAGCTGCCTGAAAATAACTCACTGCAAACTGAGGTATTTGTTTATAGGAGGAAACTCCACTTACTGTTAGGAGTCAGTTTAGCTCCCTAAACATCAAAAATTAGTAGCATTTGAGATGCTGTGAAGTTTTCTGCCTAACTGCTGATTACAGGCTTTTTCCAGGCCTTTGTTGTGCCAGCTTTGGGTGACTGCACCAGGCACCCTGTCACAACTGTAATGACATTAGATGTCTCTGCTTGGGCAATTGAATCAAGCCTTTCTTGTTGACTAAGACACCAGTTTGGCCTTTTAGTTGATGAGCACTCTGGCAATCACATACTGTGTTTGCTTATGTCCAGATCCCTGAGGTTCTGGTGTACTCTGCATGCTCATTAAATACAGTTTTATTCTTCTATGAAAAATATTAAATAATAACTGATTTGAATTGGTAATGGTCTTAAGCAGAGGCATTTCAATCAGAAGCAGCAACCCTGCACATTCTTTTTATTTTTTCTGACTGATGCATTTATGCATTACCAAGCTGGTTGAGCAGAACAAAAGTAACTTCTTCCCATTTCTGAAATGTCAGTGTGGCATCCTGGGCACGGGGTACTGAAGTCTCAGGAGACACTAAGTGCAGCGAATAACTTTTTTTTGGTCCAGAAGTAGAGATACACCTATTGGCTAGATGTGTATGACGCACTCTCAACATGCCTTATGTGCGTGCTTTCGTTGGTGATGGGGCAAAAATGACTCACTGCTGTGTGGGTTGGCTATCAGCTCAACTGAGCCTTCTAACTTCAACACAGCTTCTTAATTGACTCTGACAAGTCCATATCTATCTTTTATATAATATTTTATAACGCCCTAAGGTCAAAATAAAGTTATTCTCTTGCATAACCTTGTTTTACAGAACATTAAAAAATGGACTAAACCAGCTGGAACTAAGTATTATTTAGGTGAATGTACTGTAAAGTAACATTTTGTTTCTTTGCCCACAAACAAACTCTGTAACAATCGAAATAACAAACTCGGTAAATATCGGAAAACCTGCACTGCTTGTTAGGGAATGTAAAGCCGGTCAAATGTTATTCACTGAGCGGCTGCAGGTGCTTTGGCAACAACCAAAGCCAATGGTCACTGTTCTCTAGTGCAGGGTTGCCCTTACATTATGGAGTACTGGAGCTATAAAGAATACTAATGCTTAGACTTAGGGAGCAAACAAGTAAATAATTAATATGACACTGTTCAGAAGCTGGAGAAACTGAGTAACTAGAAGTATTGTTTACCATGAGCTTCTCTAATTTGTATTGCTGCATTCCTCAACCAACAGGGGGAAGCTAATTATCAGAGAATTTTCACAAGTTTTTTGACTGAACTAAAGGAAACAAAAAAATTCATAGATAGAACATGAAAATAATAACCAGTGAATGCTAAGGTTGTCAGATGCCCAGGCTCTTGAAATAATACTCATCTATCTAATTTTACCCATCTTGGTCTTGAATGTCTTATTCAGGCTAGACAACCAGTCATCTCTTACCCGTGGGGAAAGAGAGTGACCCATGTGTACCACAGGGTTCCTTCATCACTCCTTAGACACCTCTTTTAGAATAGGATGAGCTGTCCTTTGGAGATGCTAGTCTCTCTCTTATTAGCTTGGTCTGGGGCTTAGTTTTTCGAATTCCATCCTTAGTTTATATTTTGAGGAGACAGCTACTAGCTTGGTTTTCCTATGTTTGTGCAGTGACTGGCCACCAGTTTTGACAAGCAGCCCATGGTTTATGGCAGAAACTCTCAAGTGCTACTGCAACACCCTCCCTTCCCCCACCCCCCTAACCCCGTCCAATTTTTAAGAAAAATCTTAATAATTTCATTGGGTATTATTACAATTCAGTTCTTTGAGCTGATGTTAAGCAATGTATAGCCCAAAATGAGAATGAGAAAACAGATCAGAAATGTTTTAAACAACTGAAATAATGAAGACACATATATGTTATTCACTGCAACATAGAGAGATTGATAAGAAGATAGATAATGGAGAATACAAGAGGCATTTTTCTGTGTTATCTGTGCATATTTACATATGTTTCAGTTGCTGTAGCTCAAAAAGGAAACTATTTATTCTAAAAGTAGTATGGTAACATCAGAAAATTGCATCTAAAGAAAATGAAAGCCCAAATTGAATTCAGTGAGACTACAGTGATTTGTAAGTTTGAATAAGGAGAAGGAAACAGATCTGCTTTCTAGGAGTCTCCCAGTGGCTTAACTGAAGGCTAATATGGTGCCAAGTAGACACCAAAATCATAAAGGCTGATAATGACAGAGTTGCCTGCAGCCCATTAAGGAACCAATGAAGACTGAACTCTGACACAAAGTTTCTGCAGCCTGTCATAGATGAAGGGGTGAAGACTGGGAGATATCCAGATCAGGCTTTAACAGAAGACTAGTAAAAACTGAACACATAGATCTTGCATGCATATGTAGCCTGGAGCTAAAGATATTCACCAATTAAAAATTGTGTGATGAATGGCAGTAAGAGAAGATGGAAAATGCATGCGATAAGCACAGGGAGTAGTTTAAGTGGCTGGGAATGTGCCAAAGATCATGCAAAAATATTACACCACCATTAGTGGGAGGTGAGAAGGGGACCACAGGACGTAATATAAAGGCAATAGACCAGTTCAAAAAAGCAGACATAGAGGCCCCATCTGCACAGATTAGGTGATCTGATTCTGCTAAGAGCCAGCATGACTACGATTCTGATTCTACGACCAAGCAGTATGGGAAGGAGCATGGGAAGGGACACGGGAGGGTTGGTGATAACTAGTGAGTCAGCAGGAGATATGTCTGCTGCTGGGGGTAGATCTCTGTGGTTCTGGCTTTTAGTTCCCATAAGGAAATTATGGGTTTCAGCTGCCCAATAAAAAGGAGAGGGGTTCAGTTCCGATCACAAACTTTGAATCCTGATGAGAGTGGAAGAGGGAGAATGCAGTAGTGCAGTCCACAGACTCAACAGTGATAGGGCACATGGTGGGGAGCATGAAGCAGTTAATGACATGAATACAAGCTACTTGCCCTCTCCCCTCTCCTCCCCTTTTTGCCTGTTCTCCAAATACACACCTCCAACCACTACTTCCCACCCATTTCTTGACCTCTTTGCTTTGTTTGAACACACAGATGTTTTTTATTCTGAACTCTGTGGGAAGGCTGCTCTAACCATAGAGCGGTTTACCACTAGTTTGCCAACCTTCAAGTGATAATTATCCCGCCACAGCACTTCATCAGTTCTCCCATGGGGAACGGTGATTGCTGGCTACTTTTTTAGGCCCTATAATTTGTTTACTCAGGGCTCCTAACATCCCTGGGACACCAGTGAGGAGCACAAGACAGGCTCAGAAATCTTCCCTCTTAGAGCCACCACCAAGATCAGGACCTCAAACAACAGAGCACCCAGTACTATAATTTCATGTGTCTTGATTTCATTTGGGAAAGAGTTAACTTTTCTTTCTAGTGATTGCTGTGAAAGCAATGTCAATAATGAATATTTGTTGTTGCTAAGCGATGTTTGTGTTTTTCAATGACTCTTTTCAGCTTCCCATAAAAGATGAGAAAAATTATAGACAGAACAATGGAACCGCCAATGGAGTATTCTGTACCATAGACATAATTCATTGACAAAACTGTTCTGGTTTTTGGTTGTTTGTTGGTTTTTTTTGGTTTTTTGTTGTTTTTTTTTAAATAACTGTATCAAAAGGGTGTGAGGACAAATCAGTGACAGATGAGGTCTCTTGCTAAGGAAGCTCTTCTAACATAAAGCTGACTACCCCTAACTAACTGCTCCTTCATGGGACAAAAATTTTGCTCTTGGTTAAAACTTACAATTTCCCCTATTTATATTAAGAGAGTTCTAATAACAGACAGATATCTAACAGTCTCTCAGAAAACCTTATTATATGGACTGTTTTGTAACAAAGTATGTCTCTCCACAGTGATGGATGCAAGAAGTCGGTAATTTGAGTATCTGATGTCTTAATACCATCTTTGGAAGAATTTTAAATCTCAATTTGATGACAGCCATCCTTCCCATCAGACAATAAAAACACTGCTCCACTTTTTAAATACAGCTGGTAATCAAACATTAAAAATTCCCCCCCAGCCAAGCTGTGAGACCCAGAAGAATGTACAAGTAGGCAGTCCAATGGGTATTTAAAATACTAGATGATTGTATGAGACAAGAAGGCTTGTGTAGGCTGGGAAGTTTAATAAGCACTGCAATATTTAATAAGTCCCCATGCCTAATAGAAGTTTCTTTATCAGAATAAGATACCCAGCAAAGTCTATCATTACTCTGAAGTACACATTTACTTTAATCTACTTCCACCCAACTGTGTTTTCTCCTCCGAGTGTTCCGGAAACCCACTCTCTTACAATATACCTCTTTCTGAAGATCCCTGATCATTGCATGTTCAGCATTTTCAACCTGGCAGCTTATGGTATACTACAATACCAAAGTTGTTTCCGAAGCTGACAGGAATTAGTATTAATTTAAATCCTTTTTTTTTTTATTTAGTATATACATGAACAAATATATATATGAACTACATGGATTTGACTATTTACAATCATTAAAAAATCTACCAACTGTTCTTGCACTTTTCCACTGATTCTAAATATATATTAAATTAATGGCTGTCCAGCAACATGTAAGACACATCTTCACATCAACTTTATTTGAAGTCTAACTTAAGTGTGACTACAGCAGATAAGAGGAAAAAGAAAAGAATCTTGGAGTTTTCCCTACTCTTCTTACAGGACGGAAACCTACATTTAATATATTCTCTACCTTGAAGGAATTAAAAAGCTAAGGAGTAATTTGCAGTAAGTCTGTATTTTCCAGAATAAATACTTGGAAAGTGGAACCTCTATCCCCACATCAAAATCTGATATAAATCATTAAAACTAAAATTTACATTAACTTTGCAACATCCCTTTGTGTCTTCAACTACTCAGACGTTTCTTGGAATTCAGGTTATTCACTGAAGAAGAAAATAAATACTGATAACTCTGACTGTGATTTCAAGAATTAAATTTTATCCAAAATTCATCCAAATGTAAGTACAACATTGTTGTATTACGAATACAGCCCTGCACTTTGTAATGAAAGTGCATAATTTTACATAATGAAAATTAATGCTACCTGGTTTTATCAAAGTATCAAAGGTATCTTTCTTTCTCTCTTTCATGATGTGATTGTGATGAAATGTTCTGTTTCTTTATCCTATTCTCTTCTGTAAAATAACATAGTTTAGACTTAAGTGAGTTACTGACGATCTTCTGACCAGCATCACAGTGAAAGAAACAGAATCGTAGAATCATAGAATATCTTAAGTTGGAAGGAACCCATAAAGATCATTGAGTCCAACTCCCTGATACTTGCGGGACTATCTAAAACCAGATCATACAGCTAAGAGCGTCATGCAGGTGCTCCTTGAACTCTGACAGGCTTGATGCTGTGACCACTTCCCTGGAGAGCCTGTTCCAGTGACTGACCACCCTCTCAGTGAAAAATTAGATTAGACATTAGAAAAATGTCTAATCTAAACTTCCCCTGATGCAACTTCATTCCTTTTCCTTGTGTCCTATCACTGGTGACCAGAGACAGGAGATCAGCACCTTCCTCTCCACTGCCCCCCTTGAGGAAGTAGTGGACTGCAATAAGGGGACCCCTCCGTATTCTCTTCTCCAAGCTGAACAAGCCAACTGACCTCAGTCACTCTTTGTAAGTTTTGCCCTTGAGACCTTTCACCATCTTGGTCACCCTCCTCTGGACACACTCTAATAGTCTGATGTCCTTTTTATATTGAGGTGTCCAAAACTGCCCACAGTACTTGATGCGGGGCCGCATCATTGCAGTGTGAGTTGGGACAATCACCTCCCTTGCCCAGCTAGTTATGCTATGCTTGATGCACCCCAGGACATGGTTGGCTGTTTTGGCTGCCAAGACACACTCCCAAACTCCCAGATCTCTTTCTGTGGGGCTGCTCTCCAGCCTCTTGCCCCCTAGTTTGTATGTATAACCAGGGTTACCTTTCCCAGGTGGAGAATCTGGCACTTGCTCTTGTTAAATTTCATATGGTTGGTCATTGCCCAGCTCTCTAGCCTATCCTTATCTCTCTGTAAGGCCTCTCTGCCTTTGTGGGAGTCCACAGCTCCTCCACCTGTGTCCAGATCATTTATAAAAACGTTAAAGAGCACCGGCCCTAAAATTGAGCCCCGGGGATGCCCAGTGACTGGATGCCAGCCTGATGTAACAGCAATGACTAAAACTCTTTGAGCCTGACCTGTCAGCCAATTGCTCAAGCATCATATCATGGACTTGTCTAGTTGTGTGCTGGAGGTTTTACCCAGAAGGATACTGTAAGAGACAGTATCAAAAGCTTTGCCAAAATCCCAAACCACCACATCTACTGGCTTACCTTGGTCAACTAGATGGGTGACCTTGTCATAAAAGGAAATTAAGTTTTTAAGCAGGACTTTCTCCTCATGAACCCACGCTGGCTATGAACAATGACTGCATTGTCTCTCAAGTTTTTTTCAATAACTTCCAGAATAGCCTTCTCCGTAATTTTATCAGGCACTGAAGTGAAACTGAGGGGCCTGTAATTACCAGGGTCTTCCTTCTTACCCTTCTTCAAAACTGGGACAACATTTGCCAGCTTTCACTTGACTGGGACCTCTCCAGACTCCCAAGACCATTGGAAAATAATGGAGAGAGATCACATGATGACATCAGCCAGTTCTTTCAGTACCCTGAAATGAAGCTAATCAGTTTCCATAGACTTTTATGTGAATCCAGCTGGAGTAGAAAGTCTTGAACAAGTTCAGAGTTGGCTGGGAGTTTATCATCCCCCCAGTCATAGGCTTCCAACACAGGGCTCCAGGGATACCCATTTACATGGTTATACACCCATTATCGGTGTTAACGTTAGAGATGAAGGCATTAAACATCTCTGCTTTGTCTACATTCCTATTTGTGAGGTGACAGACCTCATCAAGTATCTCTGATCCTCCTTTTGCTGTTAACATATTTTAAAAAGCCCTTTTTCTTGTCCTTCACAGTGTTGGCCAGCTTGAACTCTAATCAAGCTTTGGCCACAGAAATGTTCTCTCTACAGTGGTGAATAGTGCCTCTGTAGTCCTCTTGTGCTGCCTGTCCTTGCTGCCAAGATCCATATACATTGGAAGTAAGGCGATGAAGTAAAGGGTTGGAAAAAGATTGTCTACAGTCAGGACTATGCACCAACAATTCATCATCATATGCAAGAGGCCAAGTTGTCCCTTGTCAGTCACTTGGTGGTAGTCCACAGTCCCCATTCACCCAGTGCTGGACAGTGCCAGAGACAGAATGATGGACTTCCCAGCATGTTCATTCCCATTCTCCCATTCTGGAGATCTCAGATCACAGTTTCTATCCTACTTCCTCACTTTGATTCCTCAAGGCACGGATGGAGCTAGTGAAGAATAAGGAAGATCGTGTCTAATTTTATATCCTAATTGGCTTTAGTACCCAGAGCAAAACCAATTGGTTTGCAAGGAGGAAGGTAAGGGTGGGATCTGACATTTCACCTGTAGTTTCTTCTACTTCTTGCCACTATTAGCACTCAAAATCTTTTTTATAAGCAAAAAGGAAGCACAGCTTATATAAATATATGTATAATCAATAATTTATTTTTAGTATACTTGAAATCTTACCATTCTAATAATTGTTAGTCCAGATAGAATTGTTACAGAAAAAGAAAGAATAATAATGCAGTTACATGTGAACCTACATCTGGGCCTACAAGAGATGGTAGCTCTTCCATCACTTCATGTCTGTAAGTCAAAGTTGCACAATCTTCTAAAAATGTTCTGTAGGAAGGAAGGAAAAAAGGAAGGATGTAAAACCTGCTGCCGAACACGACAGGGTAAAATCATGTAAGTTTCAGTTCTGCAGGAAGGCAAACAAAAATGTCTATCAAGATTACGCTGTTTCCCAAAGCAAAGCTGTTCCCCTTTTTGGCAGCAGTGGTGAGGTGAAGGTGTCCCCAGTTGCTCTCTGAGGAGAATCCCTGGACAACTCCTTTTCTCAGAGATGAGCTGGGAGAGGCAGTCAGAGCCTTACAGACAGCTTTAATTTCTTTGTGTCTTCCTTAAAAAGCAAACATGTTTGAGTACCCATCCTGTGTCCTGAACACTTTCCTTCATCTCCAACCTGAACTCCAACTTCATCTCTATCCACTTTACTTTCCTCATCTTTCAAACATGGCATTCTACACTCCTATCCCAAACTTTATTCTTCTCTTTCCCCAAATAGCTGTTAATCTGCCCCAGCTGGAGCAAAAGCTGCTGCCTACCAGCATCCCAAAAATAGCTCTTCATGTGCAGACACTTCCCGGGCAGCTTTTCAGGAGAGGGTTCCCTTCCTACCAAGAGAAGAACAATTTCTATGTCATTTGAAGCTTGGATGAAGACCTGTATATCCCCTTTAGCCATTGCTACTGATATTCAGAGATACACTGTATGTCTACCTGCTCTCACCACTTTCTATGTGCCCTGTCGTAGCTGTATGGGCCTATCACACTGTTGGCTTTAAGAGGAGAACCATGAGGCAGTGGGAGAGGCCATGTGATGTTCTGGTTCAGTTACAACGGTCTTATACAGTTTCCTTGGTACTCAAGCAGTCTGTCAGTTCGAAATGTATTTCAAATAAATAAAAATTTTAAAACTAGCACCACAGAGCAAGATTTCCAATACAGCATAATATCCATGGGATGCAATAAGTGAAGTTAAGTAGACAATTGTTAATTTAAAATTGCTTTGAAATGTGTGGAAAGAAAGAAGCTTATAACATACTAGTTTTATAAAGAAAAAAATGTAAGAAAATTCTGTGCTAAAGAAAAGGGAAAGAAATTCTTATCCCTGTAAAAATGATGTAATTGACAAAGTGTATACTTTTCACTATTGTTTAAGTGATGTGTTTATATACCCTTGATTGTTAACCTTTCCCATGATTTTGGGATGTTTCAAAGACCCCTGTGAGTAGTAGAACCAGGCATTAATTCTGGGGGCTTAACTATCATTCTTAGTCAATCAGGTCTATGTCCTGGCACTACTTTTTCCCAGATTAGATAGAATTTTCCCTGCTATCTTCCAATTTGGACCCATTTCCAAATTGTCCTCATCCACTTCTCAGAATTTCACTTAAATCACTCCAGTCCTCAGGGTTTCATAGATGAACTCACAGCTGGTATAAATCTACAAGCTTGTGCTGTTTATGAACAAGTTTCTGTGCAACAAATGTCTGCAAAAGCAGCAAACTAAACCAGGAACCAAAAATGTCACTTCTGACATATTGATATGAACTGAGTGCAATAAATAAAGCATTAACTTCACCCTAACAAGCTAATATCTATCAGCTTAGCCAAAATAGCTCATTAGAACTAACATTGTGGTACAAACCCAAATTTAAACAGATCAGCTTAAACTGCAACACAATTGGGCATCTGTCCACATCTTAGCTGTCTTGTGATCTCCATCCATGCTGTGTGTCATTCAAATTACTTTCATACAGGTACACAAATTTATTATGCTGTACCTTCTCTCATTATAGCCAGGGGTTCTGCTCTTTTACTCTAATAATACTCAAATAGGCCTTTGAGTCAGGTGAATGCTATAGCATCTTAGTTGTTTTATCAGTAAGCCTGTATGTGGAAAAAAGCAACAAAGCGAACAAAACCCCTTCCATACATAACCCAATTATTTTCCAAAGCAAGAAGTCAGGTAAATAAAATTTTGAATATATTATTTTTAAAAGTAATGATTCTAATCCAATCTCAAGCTTCTGGAGTGCTCTAATTAGACATCACCTGGATGTCTTACCTCCATGCCTGTTTCAGGCATCCAAGTTACAGGCGAC
Organism: Tringa solitaria; assembly: GCA_026413425.1. Taxonomy (NCBI): domain Eukaryota; kingdom Metazoa; phylum Chordata; class Aves; order Charadriiformes; family Scolopacidae; genus Tringa; species Tringa solitaria. The sequence continues at coordinate 198,905,078 of JAOXJM010000001.1, forward strand.
AGGACAAGAGGAAATGGCCTCAAGTTGAGCCAGGGGAGGTTCAGACTGGATGTCAGGAAAAATTTCTTCATGGAAAGGGTTATCAAGCATTGGAATAGGCT
>JAOXJM010000001.1:198905278-198925215 GCA_026413425.1 Tringa solitaria
TGGATGTCAGGAAAAATTTCTTCATGGAAAGGGTTATCAAGCATTGGAATAGGCTTCCCAGGGAAGTGGTTGAGGCACCATCCCCAAAGATATTCAAAAGAAGAATTGACACTGTGCTCGGGGACATGGTTTAGTGTTGGTTGGTGGTGTGCGCGTGTGGTGGTGTGGTTTTATTCTTTCTTTTTTTTTACAATTGGACTAGATGATCTTAAAAGTCCCTTCTAACCTAGGCGATTCTGTGATTCTATGATTCTGTTTCTAGTTTGGAAAACTGTAAAATCAAAGCAGCTAAATGAGGTTGTATGGCACATATTAATCCCATCACTCAGGTATGTTGGCTCCATTTATGCCACTCCATGAAGGTAGATCCTGCCAAGGAGCACATGATGAGCACATAGAATCATAGAACAGTTTGGGTTGGAATGGAATATTAAAGATGACCCTCCTGACGTGGCAAGAGACATCTCCCAATAGGCAAGGTTGCTCAAAGCCCCATCCAGCCTGGCCTTAAACACTTCCAGGGATGGGGCATCTACAACTTCTCTGGGCAACCAGTTCCAGTGTTTCAACACCCTCACAGTAAAGAATTTCTCCCTAATATCTCATCTCAGTCTACCCTCTTTCAGTTTTAAACTGTTACCCTTCATCCTACTGCTCCACTCCCTGATAAAAAGTCCCTCCTGTAAGCCCCTTTTAAGTACTGGAGAGATGCTATAAGGTGTCCCCAAAGCCTCCTCTTTTCTAGGCTAAACAACCTCAACTCTCTCAGCCTGTCTTCATAGGAGGAATGCTCCAGCCCCTTGATCATCTTCACAGCCCTCCTCTGGACCCACTCCAACAGGTCCATACCTTTCTTAAGTTGGCAGCCTCAGAGCTGGACATAGTACTCCAGGGAGCACAGTAGAGGGAAAGAATCACTTCCCTTGACCTGCTGGCCATGCTTCTTTTGATGCAGCCTAGGATACGGTTGGCCTTCTGGGCTACCAGCACATGTTACTGGTTCATGTTCACTTTTTCATCCACCATTATCCCCAAGTCCTTCTCCTCAGGGCTGCTCCCAACCTACCCATCACCCAGACTGTATCAATGTTTGGGATTGTATCGACCCATGTGCAGCACCTTGCACTTCCATCTTGTTGACCTTCATGAGACTTGCATGAGCTCACCTCTCAAGCCTGTCAAAGTCCCTCTGAAGGGCATCCCTTCCATCTAGAGTGTCACACCACTCAGCTTGGTGTCATCCACATACTTGCTGAGGGTGCACTCCATATCAGCCAGTCCCAGAGATGCGCTTTGGGGACATGGCTGCAGGGCAAATGGCAAAGAGCCATAAGAGGCTGCACTCCTACAAATACACACACATGCAATATGGTTGGAAAAGGAACTTCAGAGTCCATGTCTGAATATGAAGGAGGGAAAATCATCTGCTGAGGTAGGTACAGTGGGTGCAATGGATACATTTCTTAGGAGAGAGCAATGGTGGTGGCACTGACCTTGTTATAGATGGTTTTTAACTGTTAAGCTACTGGTTGTGCTTTAACAGTGCAAATCCTCTTAAGCAAATGGGAGGTTGGTCACTTCCAGGTGAGTGTTTGGGAAAAGCTCTCAGGGCTTTTGCCCTAGGAAAAAAACCTTCGGCCCACCAGAGGAAAGACTTGCCAGAAGAAAGAAGGGCAGGAGAGACTAAGCCTGGCACAAACATGGCAATAGCTCCCCTCAGAGCTTTTCAGCATGCAGCGTGGTAGAAGTTCAAATTTCTCTTTTTGTGCATATTTTACCCCCAAAGCTTCCATTTCAGCAGAACTGCACAAGAAGATCTATGCACAGTCTATGAGATTTCCTGTTAAGGGACAATTTTCTTTACAAAACATAACGTCACAGTGTACTTTATGGCCTCTGCCCATCTCTAATCTTATACAGGCCTCTTTTCCTACCAGCGCTTCCTTCAACACAGCTATAAATCCCATCAAGAGAGGTACCAGCTTGAATGAAAAAAAATGTGTTCTTATATACATTTCTCAGTGTCACCCTAGGCAAAGAATTTTTATGGCAGCCATTTGAGTGATCTCCAGGAAAAGAAACTATGCCAGTTACCAATATTTTTTTAAAAAAAACTTTTAGACTATTAGAGGCCACAGAGCAGTACTCTGCTGTGACCACAATGCCACCAGGTGTGATGACGGCAACCGTCAGCTGCTGTTGCTAAAATTCAACCTAATGGTCACTTTGCCACGGGAAGCTGATAATTTTTTGGAGCCAGAAGCAAGTCTTGCGCAGGTGCCACAGGAAGAAAGATAAAGCATTAGTGTTAATATTATTTTCTTGATGTAACAGATCTTGTAAATTACAGGCAATCGAGTAATTATCTCTGAAAGAAATGTCACTTGTTGTTTTAAAAAACATCACAGAGGCTTTACTTAAAAGTACCATTTCAAAACGTAATACAACTTATCCTATTTTCACCTTCTTCTGATGAAAGCAGTGAATCAGAACCTGTCTGAAGAGTCACTCTTTGAACAGCGACACATCTTTAACTTTCTGGCACTGTTGGTATTTACAATATCCAGTTTCAGATTCCTTCCTGTCCTTTGAAAGCAACATACAACCAGAAAGTCTGCCCCCCTCCCCTCCCCTCCTCCCTGTACCTATCCATTTAGTTCTGGGGCCACCTTTTGGTTTTAATAGTAATTATTGGCTAAGTATAGGTGTTTTCTCTGTATAAATGTCTTTGCATCTTTTTTTCTCTGCCTCTGTAGAAAGTTGTCTAAGACGTTAAATGCTCATTCTACTGAAATATCATTGTGTTTTGTGAACAGTTATGATACTTGTCTCCTGCACATTTGGAAGCGCTGCTGCTGACAGTGCATTTAATACATAACAGATTCATTCTCCCTCGGTAATTTTTTCTTGGCATTTTTTCCGTGTGCATTTATGTCACTTTCCTTCTTTGTAGATTCCCACAAGGAATTTTTCCTAGAACTGAAAGATAGAAACAGAGGAATTCTGTAAGGAACTGCATAGCAAGAACTTTCCAAGAAAAACGAGTGGCCACATGTCAAACTGCAAAATGACATTGCATGTTGAAGAGACTAGTAGTCTCCTTTTGGCTCCAGCCACATTCCTTGTTGGATATTCCAGTCTCCCGAGCAGGATAAAAACCAATCTCTTTAAAATCCTCCCTGTTACAAAATGGTGTTCTGTTTGTCCTTGCAAGTAAATGAGTTCTCCTTATTGTGAATTATTCTTTAGACCTGCTTCACCGCAAGATGATTAACACTCATTTCTGGGCCAGTAACGTGTTACCAGTTTCAAGATCTGAAGCCTCATCACCCTGTAAGGTTGGAGACTGTGTTGCATCATGGGGAAGCACAGAGCTGGAGTTTCTGAAGGGGACATATAATATTTGTTAGAAGTTTGGGGGTATCAGACTGTAGTCCTTGAAACTGACATTTTCCATATAGAAATATCACTTTGGAGGATGTTTTATGCATCTTTCTAAGCTTAACTTCTTGGGCTAATGAAAACCAAGGCATCTAGCTGCATGTGTGAAAGGGCACAAAATCTGAATATTTTTAGCATGAAAATTATCTGTAAAACTTCTAAGATATTTTTTCTGTAACCTATGTAGCATATGTGTAACAGCTTAAATTTATTTGGCAGACTGAACTTTGCTCCATAGGCTTCAAAATTTTGTTTCCAAAACAGTTGAAGGTAGAACTTCTCAGAGAGCACTTTGGCAAGATTTCTGAAGACTTCAGCTATCATCTTCCATGAGAAAACTCAAAGCTATGCCTAACATAAATGAAGTTCTTTGTGCAAAGAAAACAAGACAAAAAAAAAACCAACAAAGCAACAATGAGAAGCAAACACACTGAGCAGATATTTTCAAATGTTATTTACATATACTATCAACTTCACTGTAGTTTTTTTCTTAGGTAAAAACCAGCAAAAACCACCCTGGAAGAGTTCAAGGCCAGGCTGGATGGGGTTTGAGCAACTCAGTCTAGTGGGAGGTGTCCCTGCCCATGGCAGGGGGGTTGGAACTTGATGATATTTAAGATTCCTTCTAACTCAAACCATTCTGTGATTCTATGCATTGGCCACACAGATGTTAATGTAGATAATATGCCTCATAATAAGGATAAAACTGCCTTTTAATTAATTTGCTTCCAAAATCATGCACTCCAGGCTTTTTTTATCTGGCCAGTCTTCTGAAATTCAGATGGTTACGAATTTAATATTTTGCTATTTTTAAATCTAATTAAAGCTTTTGCTAGTGTTCATCTTTACTGTACATATTCTATACAAGAGTGACTCAAGTCCCAGGGAAAGTGCTAATAATTACACTTAGCCACATCACATTATGGGGAAAGTAACTACTGGCAGAGCTCAAACTAAGATTTTTGACTTTATAAAAGACGGGATTTAGATGATACTTATATCTAGGTCCTTCTAGAAAGACATTCTTATTGGTAGAATATTTGCAAAACAATCCTGGCTATCTGCATGCGGCACAACATGGCTGAGGACATCTCATGGAACTGAAGCACTGTAACTGAATGAATGTCTCTGCAAATGCATTTCCCCAGGAGAAGCTTCTGCTGAATCATCTTGTGTGCTGTATATTGAAACAAACGCAAAGCAAGGACATTCCCAGTCTCAGCATGTTACTGGAAGTTCAGTATCGGAAGTTATCTGTGCTTTATAAAGAAAAGAAGTGAAAGATGCCTTAGCTGTACATACTGCACCTGCTGCTCTCTTTTCTGGTGAAATATACAGGAAGACAAGAAAGAATTCAGAAAAATACAGATAAATTCATAATAAATTCAGATAAGTCTTTTGGAACTCAAACGCATTAAAAGGTATAAAATCTGGAAGAGCAGTTTGGGGTATATGCCTTCAGGTAACTTAAGGAGGAGAGTGGGAGTTTGCCAAGGTTAAACGCTTGACAAGAAACCAAAATTGTAAAGCCAGTTCTGCCGTCCCTTACATGAGTGTGGGATGTGTGGGAATGTGGAGCATAACCGGCTTTCAGCAAGCTGCAGTGTGGCTCTCTCCAAGCGCTGTACTGGGAAGCTGTCCAGGGGATATTGACTTCTGGTTTTCTGGATCCAGGATATAGTACTGTCAAGTCCTGAGGGGTAAAACTAATCCCTATTTAATTAAGAATTTTGATTAACTGAGTTTGGGCAAACAGGATGGTAAAGTAATCAAAATATCTTGAAAGCAAAACATGGGAACCGAGAGACGTGTCCCTGTCCAGCCACTTGACAGTGAAGATACATTCTTTGTCTCCCTGCCCTTTCAGCTGCTGGGGATAAAAATGCAGCCTGCGGAGAGATCTGCCTGAGCAGAGCTGGGAGAGGCTTTGGTAGAATTCATGAAAGGCATCTGCCAGCAGTGTTTTATAGCATTAACTGTGCTCCCAACTGTGCTACAAGAAAAAATGAACCTTTGTACTGGGTCTGCTTGGGATGATTTTCTTAATAGCAGCCTGTAAGGCACTGTGTTTGGGATCTGTGACCAAATCAGTGTTGTTAACACACCAATGCTTTAGCTACTGCTGAACAGTGTTTGCACAGTCTCAAGGACCCTTTTTTTCATGCTTAGCTATAAAAGCTTGAAGAAAGACAGAGGAAGGGGGGATGTCTGTTGTTAACGGCGTTCGCCTTCCCGAGTGACCATTGCACACAATGAAGCCCTGCTTTCTGGAAATGGCTGAACTTTTGCCTCCTGATGGAAAATAGTGAATTAATTCCTTATTTTGCTTTGCTTGTGTGTGCTGTTTTGCCTTACTTATTACACTGTCTTTATCTCGACCCATGAGTTTTTCTAGCTTTTGCTCTTACGATTCTCTTTCCCATCCCACTGCGAGGGGAATAACGAGTAATTGGGTGGGAGCTTACCTGCTAGCTGAGGTCAACCCACCACAACCTTGCGATGAGGCTGTCATGACAAGTTCTTCCCCCCATCTCTCCCTCCAAATCTTCACCTTTAAATACTGCTCCCTTTTAACTTATACAAAAAATGCTCGAGGTACTCAATAAGGGACCAAAGTAAGAAACATGTAAGTATGCAGTTGCACACTTAATTCATTTGCACAACTGTGAGGACACATGCAAATGAGGAACTCAGAAATGAAGACTGGCATCTCCTTAGTGAGCTGCTCATTGATTCAGAAAGAACCGTTTTCCAAATGTTATTTAACGATGTGGTGATGAGCAGTGATGTAACTGCTCTGTTTGTGTGACTGACCTCTTGGAACACCATGCCAAAGGCTGTCCTCAGTCATAGCCACGCAACCACATCGATTTCAGTGTGATTGCACAGACGTGGCTGCAGACAGAAGCTCCCCTCAGTCATGTACCTTCCTCCACTGCAGAATCACCCACTGTTTGGGTCCTATTTCTGCCATCACAGTTAGTTACTGCTTGCATAACTAATGCAACAGCGTACCAGTTAGTCTGTTCTCCAGCCCATAAAAAGGTACATTGTCAGGACCCCATGCCAGATCATCCTGGAAGGCCTTCCTCCTAAATTACTTCCTTGTCTCCTCACTCATTAGCTAATCAGCATCCTCTTTGCAATTTATCAGATGAAATTTATTATTATTCTGCTTTACTTTTACAACAGTGTGAAAAAAATTAATTTAAAATGGCAATGATAGGGAGAGTTTTAGGCACTACCAAAGTTCTCTGTCAAAATTAAAGGTGGATTTTCAGAAGAGCTTAGTGTTGAGACCATTCTGGTCACACGGTTACCCTCTCTGCATTTCAAATCCAGATGAGACCATTATGATGCAAGCAGACCCACAAATTTTGCTAGCTATTTTGCTTAATTATCATCACTCTTAAAAACTGTCATCCCGTTTCTAGTCTGAATAAACCTGTCTTCAGCTTCCAGCTGTTGCTTTCCATCAGAGGCCTGGTTCTATTCCAGCGAGGTTATCTGACCAGAGACCTTGTCAACTAAGGGAAAAGGGGAAGCCAGAACCCCAAATATACAGAGACACAGGTCTGACAAAACAAACATGGAGACAATGGCAAGAAACAAACCTCACCAGTCACACTAATTGGTGGGCTACTGGGAAACTACAGGTAACACTTCCAGGAAGATCAACCTGGACTTTGCAACTGGTAAGACTCCAAACCAGGAGAGACAGCAGACACTGGGCTGGAAGGGATGCAGGAATCCATAGAGCTCCACAAACCCCCAAGAAGACATGCAGGGGGAAGAGGGAGGAAGGAAGAACAAAGAGCAGGGATCAACAGAAAAGAGTATAAAAGGGGCACATTGTGTGTACAACAGGGCTGGTCAGTACGCTTGTCTGACTGAGCCCTGCACCTGATCACCACAGTCTGTCCTATTGCACTGGGATTGAGTGGCAAGGTTTTGGTAGCGCGTGTATGTGTGCCTACAGGGGTGGCTTCCGGGAGAAGACATCAGAAGCTTCCGCTGTGTCTGACAGAGCCAATACCAGACGGCTCCAAGGCTGTTCTGCCACGGGCCAAGGCTCAGACCATCAGTGATGGAGGTATCACCTCTGGGATAACATAGTTAAGGAGGGGAAAAACCCCAAAACTGCACAACAGCAACTGAAGCCAGGAGAGGAGTGAGAATATGTGAAAGCAATAGCGCTGCAGACACCAAGATCAGTGAAGAAGGAGGGGGAGGAGGTCTCCTGACACTGGAGCAGAGATTTCCTGGTAGCCCATGGTAAAGATCATGATAAGGGAGGTTGTCCCCCTGCAGACCATGGAGGTTAACAGTGGAGCAGAGATCCATCTGTGGAGGACCCCCCACCAGAGCAGACAGATGCTTGAAAGTGGCTGTGACCCCATGGAAAGTTGACCCTAGAGCAGGCTCCTGGCAGGACCTGTGGATTGGTGGGGAGAGGAACCCACACTGGAGTTGGTTTGCTTGCAGGACTTGTGACCCTGTGGGGGACCCATGCTGGAGCAGTTTGTTCCTGAAGGACTGCACCCTGTGGTAGGGACTCATGCTGGAGAATTTCATGAAGAACTGCACTCTGCAGGAAGGACCCACATTGGAGAAGTTCATGGAGAACTGTTTCCTGTGGAAGGGACCCCACGCTGGAGCAGGGGAAGAGTGCGAGGAATCCTATCCCTGAGGAGGAAGGAGCAGCAGAGATAAGCGATGAACAGACAACAACCCCCATTCCCTGTCCGTCTGCACCACTCAGGGGGAGGAGGTAGAAAAAATTGGGAGTGAAGTTTAGCCCGAGAAGAAGGGAGGGGTGGGGGGAAGGTGTTTTAAGATTTCCCATGTAAGATTTCCCATTATCCTACTCTGATTTGATTAGTAATAAATTAAACTAATTTCCCCAAGTCCAGTCTGTTTTACCTGTGACCATAACTGGTGAGTGATCTCTCCCTGTCCTTACCTCGACCTACGAACCTTTCATTATATTTTCTTTCCCCTGTCCAGAGGAAGAGGGGGAGTGACAGAGTGGCTCTTGTGGGCACCTGACATCCCACCAGGGTCAACCCACCACACCTATCTTCTTGTTAAATCTTTTGTCAATGATCTCTCTGCGTAATCTCACTCTTTATCCTACGTGTATGTTTGTTGCAAGGACTAAGAATCAGCTACAGATGAGACCTGTGGTGTCAGCTACTGAAGTGAATGAGGGTCCCTAGTTGGATGGCCCACAGCTCTCTGGTCCTACAGACTTTGTGCTCAGAGTGCCAGCTGCTGGAAGGACTCATGTGAGTGTACTGGTTGCCACTTACTGGAACCAGACTGGGGTGTAGGTACCCCCGTCCTGTGGTGTCAGCTACTGGAGTGAGTGCAGTCTCAACCTCAGCTACTGGAGAAAATGGGGGTCTTGGACATCTGCCACCGGGGGGAAATGCTATGTGTCCCAAAAAACAGCTGCTTGAGGGACTGGCATGAGTGATGAGGGTGAGGGGCTCAGTACCAGCATCTGGAGCAGGACTTCAGGTCACAGCCTGTGTCCCTGCTGCCTTCTTGGGGATGTGACTGTGTGGTCCCTAAACCTAGTGTGTAGCGTGTGTATGTGTGTATATTTGCTAAAAAACTTCAAGCTGGACTACCTGGTAAGTAGGGCAGCCTCATGTCTGTGCTGGGGTATCAGGCATGCCCCAGGGGCTGGTCTGTGCCAGCATGCCCTGGGGGACTTGCAAGTACGAAGGTGGGATGAGTATGTGAGTGTGTGCATTTGCTAGTGAGCACCAAGCTGGATGAGCCAGCAAGCAGTGGCCCCACAAAGCAGGTAAGAGGGCCAAGATCTGTGTGGGGGTACCAGAAGAGGAGGATAAAGGGGGAGGGGACTTGGCTGTTTTGTTTTATGTGATTCCCATATGGGGGTGCTGTTTGAAGCCAACACTGTGTCTGTAGCAGTCCATCTGACTGGCCACATCAGTGTCCCCCATGTGTGCCCCTGTGTCTGTGTGTCTCTGGGATATGTCCCCAGCTTCCCTTCTGGTTGAACCTGCAAATAGAAAAGTGACAGCCGCATCCCTCAGCCTGGGGAGAAGCCCCAGGTCTCCAGGCACACTGGCCTGGGCTTCAGCAGCTGGGCAAGAGAGGTCCTGAGCTAGAGAGGGTGAAGGTGCTGGCTACATCTCATAAGATCTCTTAACAGAATCGACCACCACTAAAAGGAGAGACACACCTTTATTTCCAGGGAGGGATGAATAGAGTCCTGCTCCACAGAAAGGCCTGCAAGCGCAGGCTGAATAGGACGCTGCTCCAAGAAACACACTGATTCTTAGGGGAGAGTGATATCAGCCTCACTCCAAGATGACACAGCCATTAAGTCCTGGGGAGGGCCAGATAGGCTTCCACAGACAGGGAGGCACTATTTTCTAGGGGCCTATTTGCAGGGATCTGTTTTGCCCACGCCCCAAAGAAAGATACACATTAATTCCCAGGGAGGGCTGGACAGGCTTCAGCTCCACAAAGAGACTCACCCTTCCTAGGGACGGTTGCATAGACCCACAATTTTGCAATAGGCATTCATTGATTTGCAGGGAGGGCTAAACGAGCCCTTGCTGCAAGGGGAGATCGTAGAATCATAAAATCATAGAATGGTTAGAGTTGGAAGGGGCCTTAAAGATCATGGAGTTCCAACCTCCCTGCCATGGGCAGGGACACTTTCCACTAGACCAGGTTGCAGATGTGCAGTAACGCCTAGGGAGGCCTCTGCTCTAATGACAGGCACACATTGATTGTAAAGGAGGGTTGAATAGTCCCCCCCAAAAAACACCAGGCAGGTGCTGATTCCTAGTACAGGTTGAGCAGGTCTCTTCTGGGAGGAGAGATGTGTTTTAGACCCCAGGGAGGGTCCCCCGCTCCCACAGACAGGAAAGCCCCTGCTCTAGCCCCTGCTCCAAGAAGATATAAATATTAATTCCTCGGGAGGGATGAACAGAGCCCTGCTCCAAGGCAGATACGTTTTCTCTCAGATATATGCATAGAGGACTATGCGTCTGAGAACACTGAAAAAGCTGCCCCCTCTGCGCTGTATGTAGAGCCCAAAGAGCAGCATCCAGAAAGCATAACTGTTCCTTCTCTGATCATTGCAGCAGAAGGGTCTCTGTCTTGCTAGCTGAACTGGACAAGATGAAGGAGAGCATAACGAGGTATGTGAGCAAAGATTATTTAATCCTTCTCCCAGGGACAAATGTACAATGAGACAACGCTACAGCCAGACTCCTGCAGAGTCACTGGTGCAGTCTGTGCGTACTGGGCAACTTGTGGCTGTACAGGTCAAGGGAGATGCCTGGCAGTGTAGGGCTGGCAGTTTCTGTGGAAGACAGGAGAACAGGAGAAGGAAAGTAACGCATTAGTTCCCAGGGAGGCTGAACAGGCACCTGCTCCAGAGAGGAGGCCCTACAGGGCCTGGAGCTGCCATCTTGCCCAGCTTCTGAGGAGCCAGACAGTCCTGATCCTCAGCCTTGCTGGGCTCCTCTGCTCTGCCTGAGGTGACAGAACATTTCATGAGGCCTGGCAGAAGAAAAGGCTACCCCTGCAATGCCTCCAGCTGGTGCGTTTTAAGGTTAACTAAACCCTGGTTGTGTTCTGAAGGCTGCTGGGCTCAGCTGTGTCCTGCAGTGGAGCTGCTGCAGCGGCTGATGGAGCCTGCGGGCACCACCTGTGTTAGAAACTGCCATGACAGCCCTCCCCAGTAAAGCCCCCCCGGCTGCCACCGCCTTGCCACAGACACCCAGCATAGCCAAAAACAGACATGGAGCCCCCAACTCTTCAAGTCATTTATATTCATTGCCAAACAACAATATTGCATGCTCCTTTGTGGTAAGCACAATACAAACCCTGGGAAACTGCCAAGCTTAAAAAGTGAGGCCTAGGAGGAGTGTGAAGCGAGCAATATAGCTGAGGAACAAAATTAATTTCAAACGTGTTTAAAAGATGTTTGCAGTCAGGTTTACATGCCATCAGTTATTGTTATCACAAAACAGCACAACTTTCAAGACTAAGTCTCTTTCCCTGTCTGGATTTTTTGGTCCTATTGCTTCCTTCTATCATACCAATGCAGTCTCATTTTCTGCTCCCCTGGATTCCTCTGGCAGTCAGTCATCCATGCAAGGTACAATGCCGTTGTATTTTTCATCTCTTTCCCATCTTCCCTTTTCAAAGCTTTTCAATTGAGTGAGGATCCTATTTCAGAAACCTCTTCTTTTTTATTTTCTTGGCAAAATCTGATACTCCCCCCTCCTTGATAAGTAATATGTGCCATTAGTATACACAGCCATGTCCTCAAAATGTCTTTTCAAAATACACCTGAATGGTTTAGTGCACAGTCTGCAAATGAAGGACCAATTTTATAAATACCTTAATTTTTTTCATCCTTTATCTGTCACACCGTATGTCCTCAGCAGCTTTAATGACAGAAGACAGAAAGATATAAAACAACAGTGAGGAGAAAAGTTTAGTAAATACACAATTCAAAGCTCATTTCATCTGAGGCCATACATTAGCATCTAATATCCACCTTACAACCCATGAGACACAATTTAAACGATGGATACTTCTATCTAGATCTTCATGGCTAGACTTCTTGTGCAGTCAGCTATGGAGAATGGCAGAGATCAGTGTCATCAGGAAGCCAGTTAATAACATCTTGATGTATTCATAAGTTGGGACATAGAGCACAGCAGGTTGGAGGCTACTTTAATAAACAGCCAGCACATTGTACTTACCCAAGATCAGCTGCTTCAGCCGCTTTCTCAGCCCTGACAATTTGCTCCAGGCAGTATTAGGGGCAGAAGAGTTTTGATACTGGCAGTGCTGAGGTTGATGGTTGGACTAGATGATATGAAAGGTCCCTCTCTTCCAACCAAGGCAATCCTATGATTCTGTGATTCTCTGATGGTATCCATCAGAACAACCAGCACCAGCCTCATGGCCTTTCTACCTGAGAGGTAGATTCTCTGTGATTCTCTGCATAGTGGGATCTTAAACATGAGATATGATTTTGTCACTTTGTTATCAAATCAGTTTGATCAGGTTTTACTGTGTTTTTGGCTAGCTTACTGCCTGCAGAATTCCTCAAGGGCACTCTTTTCCGTTCTCTGCCCATGTATGGGCAAGTTGGGGTTTGACCTAGTTTGAATCCTGAAGAAATTAGATGCTTTCAGTGAAAGTCACTGTAGACTAGGCCCGTGAGACCTTGTTCTCAGAGAACAAAGTGAACCCAAAGCTGTATGAGAGTGTTGGGAGGAGGGAGATGAAATAAGTTTCCATGGGAAGCAGAGGACAAAAATAATAGTAATTCCATTATGTTCGCTGTTCAAAAAAGACTTGGTGGTTTGAGTCAATTCAATCAACTACAACTGCCTGAAATCTGAATATCTATTCTTAATAAAACATCTTTGTTAGTTACTTAAACTAGGTGTCTACCATTTCACTTTTCAGAGGACCATGGATGTCTCACTCAGACTGAACATGTTACTTTTAGGATGTAACTGTAAGATGGGAAGAAACCTGTCCTTGGAGGACAATGACTGCAGGATAAGGTTAGAGAATCTGCTCAGGGCTGGGCTAGAAGAGAAATTTTATAAGATAAAGGTCAGGTGGTAGATATTGTCTGTGTTTCCCTTGTACTGTGCACACCACCTTTGGATAATAGACAACGAAACTATAAACTGCTCCAAGTTAATTCATGTCAATAAGTGAAGCATAGACATCCAGCACATGACCCAGATGAACCTAGTCTCCGAGGATAATGTGTAAAGCTAGTTACTAGCTCCTGCCTGCAGCCTTCCCCTACCAAGGAATGTACCTTTGTCTTCCTTTGCCTCTCCCTCCCCATCATCAGACATTACAATTTGCTCCTTTCTGTGGATTTACACAATCATAAAACTGTGCCTGCACTCAGAAATGTGAAATAATCCAGATTGTAAAACGTACAATTCTAAGAGAAGTCTTTTTCAAAATCAAGATAATGTGACAGAAGCAGGAATAAAGGGGTGGGAGTGGGTTGGGGGTGGGAACCACATGAGCTATGTGTAATAAATAGAGTGGACTTTTTCCTGAGCTTTTGGTCTCGTTCCTTTGACTGAGATGTTGCCAGAATGTGCATCTGGGTCTCTGTAAGAACACAATCCTGTTTCAGATGCTGAGGTGGAGCATTTGCCTAGGGTAAAAAAAAGGCAAAAAATAATAAGTAGATAACCTCTATGTGGGTACGGCTGAGTGTATAAAAGCAGCAAAAGGACAGGTTCCTGTCCCTAAAGAGGAATTTGCAAGAACAAGAGCAAAGTAACCCTCAGAGCTACATTTCACATGGCTGTGATTCTATTGCCTGAATAGGTGTTCAGGGACATATTAGTCACAACAGGTTGTCCTGCCTTGTGTTCCAGCTTCCCACCCAGAAGAGCATGGGTCTTACACGGGACTTATTTGCTGTGTTGGCACAGATGCGCTATAGCATCGTGATACCCTATGGCATCTCAAGTGGATGAAAAATTAGGTAAGAGCTGTCAGTGTGCACTTGCAGCTGAGAAAGCCAAGCACATCGTGGTCTGCATCAAAAGAAGTGTGGTCAGGAGGTTGAGGGAAGTGGTTTTTCCCCTCTGCTCTGCTTATGTGAGACCCCACCTGGAATATTGCATCCCACTCTGGGGTTTCCAACATAAGAAAGACATGGACCTGTTAGAGTGGGTCCAGAGGACGGCCACAAAAATTAGCAGAGGGCTGGAACATGTCTCCTGTGAAGAAAGTCTGAGAGAGCTGGGGTTGTTCAGCCTGGAGAAGAGAAGGCTCCGGGGACACCTTATTGTAGGCCTTCAAAGAAAGATGAAGAGAGACTTTTTACCAAGGCCTGTAGTGATAGGACGAAGAACAACAATTTCAAGCTGAAAGAGGGTAGATTTAGGGTGGACATAAGGAGGGTGATGAGACAGTGGAGGGTGGTGAGACACTGGAACAGGTTGTCCAGAGAAGTTGTGGAAGTGTTCAAGACCAGGCTGGATGGCGCTTTGAGCATCCTGATCTAGTGGGAGGTGTCCCTGGCCATGGCAGGGGAATTGGACTAGACAGATCATCTTGAAAGGTCCCTTCCAACCTAAACCATTCTATGACTCTGTGATTCTATGATGCTATCTAGTGCACATCTCTTTAGGCAACTAAACCTGCCTTCAGTCTAGCTTCTCATTTTTTTTGGTGGGAGAAGTGACAGCCATAATCTGAGTCTTGAAAGAGGTAGGAACACTGCAAAGGTAAAGGGAAAATACACATTTGAGGACAGATGAGGGGACAAGAGTATGTACGAATGGAGTGATGCTTTCTGTGGACACATGTGATATGGTTTCAATCTCCCTTCAAGCAGATCCCTTCTTACACATGCCGCTCCATTCAATGCAACTACTTGTGGAACTGGTCCAGCAGGAAAACCAGCAAGCAGTTGCATCAGCTCAATGCTTGGGACAGCAAGTTGTACCTCAGAGGCAAGAAACAGTGACTAGTGAAGAAACTTCATATCATCTATAACCCTGGAGAAAAATCTGTGCGAAATTTCTTTAGGTGAGCTCAGAATCTGGAAATCCTCTATCCTGAAGATGGACTAATACAAATGTTTCCTCTGCATTTAAGAAAAAGGATTATGAATGATCTGATTCACATGATCTGATTTACAATGAGAGTAAGCTCTTTATTTGCTGTCTCAAGAAGGCCAGTAGTCCAGCTTAGTGCAAACCCTAATACCTCTCAAAGCTGGATGACACAGGCATTTTACTGCTATTCATTACGTGTAAATACAGCACAAACTTGCAGCTGTCAACACAGCCAACGCTAACTACCAGGAAACGATCTGTCTGAGAAGGAAATTTTGCAAACTATCAAATCCCCACAATGTGCTAAAACATCCGTAGAGGCAGAGTGCCAGGGTTTATTATAAAATATGGACCATATGTTCTCTTGGCTTCCATAGTTTTGAAGAAGGAAATGTGTCATCAAATAATCCCGAAGGGAAGGGAGAATGTACTGGGCAGGGGAAGAATCATAATGATACTTCACTGGGATGGTACCTCAACATCTGCTTTCCTGAAGAGTGTGAAGGCTAAAAAGACCAATAGAGACATAAAAAGGGACTTGTTACTAGAGTGTGGATAGAAATAAACTTGGCAGGAACTCCACCATATGGTACCTCAGGAGATGTGATAGATGTAAGGAAAACCTGCTGTCATTCATGCTGGTACAAGAAACAATAACTGAATGTATGAATATCTCTTTGCTCTAATCAAGACAGATATGTCAAGACATGTATGTTTCACAAGACTCGGGGTGACCAGACAGGTAACCCCACCATCCAGTCTTGCTGACCAGTCTGTTAAACTAGCTCCATGGAAATGCAGTGTAGATATGGTTGGTGTTGAGTAAGAACTGAGTCTGGCAAGACAGATCCACGTAGGAAGGACACTGAACTGAGGCTGCTTCACTCTTTACCATCCCAAGCTGGTAACATTTCTTTGTAGGTTAACGTTTTCCTATGCTGATACCAAACAGTGCAGGTAACGCTTCGTGGTCCACTCCTGAATCCTGCTGTTGCAACACACTGAACTGCGTGGGCTATGGCAATTTTTTCTCCATTTACCTGACAGCTGATGTGACTAGTACGCAGAATGACTCTCACAGTTGGGTTCAGAGCCCTTTGGAGCTTGAAAACATGTTGACAAGCGGGCACTGAGAGTGAACCAGCAGTGCCTGAGGTGGGGAAACCAGTTAGTCCATTGGAAACAGAGACTGCAGGGCATGGTAGGTAGTCTCAAGTATATGCTTCTTGCTAGGTAGTATTAGGGGAGAAGCCAAGTTTGTTCTTGCAAAGTATGAGGTTGGCCAGTTGATTACAAAACATTTATGAAAGACACACAAACCAAAACATATTTTGCTTATTTTGCATATTTGCATATTTGAAGCACAGCCTGTCTGTCTGAATATCAGCTTTGTTCTGAGTTGCTCCGTAGGATTGTGTTCTGAGAGGAGTCTTGGCTGACTTTGCAGAGGGAAGAGCTCCACCAACACCTCCACCCTCTGAGGTGATACTCACAGAACGGACACTGGTTCTCTCTTCACTAAAGACCTTCTAATGCCTTGGCTGCCTTGAGGGACTGACACTCTATTTGCTTCTTAACATTACTTAGCATTGCAGAAATTCTTATGTAGAGGATTACATGCATAAAAGGTTATAAATATGTGACAGTTCCCTTTCAGATAGAACAGATTCCATGACTTTTGGTATAATATAAGTCTTTATACCAACTATGGTTATGAGCACTTATACTTCCTTCACCATTTCTTGGGGCACATAAAACAATCTCAATGAAGGGACATTGAGAGCGACGTTTCCTTACTTTTTTTTTTTTTTTTCTATGTGCGTGGATGAGATCAGGTTTCTTCCTCTTTTTCTCTAACTTTCCTAAAAGTTTATTTATTTGCATTCTTTAATTAGCACACGCTTTCTAATTTTAAGGCAGGATTTTTTTTTGGTTTTCAGCATTTCTGAGATTGCATTTAAAGTTTCTGAATCATACCTCTTAAACCATAGAAAAAAGCCATTTGCTAAAAGCACGATTTTCAATTTGCAGTGACAAAGGTACAGATATATTGGATGTCGTGGCAAGGTTTCAGTAGCTGCAGAGCTGCAGGGGTGGCCTTTGTAAGGACAGGTCGGGGTTGCCCCATGCTGGACACGGCTAGTTCCAGCCAGTTCAGCCGGTTCTACAATGGACCCACTCAAGGACACAGCTATGCTCATCAGCTGAGGTGGTGGCACCTCTGTGAAACCATGTTTGAAAGGGACAAAAATGCCAGATGGAGAGAGGAGGAGGGAACACAAAATGAAAAACAACAGAGGGAACACCAAGGTCAGAAGAGAAGGAGGTGCTCTATGGTGTGGTGTGAAGTACCCCATGCAGATTTTCCTGATAGAATTTTAACCCATGGATAACCTGTGCTGGAGCAGAGGAATGATGTGAGAAGGAAGGAGCAGCAGAGAAAAAATGCCGTGTGCCCCCTTCCGCCCCATGCTGCTTATGGTGGGGGTAGAGGAGTCTGGAGTGAAGGACTGAAGTTCAGCCTAGGAAAGGGAGGAGGAAACGTGTCGCTTTAATGTTTTGTTTCTCACTACCCAAATCTATTTTAATTGCCAATACATTAAGTTAATTTTCCTCATATTGAATCTGTTTTGCCCACAGCAGTCTTTAGTAAGCAATCTTCCTGTCTTTATCTTGACCCACAGGCTTTGTTGTTCCTGTTCTTCTAGTGTTTTCCCCCTTTCTCACCCCTGTTCTAGCAAAGTGAGAAGCGAGCAGACACCTGGGTGGGAGTTAAGCTGTTATCCGAGGCCAACCCACCACAGTGTAATACCCCTACATGGCATGCACATGACAGACATAGCAGATTGTGTATTTTTTCTGCCTTGTCTCACTATCCCAGCTTTCATGATTTTTGGAGTCTCCTACATGCTGGCTATTAGATGCTTAAAATTATGTCAATAATTTTGAGCTGAAACCTGCAGTTCCATGTGTTTTCCTCTGACATTTTGGAATAAATATTAGCAGCCCTAATTAAAAATTAAAAAAAAAAGGTTAACAGAAACAAAATTTCTGCTTTAGTATAAACATTCTTAAAAATTCATTCATTAAGAAGGTCTAGCATTTCTCTGCTTTGAGAAAATACCTATACTTTATTTGATGGTCTCACAACAAAGTTGTGCTTTTTGAAGTCTCTCTGAATAGCTCTTCAATGTTGTCCAGTTAGAAAGTTTTAGAGTTTCATTTTGCATGAGACTGGGATTAGAGATTGCAGTTCATTTCTCTAATGACTGCATTTGCGTGGTGCACAATTCACCTCCATGACGTGACCAGGACATCCCTTGTCCTTTGGAGCATACATGGAGTGCATGGATATAGTGACATGCCAGAACTTCAAAATGGCACATATAGCTTGGATTCAGGTATTGACCTTATAAGATTCCTCTTTCCTTCACTCAATTCATAGGCATAAAAAGCATACATAAATGCTGTGTGGGGACAGTCCAACATGATGCTTTTATTTCAGCCTTAAATACCGCAAGTTTTGTATCTCCCAACTAAGCACGGCAATTCTGAGGAATTCCTTCCTGTGACTTGACTCCCAGTGTACTCTGCCTCTGAGAAATGTGCTACTTCTTCATTTTTCTGAATTGGAACTAATAGAACCAGCATGGTGCAGCTGTGGGAGTGACTCAGCAGCGTGGCTCTGCATCTTCATGCACATGACATCCTGTGACAAAAAATCTTGTATTTTCGAGATAAAAAAAGTCTTAATTCCATTAATTTCTTCCTCAAGGGGAACTAAGATTATTTTCAAGGGCTAACAGTAAAATTGAGATTCCACTACACCAATCTGTCAAGATGACAAACATGAAAATCGTATCAAGAATATGTTATAGTTCAAATTTTATTGGATTCATAATTATCTTCATACTTCTAGGCAGAATTTAGGAGTATCTAAAGCAGGGCTTAAAATGTGAAACACATGGCAGATGAAGTGATGTTGATAATAATGGGGACTAATGAGAAATGTTTTGCTAAGGAGTGCATTTTAGTTTGTAGGTTTTTCCTCAAAATTGAAGAAGAAACTTGCAAATTCATAACTGGAGGAGGAAAACAGTAGAAATTCTTCGGGATCTGAGTATTTGACCTCTAAAAGTCCAGGGTGAATGGACTGTCATTTTCATTTAATAGAAAAAAATAACAATGATTGATGAAATAATCTGTTGAGGTTGTTTTGCTGGTTTTTGTTTCGTTTTGTTGGGTTGTTTAGTTTTTTTTCAGAGACAGTTTTGAGAGTTCTGCAAGGTCTGACAGTAGAAATAAGATTCACCTGCTTGAAATTATATGTTTCAAGTCGCTTTAGTTGGTTAAGTTTTCACCTGCAATTCTTTCTCCCTCTTTCAGCATCTGCTTGTAGGACAATGCACAAGGATGCATTGTTGCACTCATCAATATTTTCTTCTACCTTTAAAGTTCTATTCCATCATGCACTTCAACTTTATTGTCATGAATTGCAAAAGGTCTATTCTCTGGAAGACTGTACTTTAGCTGCCCCAAGGAGGCTTGATCATAGTGTTAGGCCTATCTTGGGGGGAAAACCCCACTTTTCATCTCCTAGTGACATTCAGTTGAAATTTAGACACTAAAAGTAAGCATAGGGTAGGTATTTAAAACCCCATTATAGACAATGGAGACCTGGATCCTCATTCAGTTGCCATTAGAATTTCCCTATTCAAGATAATTGCATAGGGTTGGCAACCATGATAAAGAGCCTAGAGAAAACTCATATCTTGTTTGAAGAGTGGTTGGAGGCTTAAATGGAACTACAGGTGCCTAGGTATACAGAATCATAGAATCACAGAATCTTCTAGGTTGGAAGGGACCTTCAAGATCATC
>JAOXJM010000001.1:198928624-198940826 GCA_026413425.1 Tringa solitaria
TGGGGCATCCACAGCTTCTCTGGGCAGCCTGTTCCAGTGCCTCACCACCCTCACAATAAAGAATTTCTTCCCAATATCTGATCTAAGTCTCCGCTCTTTCAGTTTAAAACCATTACCCCTTGTCCTGTTGCTCCACTCCCTGATCAGGAATCCCTCACCATCTTTCCTGTAGGCCCCCTTTAGGTACAATGTGCTATTTCATTTTTCAGAAAAATAAACTGTATCCCATCCTACAGGGAGAAAATTAAGCCACCCATCCTTGCTTCTAAAATGACAAATTCTGTAAGCCCATGTCAGAGTACTGACCACGCTATATGTTTTTTTTCTCTGGCTTTGTCTGGTCCTTGGTTATTAGGAGAAAAGCAGTGAAAAGAAATCTAGGCTCTCCAAAGGCAACTACTACTGGGGAAAAAAATCATTTATGTTGGTTTAACTGAAAACAAAATTTGGACTTATCTGTCTGTTTCTCCCACTCTTTTTTCTCCAACCAGCCTCCCACTTCTGTGGATCATTTATCCTCTCCCTCCTCCTGCAATGTTTTCCTTAAATCATATCTTCCCTCAAGGCTTTGTTATATGTCTTTTCCAAGAACATTTTGTGTTTCAATTCGTCTGATGCATTATACCTGTCTGAATGAGGTAGCACATTTGTCAGGACACAGGCCCCACCTTTTAACTTTGAGTGGAGAGGTGGGAAAATTTGTAACACTGTAGGAATTATTTACAAGTTTAAGCTCTGTGCTTTATTTTTTCTCCCATAAATACAAGTTCTGTTCTCATTAATGATCACGCCAGCATGTCACAATTATAAACAGTTATTGTACCTTGTGATTAGAGTTGCACAGCAGCAGCTTTAAGCCAGGGATCTCAAAAAGTTTTGCAGTCCTGTACTACCCCATTTAAGAGACAGGTAAACTTTACTATTACTTTCTGACAGACACTGAACTTCAGTAGTTTGCTCATGATTTGTCAATATCTGGGCTAAAAACTAACCCAAACATCTACCACTTGTTTTCTGTGAACAGCTTTCTGTAAGATTCAGCTCCTCTCCCACTAGCAATCTCGGGATTGGGATGTGGCTTTTGCTGTTGAGTGCAGTGAGATGCTGCCTTAGACCAAAACCTAATATTTATAGAATAAAAGTCAGGTCAAATGAATCACAGTTTTGGTGGCCATGTCATTACCAAAACCTAGGAAGTTTCTTAAGACAGAAAGACAAATAAAAGAGGATAAGGATGTGGTTATGTTTATATTGCTGAAGTGGCCTGAGACACAGGACCAGTGCTGTGTTGGTAGTGTGCCAAGGGGCTGGACTGGGGCTGAGCTCTCTGACACACTGCCCAAGCACTGCACAGGAGCAGCACGTGGCCTGACCCACTCCTGCTAAACCAGCTGAGCACGACTGCTTCAGTTTTGGTTCCCTCTGCCCTGCACAGCCCTCCAACAGTGCCCTCAGGTCTCCCTTTTCAGGGTATGCAACACAAACCCTCCGCTTCCCACTGTGAAAACGCTTCCCTACTGGCCTGAGACCCACAGCTTCACACTGGCTATGGATCTGAACTTGGAAAAAGGACCCGTGTGAACAAAGTAGTAATTATAGTTTAGAGCCTGCAAGGGTTGCACTACATTGCACTGGCAAGAGATTCAGGCCCTAAGTTTATGTAGCCTTTGCCCCAGCTTCATGGCAAGATAGTCTCCCAGCAAGGTGTTCTCTGACTTCAGTTTTATATAGCAAGCCAGATGTAGTCCGTGATGCAGATGTAGTCTATGGTACAGTCAAGACTATATAAACGAGGAATAGAATTTCATGTGTTGATTCATACACCCTGAACATAGCATCTCTTTAGAGAAGGACCATATGAAGATTATTTTACCCAGGCTCTGCACCAAAGCTGCTGAAGACGACCAATATGTAATCACCCCAGACAGTGAAACTAATAGGACAAGAAGAAAAACAGTCTTACATTTGTCAAAGAATAAGAATGTGTATTTAAACTGAAATCCTGTACTTTCATGCTTTCTGAGCTTTTCCTACAATTTAAAAGACATTTTCAACCTGTGCAAAAGTGATACGGATGCTTAACCAAGAGTCGAACCATCAACAGTTTGAGCTGGCATAGTTCCAGCTAAGCCAGTGGCATTATAGCAATTACATTCAAGTACAAATCTAGCCCAATAAACAAACAAAAAAAAATCATCAAATTGTGACTGAAATTGTCTGGACTGATAACTCATTAAACAGCATTTCGTATTGTTAGGCCAGTGTCAGTTATAATGGAAGTGAAATTGCAGGGTTCTTTTAAAATCACATTAATGAACAAGGCATGTTCTTATCTCACACACAGATGATAATTCCATGTCAAGGGAAAATGGCACATCCTTTCCCTCTACCTCAGTCTGCCAGCTAATCACTCCTGGTGGAGGACATTGGGGATTCCCATGTGCTGGAGTGCAGCCAGCAGCGGGATAATGCAGATGAACTTGAATGGAAGGACAAGATTCGGGACACTTCAGGGGGATTTCCATTCTCAGCTAAATGTCAGTGCTCATTCAGGCAGGTCAAATCATGTTCTTTAATAAGCCAAATGCAGATTGCTGCCATTGCTATAGCAGCTCAATGCTGTCCAGGCCCATCCTTTGCTAGATGTGGGATACTGAGTGAAAGACAGGCTCAATAAATTGTTAATGTATTCATTCTCCAGGCAGGTCAAATGGTAATTAACCTCATGCTCATCCCTGCTGCTTTGAGATCTAACTCAGTATCCACCATGGAGCTACAATTTGATCCGGCAGCCACCATGCAGGGGAGGTGATAAAGGCGTGCAGAGCCTGGAAGGGAGGGGACAGGCTGAACAGGCACCTCTTTGAACAGGGTGGACCCCGCCGCAGCCAGCACTCTGCGTACTGGGATGGCTGTGAGCACTGGAGCATCCTAGGACACAGAGGGCAGTCTCTAACACGGCCGCGCTGCCTAGAGCCCTGGCTTTGCAGCGTCAGTCAACCCTCCTGTTGTGCGGAGCCAACCTTGCCTAATGGATGAGGTGTTCAGGGGTGGCTCTCCTGATGGATGTAGATGCAAAATAAAATGCTTCTTTCTCAGGCAAAGAGTTTCATTACTCCTGTGTTTCATTACTCCCACAGCAGTTTTTCCTTTGGAGATCTTTTCTGGAAAGGCTGGACCTGCCAGCGTGTTTTCTGCAGTGCTGCTTGTCTCTGGCAGAGACATGAAGATCCATCAGCAATAGGCTTAGTTCCATGCTGTGGTACTGTGCTACAAACTGGGAGAGAGAGGAAGGGTAGCTTTCATTCCAGGCAAACCTGCTTTCTCTGTCCCCTTTTGTGTGACAAAGTTTGTGCTTTTAAGGATGAGATCATGGCAATTTGTGTTTGTGGAACAAGGAGAGACCCCAAGAACATGTTTCCCTCCTGCTCCAAGCACAACATTTTAACCTTAAATTCTATGGTATTTACAGACCAAGGGAGGGGAATTTGCAAGCTAATGCTCCTTTGCCATTTGAATGCCTTTTGAAAAACTGCTTTCCTGGCCTGCCTGTGGGATTAGGACTGGGTATTATAACTGTCCAGAGATGCAAAAGCTATAGAACAGAGGACTTTTCCTACAGCATGCCACAGGTCACTGTCTCATTAACACTGGCTTGGATGGCTTTTCTGCTGGCAGATTATAGATGTGAAGAGGCATTAAACGTTGAACTCTAGCGCTGATCAGGTTAAAAATTAGATACTCAAGCTGAATCTGGTCAAATTTTGCCAGAAAACATAATGAAAAATAAGCTCAGGTAACAGGAATAAATTTCATTTAATCACTCAGCAGTCAGTTAATATGTTACATGGGATACGCCTGTTATAAAACAGCCCATGTAATTGCAAAACATTCAACAGTACTGGAGTGATACTGGCACTAAGTTTTCCACAGTTTCTAACAGAAAGATCTGCCTCTCTTTTAAAATTTGTGTGCAGGACTGACTGGACATATTAAATATCTCTGTGAATGCACCATGGTGTGGGCTGCAGGGTAGCAAGGACATTGCAGGTACCCTGCACTAGAAAAGATGAGGATTATCCCATAGTTGGAAAGATCTCACCTATATCTCAGCAAAGTACTTGTCCCTTACAGCATCTATTCCTCCTCTGCCCTTTAATGTATTAGAAGATACTTGCTAGATTTCATGTAGAAAAATTCTAACATTTTGCTGTTTTCTCTTGCTGAGTGGTTCTGCAAAAATAGGGACTGTATGCTTCCCTTTGGCTTGGACAGTCCCTAGCTCTGCTGTTGCAGTCTCTGTAGGTCCTTAGTGGACTGAAAATAGATACTATGCTTTTAACTTATAAACAGTCCTTTTATGGTGTCACACAGATGTTCACACTGGTGAAAAAAAAAATAAAAAGAGAAGGAAAACATGAGAGTTGCTGCTGTTATTCCACACGTGTCAATATGGATTATAATGACTGCATCTTCCTTAGGGAATCTCAAGGCTTCGGTTGATATGTTTAATGTCACATTTGTTTTTCTGAGGAGTCAACAGTGAAAAAATTAAACAGTAGATTCAATAACAGACCTTCTTTCTCCTAGCTGTTGAAATGATCTGGCTATCTGGAAGAGCACTGACAGAACAGATTGCAAATTGAAATTCATCATACATAGGGTCTGGACTCTGTGTTCAAGGAGTCTCCTATAGCACAAGAGTTTAGGCCGAGGACCAAACCTTGACAAAGGCTGCAAACTGACTCTCAGGACCCTGTAGCCCACAGATTTGGTCTGGATTCTTTATCACCTGCAGTAACTTCCCTAAAGAAGACAAGCCATCTCTTGGACTGGTTCATGGTGGCTAATCAGCCATCATCTCCAAAGGCACCAGATGTTGTCATTCGTTCACTGGATGTTTGAAAAGCAATGCATGTGAGTAGAGAATATTTGTCAGTAAAGCAGCGGGTGGATTTTCCAGTCTTTTTTCACCTAGGTAGCTAGGATACCTGCTAGGTCACATCAAATAATGAGAACTGCATATCTTATCATTGTTTTCTGTGCAATACAAATATTTCTTCCGATGTCTGACACATGACGATGGTGAAAATGTGTTTAAAGCAGCAAAAGAAAAATTAGAGCACATGAGCTTACTTTAAGGTTTAACACATGGCCCTATTACACGTGAAAGCAATAGTGCTGGGGCTGTAGAATCCATCTCAGCTTGTTTCATCCAATTAGAGAAGGAGCTGCAGAGAATTAGCAGGACTCCTGCCCTCCCTTTACATCTGTTCCAGTGAAGAGTAATAATAATGTTCTGAGGCCACCTGCTGTTTACTTTCAACACCTACATGTTCATGTGTAGGGTAATGTCCAAGAGAGGTCTTTTCTTAATGGCCAGAAAGTATTCCTGATATTAGTTAAGGAAGTCAAGGTACATTAAAAATGGAACTTGCTCTACTTTAATTGCCATCGTTTTATAAATATCATCCTCCTCAACTTGTTAATGTGGTTTTTTGTGGAAAATAACTATTATCATCTTGATAATTTTTTTACTTCATTAACAACTTCTGCAATCTCCATAAGAATACTGTTAAAAGAGCCAGGTCCTCCCAGAGCTTCTACTTTCAAGAACTCAGGAAGAGTCTGGATGCACAGAGTGACATCCTAGCTCCACTGACTCACAAGCAATTATTCCCCTTTGCATCAAGAGATCTAAGTTAGGGTTTCTCTCTCTCTCTGTTCATCATAACAGGAATTTGCTGATCCCATGCTGTTAAATCCATCTGCTGCCTCAAGCTTTGGCTCGAATCAAAATGAATAAAAGAAGAAGAGGAAAAAAGGAGGAGGAGAATCAGAAGCTGTTATCCACAAAATGTTCCATACTGAAAGCCTCAAGCTGAGCCTGTGGAGGGCAACCACTGCAGTACAAATGGAAAGAAAGCTGAAACTCCAGCCACTACAATTTTCTGCCTATTACTAATAGCAGGACTCAGTTGACTCTTTTACACAGGGACTCCCATTTACGCATTTGTTATACATTTTCAGCTGCTATTTAGGCATGGGCTCTCAGTTCTTGTTATATATATATAATACAGGTCCCACTCTTCTTCCCATTAAACAGGGTCAATTGGATGCTCAGCCCTCCTCTTTCAATCTTATCTAGCAAGCAATGGGACATTCAGGTCTGCTGACAGCAGTCCCTTTCACCAGCATCTGGCTTATAAAGGCTTCAATGCCTCAATCAATCAAACATCAGTCAATTAATGCACCAATGCATTATTCTTTTTTGGTCTATTCTGTTTCACTAAAGCTCTCTTCTGTCTAAGCTATATTCTTCAGACACCTGTTGAAATCTGTTTTCCCAAATTTATCTCTACTTAATTTGCCATACCTTGCTGGCTAGCTGGACCTTCACTGGGTAGGAGGTCTAGATGTGCAGAACCACTGCTGCTGGGTACAGTCTACAGATCCTAAGAGAAAATTTACCTAACATGTTCTATAGAGTTGCAGTCACCCGTCTCCAAGGAAGATGAAAATGACTTGAAGCATGTATAGTCTGATATTCTTTTCAAAATTCTTATTAAAATGGGAGAAAATGGGAGAAATCTTAAAGTATTGGCAAAGTGAAAGCAAAGACTGAGTATGTTTGCTAGCCATAAACACTTCAGAAGAGTAAACACAAAGGAAGGAAAACCAGAGGCATAATCTGGAAAATCACACTGGCATGTGAAAAATTCTAGATCAATCCTAAATCAAAACAGAGGAACCATGACATCTTTCTCCTAATGTACCTGTCTGAAACTTATGGGAAAAAATGTATTTTTATGAGGAATCTAAATTCTGAAGAAGTACTGGTATTCCCATATTGAGAACTAAAATATAACTACAACTTCTAAGAAGTACTTGGGCATTTGTACTTTGCAGAAAATAACTATATTAAACCTCATTGTAATAAGTAACTGTATTTACTGAAATTTGAGAAGACCACTGAAAATTGCAAGTATTTTTTATTGTTTTCCTTACCGGATGTTAAAACAATACCTTAATATGATGATGCAAGAGGCAAAGGTTAATGAGTAGCTGGGTACTTTGCTGTATGCACTCCCTTTCCTCTCCATCAATGCAATATAATTAGAAGTAGCTTACCTTGAATTACCTTTTCCTTTTAAGTAAAAATTATCAAAACTTGCTTCCCTAAATCTTCCCTAAGAATTTACAAGGCCATGTTGAATTCAGAAAAATGAAGCAACTTCTGAAATGAAAGCTAAGTGGTATCTCGATACCAGCAACCATGACCTGATTACTCTGAACTGGTGAAGATGGAGATACCTTTACCTTACTGTTAAAGGTAATCATATCTGTTACTTGAACTCATTAGAGCATTTAACTTTCTTTGGCATTCCTGTTAAAAGTCAGTACTGTGCCACAGAGCACAAACTGAATGGATTAAGCCCTTAATAAGTGAGGTTACATTCATACCATCTTTTCAGAGCCAACACAGTTAAAAATGCTGGAGATCATTTCACCTGCTTATCCACTTCCATGCAGCCACAGTGCCACTTGCAGGCAGAATGTGAGCCACGTGTCCAGTGTCCGTACTGCTTAAAGGTAGTTTGAGAGTAAGCTGTCTACTCATTTCATCAGTCTTGGCAGCAGACCCCTTCCTTGGGGTCCCTCCAGGAAGGACTAGCAATAGGCCCCAAGATTTATTTCAGAACCACCCTTGACATGGATCCAAGCAAGAAAGCAGATTACGGTGCAGAATCAAAAAGAGGATTGGCTCACACTCTGTGTAAAGGTCTTAAATATAAGAGATGGTAGGAAATGTGAATGACATCTGAAACTGGTTTTATCAAGTATAAGCCCTTTGAGGTAGTTTAAGCCACTAAATCACTTCATCCAGTATCTATCTGAAATCACTGCAGATTGTCAAGCTGCAAACCAACATAGTCAATGCAAACAAGAATATGCAGACAGAATGACTGATCAGGACTGCTTAGTATCCTTAGTTCATCCAAGCTGTGTTTTAATGAAGCCAACAGCAAAGTTACACATTTAAGTACAAGTACAAGGTGGTAACACCATATAGACAACACACAGAATGGAAGAGTGACTCCTAAGAAGCAGTGATTGTGAAATGTTGTACAGACTGCATTGAACATGTGGTACTACAAAGAACTAGTATCACATCTGGATCTATAATCAGGAAAATAATTAGTGGACATAGTCAGACTGTTTTTCCCATTGTGCATTTGGGACAAATAAACCCAGCACTGGAGTATTGCATCGTTTCAGGGTTGAATTTTTAGATTTGTAGCCGATCAATAATAAGCCGCAGTAATATGTGAGGGCTGAAAGAAATTCTTCTCTGGGACCAAATTAATGAGCTTAGTGTGTTTAGTTTGTTAAAACAAAACCTAATAAATTGTTTCATTCTATAAGATCACCTCAGAGGAATACTGAACTTTAAAGAATTAGAGAGAAAGGAATAAAAAGAATCGATGCCAGAAGGTAGAAACGATCATTTGCAAATGAGGAATTAGGCAGAACTTTTTCTGTTGGAAGTGATTCATAGAAGGAACAAACTAGCAAGGGAACGAATGGGCTCTCTGTTCCCTGATACCTTCATATTTGGACTAGATGCCAGTCTGGAAGGTTTCCTTTAGTCTAACACAAGGTTTTTCCATGCATCCCTGGGTGAAATGCAGTGGCCTGTGTTATGCCAGGCGTAGTGAATCACTGAGTATTTTGCCTTATACCTCTATAGTTGTGTCGTCTCTTGCCTCCATCTCCAGCTTGCCTGCATAAAAACTGAGTAACAGGAAACCTGAGCACTTCAGACCAGTTATTGTTATTTATCTTGTCCACAGGCCCTCTCCTTGAGTGCAGTGATCTATTCAAATGTCAGGGCGCAGGTAACAGACAAGCCCTCTCTTGTCTTATACTGATCTGGCATACACCGTTCACATTGCAAATGTACTGTGCAAGCATTGTTGCAGATCTAAAAGGAAGCAAAATTGTAGTGGATGCGCATTTATTCCTCTCTCCTCGAACGGGAGGAAAATTTTCCCTAGTTTTCTTCATTCTGTTAGCCCCAGAAGGAAGGTAGGAAGAAGGTTATACCAATATATGTATTTAAATGCTTACACCAGTATAACACAAATTATGTGTACTTAGAGCCACATATGTTAAGTACAGGAGGTCAAAATAAACTGCAATACATGTAGCTTTATCAACAGCCAAAATTTCTTAACAACCCATGTATTAATGATAAAGTTCTGTAATTGTGAGTTCCATGCCTTGAAAATCACCTGGTGACTCACGGATGTTGTCAAGTTATGTGAAGTTTTCAAGACAGCTAGTCTGCTCAGTGATTTCCATTTTTAATTTTTTAGCAGTCTGCCTATGAAGATTCCTTATATCATGTATTGACATAGGAACAATTGATGTTAATGAGAAATAACTAGCATCTCCTCATCATTAATACTCCCCAGTCATACACAATAGCACAATCAACAATCAGGTTGACATTTGCTTCAACCCATTTCCAAAACAATTTTACCTATTATAATTACATCTGCAGAACAAATCTAGTGCCCATGTACGCTATTTACACACTATTTTATTGAAGATATTGCCAGGACACAAACTAAGGGAAAAAAAAATCAGTTTAGCATTAGTTATCAATTTACCATTCCCTTGTTTATTTTTTCGTCATTTAAGTTTCTACTATAGTAAGTCTAAAGTTAAAAATAACTCTGGATGCCAGTTCTTCTTCAAGGAGGAATACTGACAACAAATCTCACTCGTTTCTCAATCAATTTGCTTCTTTTTCAGAATATTCCCTGGGAAGGATTTATATAAAGTGTGTCTGTATGTTCACATTATGGCCTTTCAATGTGTACAGTGGGCTTATAAGGAAGATGGAGAGAGACTTTTTTTACCAGGGTCTGTAGTGACAGGACAAGGTACAAGGCTTTTAAACTGAAAGGGGGTGGATTTAGATTGGACATACGGAAGAAACTTTACAGTGAGGGTGATGAGACACTCAACAGGTAGTCCAGGGGGGCTGTGGGTGTCCCATCATTGGAAGTGTTCAAGCTGAAGCTGTATGGGGCTTTGAGCAGCCTGATATAATAGAAGGTGTCCCTGCACTTGGCAGGGAGGTTGGACAAGATGATCCTTAAAGGTCACTTCCAAACAATTCCATGACTCTATGATTCTTTGATTCTAATGTAAAGATGGGAAAGAAAATGAGGACATAAGAGTCTGCATGTATGAATAAACTGATAGAAAGCACTTGAATGCAGTATAAAGAGACAGTGATGCATTATTTATCTTCTAAGAAAAGGACAGTGTCTACAAATGTGGGAACTGTTTGATGTGACCCATTGGTTCATGACTGCCTTTAGTTTTCGTCTAAGTTTATTTCAGCTTGAATGTTGTGTTCTTCTCAGAGTGTGACAAAGTTGCCTTTAAGGTGAGATGGCTAATTTGCATTCTATGGTCATCATCATAGTAATTTCTTGCCCACTGCTATTTTTTTAAGAGAGTAGACCAAAACTGCAACCAGTTACATCCTGTGCAACCTCTTTGACTTCAGTAAGACTGCATGGACTATAAAGTAGTGCAAAAATTGGTTGAAACTTTGTGGTCTTCTTTGGGAGCATGTAACACATGCACTGGTACAAGAAAAAAACATTTATTTCATAGAAGAACAATCACCTGGATTCCTTAATAGCCACATGAATACAATAAACCACATGAAAAATTGGTGTCCTTGGATTTTCTTGCACAATTGAAAGTGCCATTTTAAGTGGCATGATTCATAACTACTCAAATTCTGTACTTTTACAAAAAGCATTTATAAATTATTTGGAGTACAGGGTGTTAAAAATGAGTAAGTAGTGCTTAGAGTTATTTTTATTAGAAGAGACCACATTAATTAGCCCTGGTATGGAGGGGAGGAGAAGTTTCTCTTGAATGCTCCACTCTGCAGTGCATTATTAATTTTCTTATTTGTTCCTTTTTAGCTCATTAGCTTTTAAATGTTATAGTTTAATGCTGAGGTGAAGCTGGAAGTATCTGTTCACTCTGCCATCCATTTCAAGCAATCTCACAATCATTGTCATTATGATTAACTTATATTGT
Organism: Tringa solitaria; assembly: GCA_026413425.1. Classification (NCBI taxonomy): domain Eukaryota; kingdom Metazoa; phylum Chordata; class Aves; order Charadriiformes; family Scolopacidae; genus Tringa; species Tringa solitaria. The sequence continues at coordinate 198,939,761 of JAOXJM010000001.1, forward strand.
GGTGGTACCCAATCTAGGACAGGGGTGCTATCACCACACTCTGTCGTGATGACAAAACTGAACACTTAAAGACAGATTTCTTTCTGTAGCACTGGGGGAGAACAGAAGTATGCATTGATGAAACTATCGTAGAATCAGAGAATCATAGAATCGGCTATGTCATATGATGATTGATATCTGGAAAGAGAACTGAAGACTGAGAGATTTCTTCTCCAGGTAGGGTGTTGTGTTGTGTAACCTACAACGTAACACTGTCTTTGCACTCTGACTCATGGCCAAACAGTTAAAGTTTAACAACTAAAAAAAAAAGTTGGGAAAAAGTTGGAAAAAATACATAGTAACAGCTTCATAAACTGTAATCAGCCTCACTGAAAATGTGATTTGGATGCACAAGAGAAAAACCAATATGCTTACCTACTCCAGCAGTCTCACCTTGTGAGGTGGTGGAGACTGACTTTTCATTCCTTTCCTCTGATAGTTTGTTATTATAGCACCAGGGCTTGATTCACCAGGATCTTGACCCTCAATGCAGTGCTTCAGGCAAGCCTTAAAACGCAACCATCCTCTGATACAGTGGAGTTTAAAATTCAGTTGTTACAGGAATGGATAGCTAAGGGAAGAGCCAGGCTATGAACGTCTTCATTGTACAAATGCTGGTGTTTTATATGGAAGTTTCACCTATGGAAAACACGTTAGCAGATAGGACCAAGCAACTCCACCCAGCAACTGCATCTACTCTTCAAAGGCAGCAAGCTCAAGAAGGAAGATAATTAGAAGACTAATGCAAGTATTGTGGACTGGCATGCCCAATACCGGATATGTCTTCAAGACCTTTAAGCTGTTACTTCATTTGGCAGGATACTCCTTTGATTAAGGAATTACTAGGTTCACACTTTTGGAAGAGATCTCCCACATGAGATTGTACAACATTCTATGGCTTGTGGTTGTAAACAATTCTTTTTACACTATTCTTTTGATACGGGCAAAAACTTGAGTATAAGAAGTTCCACGTAAACATGAGGAGGAACTTCTTTACTGTGAGAGTGGTAGAGCACTGGAACAGGCT
>JAOXJM010000001.1:198948366-198958472 GCA_026413425.1 Tringa solitaria
GATGCTCCAGGCCCCTAATCATCTTTGTAGCCCTCTGCTGTACCCTCTCCAGCAGCTGCCTGTACTTCTTGAACTGGGGAGCCCAGAACGGGAGAGAGTACTGCAGACATTGTAAAGAAGCATCTGTTTCTGTCTCAAAAATGTTTCCACATATAGAAAAAAATTACCAGCTTCAAATCTGAATGATAACTCAAAATATAAAATTTTCATTGTGAACATGAATTATGACAATGTTTTGGTTTGAGCTGATAAAAGCACCGTTTTCTCAATCATCTGGAGGGTTTTAAGCACATTTTAATCCTAATTTTAATTTTAATTCATAGTGTTCATGGCTCAAATTAAATCTCTAAAGGAAAACCTATTTTTGCCTGAAGAAAACCAAATCCAACAGCATCAAAATTAGATGTTTAGACAACTTGTATTGTCTAGACTTCTTCTAGAAGGAAAAAAATATGTTTGGCTTCATTGAATAGACATTTGTTGAGAAAAACACAATTGTTTTCCAGCAATTCTAATTTGCTTTCATGAAAAAACTACTTTGTATTTTCTGTAACATTAACTATCTCAGTTGTGTTGGTAAAAAAGATTGAGTGATACTAACTACATAAGGACCTGGTTAGCCTGACTTTCCTATGAGTGTCTTAGGAATCAGCAACTGGGTATTTTGGCTCATTCCCAGTAGGAAAGACTGTAAAATGATTGAAGCTTATGATAATATCTTTACTGTATATCTGCACAGCATCATGTGCAAAGCAGATTTACTCTCAGTTGGGGTCTTGAAGCAGAACTCTGATAATAAAAGATAATAATTAACTGGAAAGGATAGAAAGCAGAAATGCATAATTTTAGCCTAGGGGATCTCGCTTTTGCTCTGTTGCACCGATGGAGGTGATTATCTGCCATGTATGTTTTTCAGGGGATAAAACTTAACAATATTCAGATAAAAAAATCTAAATTGTTAAGGATAAGTATGTCTTGTACCATCTTGTGTTGGATAGCAGTGCCTTCCAAAACACATGAATGCCTTGGGAGTGTCTGAGGGAGAGCTAGTGCATTTTAAATGGAAAAGCTTTCATTCAAAAAGTGTCTTTTCAAAGTCCAAAATGTTGTTGAAATACTTGAACTTGTTTTGAAAATGTCATGTTTTTTACAAAGGAGGTCATCGAAGGACAGGTTGTACCTTTACATTTTTCCTCCAGCACAACAGATCCACTCCACAGTAGTTGTGCCAGTTTAGGTAAGCTAATTTCAAGTGAATTGCAAATGTTTTGCGTTCACAACTGCTCATGGCTAAGCAATTGCATGAGAATAGATATTTCAGCATAACTGTTCCTGAAAAATTATCTGCATAAAATTGTTTACTTGCAAATAAGTATTCAAGCATGAAATAGCTACTGTCCTTTACCTTCATAACATGTATTAATCTGATTTCACTGCTAGATGTAGATGGACACACTATAAAATTCCCGTTTTCCATCCAAAGGTTGAATATAGGGTGGAGACGTAATAAAGGGTTTAGTGAGAAAAACAAAGCTTTCCCTTAATCTGAGCTGCTGCATCAGGTACATCCTGTGGTTTGTCCTCAGGTGAAACATATGGTGGTGAGCAAACCTTTAAAGTCCCTGCAGAGCCTCACCTCTGTTTTCAGTCACTGCAAGATCCTGGCCACTTCTGCTTTGAATGTTCTAGTGGTCTGGGCAACCAATATCACCTCTTTTCTGAAGTATGTCCTAGTCTTAGGGTAGAGCTCCAAAGCATTTTTCCCAGCTTCAGGGTCCCCAGGAAAAGCACAGTTTTTTTCCTTGTTTTGTTTTAATCCCAAATCAAATCATACCATGATCCCTTCTGCTCCTTTTATAGCTCTGTTGGCACAGCAAGGGGGAAGGGGAAATGTGATGCTCAGGAGACTACACCATGAGTGAGAGGAGGTTTGAAATTAGTAGGAACATTCATTTTATCCCCTAAAATCTTTAAAATATTTTTACCTCTTCGGTCGAGGTATTTCTGCATTCCCTAGACTGCAGATTCTGCTGCGGAACATGGCTCATTGCTTTTTAGCCCAAGAAACGAAAATGGCCCCATTAGTAGAAAATTATATTAATTAGATTGCTATTCAAGAACATTAGAAAATATTAGTGTCTTTATGTGGTTTTAGTATTTTCAGATGCTGTCTATTTTATCTAACAAGGATCATTAACACTAAGGGAACAGTTCTGTTTTCTTGCACATGTTGCTAAACAAATCATAATATTTCAGGTATATTACACAGAACACACTAAAATGAAATACCTCACCTTTAAAAGCTCACAGTACCCTCATCATTATACAAGTCCAAATTTTGATACTCTTACTTACAATAAATACGAATTGAATATATTATTCTGGAATCTGTGCCATTAAGAATAATGGAGTAGTTGACATAGTAATATACTGCTTGCCAGGAATAAGGATACCTGCACTGGTCCTTGTCTGTTGGTGATAAAATAAATAGGATACTAATGTAGGCTTATGCTAAAATAAAATGTGCCATCAGACATTATGCTTCACAGGAGATAAGCCTGCTTTCCACTTTTCTAGGCTGCTGCTAACCTCATCTTGTGGGACTAGCACATTTGTCCTCATCTTTTCTTGCATTTACCACAGAGGCCACACTCCATTATGTTGTTCCTGTGAACAAGAATGGTAGAAGTCAACGTGGTATTTAGAGCTATGAGGGGATCTAAACACAGATAAGTGGACACTGTATGAGCAGAAACATCCTGCCTATCACTTCTGTGCATGAATAAAAGAACCATAATTGGCAGCACTTTATATAATGGACTGTTTTCCGATCTGCCTTCAGCTGCAGAGACATTAATTTCCTAAAGCTGCCATGATGTGATAGGCCTTTGCACTTAGGTGAGACTGAAGTGTGCCAGGGGCCAGGGTCTCCTTCTGGAGAGAAGAGGGGCTTCTCTCCATTTGCCCTTTTCAAGCATCCAGAAGTCATATGCGTGTTGTTGCTGTCCCTTCAGTCCCTCCTTGGCTTCTTCTCATGCTGCCTGCAAGTTCATGCCAGCCCTGTAATGCTTTCAGCAGGTCTCTCTACAAGCTCCCATGTCATCACCAGGACACCCAGATGTCCTTTGGCTGGAGAGGACTGTGCTTTAGTAAACCCTCAAAGGATACAGACTTTTTCAAACTGTACCCCAGGAACCTGCGAAGACCTCCAGAGGTCCCTTCCAACCCCATATCATTCTCTGATTCTGTGACTCTCAGTCTTCAGAAAATAAGCAGCATGATGTTAAAGAGAAACATGGATCAGGGAGACAATCTCTCTCTTACAGCAAGAACAGTCAGAAAGGGATGGCAGTGAGAAATCTGAGGTGCCACCTGGTAGATGACTGACTGTCGGTCCTTACTGTACCCAAGGCCAAAACCGTGGCCTGATTCACCAAGGGAATTATTAGTAAAAGCTTTTTTCTCTGGTTCAGTATCTTTGTTGAATTCAATAGTAGAGGTTTAAACACTAGTTTCTTATCACTCATTCCCAAGTTCCCCTCCTCTCTGTTCAATATAATTGCCTCACTCGAGTAGTCCCTCCCTGCCCAGCCAGCGTGGCAGCCCAACACCCCATATGTGTGTAATGTGGGAGAGGACCAGCAGAACCATCCTGCCTAGCAGCTGAGATGCCTTCCCCAGCTCCTCTAAGAATGCACTTATTTTTCAGTGTAGGTGTGTGCACAGTCATGTCTTTTCCTCTAAGTGAGTGGGTTTTCCTCCATGACCAGGAGGTGACTTGACCTTTGATAAAGAGTTCTGAGCGCTGTGTTTGCCAGCGGGACACAAGGTGACACATATGCTATTTTTATTCTGTGCTATGCTTGGTTTCTTTCTGGCCATGGCTACGCAAAAGAAGAGGAACTCACGGATGTGACTGACGTGCTTGATAATTCTTTTCAACCAGAGCTCACTGATGTAAATTTTTATTAAAAAGCCAAACAACCTGCCCCTAGTCCCTACTGATAAACACACCTCCATGTCTGCATTGTCCCCATTGCCAAGCCCAAGTGCTGCTGGTAGTCCATGCAGGAGCGAGCATCAGATTCCAGCTTTCTTTTGTCGTGGGTTCATGGATTCCAGTTACTGCTGGCAGATTCTCACAGTTTGCATCAGTTTTCTTTTAGGCACTGGAAACAACAGCAACTGCCGCATGCTGAGCACTGCTGATATAATCATCAAATTTGTTAGCATTTTGGTAAATATTGCTCTTGGTGGAAACAAGCAAAGACACAAACAGAAACCTGGCCAGCGTTTTGCAGATATAGCTGGGTCTTTTCATCAGAGACCGCAGAAGAAGGGAGTCCATGCAGTGGAGGGGATACTAGAAAGGTTTTTGGGAAGTCCTTGTTGGCGAGTGGACTACAGACTGTATGAGCCACAGCAGGGTGAGCCACCAAGCACCCCTTTGGCAGAATTCCCCACGACACTGCTGGACACCTTCGTGTCTCGGCCTCAAATGTGTGTGGACACCAAAGGAGAACTGAGGGCAAACAGAGTTTGTGTTTAAAAGAAGGCGGCAGCAAAGAAAGTGGAGGGTTGGACATAAGGAGAAGAATGCAAGTGAGGTCTGGAACGGGGAAAAGAAGGAAAGTGTAGAGAAATAGAGATTGGAACCAGGCAGCCATATCACCTTCTTCTTCTGTCCCCTTAGTCATACCTCACACCTCTTCCCAGCCTTTTTTCCTCATTTTGGCTCTTCAAAAAGCTAGGGGATTAGGAAAATCACAGTGAATCCAATAGTCCAGGCCAGGTTTTCCCTTCATACCTTTCAATATCAGATGAAAACCCTCACCAGAAAACAGGAGTCTTAGGTTAAGATGACATACAAAGGGACTCCTGCTGGAAAATATCAGTTGATAAGGAACTGAGGCTGTAATGAGTCTGTGAGCTGCTGACAACGGCATTGCTCAGGCACTTCTATAAAACATGTGCTGCCCACGGTGGATATACTATTAGCAGATAAAATCCACACTTGCCTGATGAACTGGATTAGAAATCTAATCCAGAAAGACAGGCTGCTTAGACTTTGCATTAAAATGTAACTGCAATTGTCCACTCCTCAAACCCACATGGAAAAAGAAAAGCAGGACAAGGCAAGATCTAGGATTTATTCCTTGCACCCAAAGACCGTAGTTTTCTGTCCCTGAATGTGGTGCTTTCAGATGTCTGCCCACAAAGACATGTGGGGATACCTGACTTAGAGCTGTTCATGGAAGCCTGGCATAGGTACCGAAGTGCTACAGCCTTTATCAGAAAAAATGACTAAGGAAGTCGCTATTCTGAGGGACCCAAAGGGCCTGTCTCTTGGCCCCAGTGGAGGAGTTCAGCTTCTCTCTCCTATTTAGTATTCCCTTAATTCCCTTCTGGTTGCGAGCTCAGCTGTGGAGTTGGCAGGCTATTCTTTCTTAGTTCTTCATGCATATGACATGTCCCAAGGCTGGAGCAAAGATACGCTGTCCCTACACAGGCAGGGGAGTTCCTAGCATTTAGATCTTCACCTTGAGAGAGCTTCTTCTGATAGCTATTACCATGAAGCACCTGTGATTCTTCTGCATCCTGCTGAGGACCTCTCAGCCTGTGTGTTACTTGGAGGTCCTCCATGCCTATGTATCTTGCTTTTACAGTGGGTCTTGAGGATGCGTTTGGACAACACACAAAAACAGCTTTCCCCTGTGACATGAATGAGAGTTTAGGTGTTCGTTGTATGAAAATTACATCCATTACATAGAATCCAAGCTGGCAAGACAGACCTAGAATGAACCTCATGATGCTGGATAATTATTCTCCTGCCCTGGATCAGACTTACCAATATAATGCTATCTGCCATGTGTTTGCGCACACAGTGATGTGCAGTGATGAAGATCCACTGCTTCACTCTTCTTTCTCTGCTGAATATTTTTTTAATATCTAATGCAAAATCTTTTGCAAGCTCTAAATCCATGGGACTTGCTCAGAACACAGGCTTCCTATATTTCTTTGAGCATGTTGGCGGAAAAGGGTACATTACTATGAGGAAAACCAAAAATATGCAAATTAAAATACAAAGCCTGGAGGATAGAGTACCAGGAATGGTAGGAGATGACAGGCAGTGTGTCAAAAGTGATGTATTTTCCTGTTTCCAGGTGTTAGGAGTGAAGTTCTCATTGTTTCAGGTTCCCCCAGGAAAAAGGCAAGACAAATGGCATTTACTGTAAGAATAGGAGTTTCATACAGGAGTAAACAAAATGCACAGTTTTTCATGAAGGAGTCATTTCATCCTGGCAGAATCTCTAAACTGTTGTTCTGGGACATCCTTTGTTTGTCTCTCATAACCAGCATTAATCTTTATATGTCTATCTTCTCTCTGGTGCAAGTACTCCTGGGAGTATGCACTTGAATGTAGGTTGTATCTTGAACTAACTGCCGGGCTATTATGAAGGCCTCTGGAGACAGGTTTTTCCATGCAGGAGAGTCAATGCAGTATATTTATTTTGCTTTGCACCATGTTCTTTAATAGACCTTTAGCAGCCATAAGTGCCAATGCAGATTTATCATTTGACTGGCCATGCTCTGGTGATGACTAAGCGGTGATGACTAAGTGCCCTTTTCCAAGGAAGATGCACGAAGTCATTCCAAGCAAACTGTGATCCTTGCTCTGAAAATGGCACAGCTGGATACACTGTGCTTGCTGAAACACTTTGGTGCTTTCCCTTCAATAGTCACTTAGATACCCTCCAGTAATTTCTCATTCCTGCGAGGGTGAATATCAGTGTACAAACAGGAGTTACAGTTTGTGCAGTTACTGTGAAAATAAGGTCTAGTTTTCTTCTCCCCCCCGACCCACTAGCAATGGCATTTCCTTAGCAGGGATATATTTACTAGGGAGCCTAATTGTTATTTATACCATGAGAATTTTTTTTTCCAGTTGGGCTTATCTTTGGTGTTTTTAACAGGTTGAGACCTGTTGACTGTCTGCATTTCTAAGGGCAAGGCCTCTGTCTGTATCACAATAACATCTCCTCAGATGCACCATAAGTCTTTGGTTAATGTCACCACTTCCCTGCTATGTGAGATAGCTGCACGAGAGGAGATAAAGGTGTGCATCCAGCCTCCTCAGTTAGTTTTGGCTTCTTGGGGTCTCCAAGAGTCATGGAAGCAATTTTGTGAGTAACTGCATTTACTGGAGTCGAGTATGGGGACCCTCTGTCTTGCTTTTACCTGGAAAGGAGATCAGATCATAGGTCCCAGATGAGAAGACCAGCAGTGTTTAAATGTTGAAATCCAGGTGGGGTGGATTTGACCCTGACTGGATGCCACATGCCTGCCAAAGCCACTCTGTCACTCCCCCTCCTCAGCTGGATGGGGGAAAGAAAATATAACAAAAGGATCGTGGGTCAAGATAAGGACAGGGAGACCAATTACCGTAACAGGCAAAACAGATTCGAATCAGAGAAATTAATTTAATTTATTGCCAATTAGAAGTCAGGGTAGGGTAATGAGAAATAAAACCCAAATCTTAAAACACCTTTCCCCTACCAATCCCTTCTTCCTGTGCTAAACTTTACTCCCAATTTCTTTATCTCCTCCCACACAGTGGCACAGGGGGATGGGGCATGAAGGTTGCTGTCAGTTCATCACACGTTGTCTCTGACACTCCTTCCGCTTGAGGGACAGGACCTCCTCACACTCTACCCTTGCTCCAGTGTGGCGTCCCTCCCACAGGAGACAGTTCTCCATGATCTTCTACAACGTGGGTCCTTCCTGCAGGGTGCAGTTCTTCATGGAGTTCTCCAGCTTGAGTCCCTTCCACGGGGTGCAGGAACAGGCTGCTGCAGCATGGGTCTCTCATGAGGTCACAAGTCCTGCCAGAAAACCTGCTGCTCCTCTCTCCACTGGTCCACAGATCCTGACCGGAGTCTACTCCAGCGTGGCCTCCCCATGGGGTCACAACCTCCTTCAGGCATCCACCTGCTCTGGTGGGGGGTCCTCAACAGGTTGCAGGTGGATACCTGCTCCACCACAGACCTCCATGGTCTGCAGGGGGGACAGCCTGCCTCACCATGGTCTTTACCACGGGCTGCAGGGGAATCTCTGCTCCAGCACCTGGAGCACCTCATCCCCTCCTTGTTCACTGACCTTTGTGTCTGCAGAGTTGTTTCTCTCCTCTCTCCTGGTTGCTGTCACACATTATTTTTTCTCCCTTCTTAACTGTGTTATCCCAGAGCACTATCTCACCATCTCTGAAAGGCTAAACCTTGGCCAGCAGCAGGTCTGTCTTGGAGCCAGCTGGCATTGGCTCTATAGGACATAGGGGAAACTTCTAGAAACTTCTCAGAGAAGCCACCCCTATAGATCCCTTACTACCAAAACCTTGCCATGCAAACTCAATACACTAGGGATGCTTCTCGGCTTTGGATGCACATCTTCTGATTTAACATTGAAACAAAGTTCAGCTGTGCACAGAGTTCCTTCTTCACTGGTTCCATCTGGAAAAAATCTTATCTTTGTGGGCATGAGGAGAGCTATAGTACACCCTAGATGATCAGGGTACCAGCAAAATGCTCTGGGAATTTTTCATCTCCAGATTCGTTGTGACAACTTGTTATATATATGTGTGATACTAAAGTCAATCATAGCATTATCTTCATTTATTCCATTTTGGATTTACTTCCCATGGACTTCCCAGCAGACACAGGCAGCCTTGGGGATGAACTGCTATAGCTTTCTTCAGGGCGTTAGTCTGGAAATGACATCTACTCATACACAGACAGCTTTATTGCTGGGTTTTCTGCAGCCTGTTTGCCTTGGCTTGAATCTCAAACAGTGCTTTTGACTACTTCTATCTCTTTCTTCTTGTCCAACATGTGTGGGGAGGTAGCTGCTTGCTTTATCTAGAAGCCATTGCCAGTATTTGTCTGTGACATCCTGTACTGAGAATATAATTTTTTTTACTATTGGAGTTGTCCTGAGCCAGTGGAGGGCATTTAGCAGTAAGTTCTCTGTAGTGCTTTGCTTAAATTGCTACCTTAACATTTTCCAGGTCAGGGACTCTGTTTCTTTAGTGAAAACAACTGCTTTCTGCATTTGTTTGGTTACTCTGCAAAGCAGATGATACACCACTGAATCATGCATATCTTTTCAGATGTAATATGCTTAGACAATACCTTTCAAACAAGTCTTCGCAATCTCTTAGCTGTTGAGGAGGAGTCAAAATTCTCTACATGCTCTGTTATTTCGGTTTTGCCATCTGTCCTACAAATACCTGTCCCAGTTTAGGCATTAGGGTCAGGCACTCTGTAGTTGAAAGAAGAGACATCGCTGTTAAGCCTCTACCTGAGTCTCCATGCTGCAAGACTAAATTCAGGTTCTTTAATATCCTGCTGTGGATATGTAATCGTGTCCCCCTGTTGTTTGACTCAGCCTTTACCTGGCTGATGCTTCATTTCCTTTTCCTGCAGGAAGTTTTTGTGACCAGGTAGATCCTTTATGTGCTGCTGACTCCTTGGTTCCCAGCTTCCTATAGAGCTGGCAAAGGTTCAGAGATAAAGGCAGAGAAAAAGCACGAACAAAAGGAGAATTGTTTGAAGAGCCACCTTGTACCCCTCTGGCTGTAAAATCTCATCTTTTGGGCTGATGCCTCTGAGGTTTTATGCATACGCTGGTCTGTTCTTCTTGCTGATGGCTTTGGCATAACAATTTTTTTTTACACAACCACTACTGCACGTGACTTCATACAAAGAACCTTTACTCTTCTATTTTCTCTTTTTTTACTTTGTTTCTCTATGATTTCACCATTTTGTATTTCTCATCTTCCCTTGCTTTCTGCTTGTATTTTTATACTAATTTATGTTAAGTTCCTTTGCTTGTGTTTGCACATTTTGGTAATTTCTCTGCTTTCTCCATGCTACTGATGAATCATCTCTCCAGTTATTAACAACTCCAATTTTTCTCTGCATTTGGATAAAGCTTATTCAACAGCCTGACATGGTCTAATGCTTGTCCTAAAGTTTGTGGGTACCCTGTGGCCTTTCTTATTTGACTTGCATGCTGTTGGGGAATTTTTATTGTACCCCTTGAGGCAAATT
>JAOXJM010000001.1:198974233-198984778 GCA_026413425.1 Tringa solitaria
ATGGAAGGCATCAATTTTGACCGCTTTTACCGGCTTTCTCTTTACCACAGACCAAACAACTTTCCTGAGAATACTGTCAGTTTTGTAACTTTTACCTGAACCACAGCTTATCTTTTAGAGAGACAGATGGAGACTTGTTTAAGAACAGACAGATTAAAGATCAGTGTGATCTAAAGATATCCAGTGATGGACACTCAATCTAAGTTCTAAATGAATAATTTCTAGATGTTAATTCCCTGTCTTACTACCAATCCAGTCTGAAAAAGACAAAATTTGTTTCTCTCTAGTAATTTTTAATTTTTGATTTCTACTTTTCAACTTTTGATTACTAAATAAATAGAGCTCCCAAAATTGTATTTTGCCACTGTAAAGTTTGGATCCCAACTCTGAAAATCAGTCTTGCTGCTTTTCTGAATGCTTTGCAGCTTCTCAACATCCCTTTTTGAGCTGTGAGTATTGAATGAATCTTAGTAAAGCTCGAAATACCATCTGCCTACTCCCATTTGGTATTTCCAGTCTTAAGCAGCCAAAGATTGCTTCTCAGCCATAGATCAAGTTCCTACTATTACACTTTAAATGCTTATTCTAAAGATTATCTACTACACTATTTCTGAGTATGGTTTACTGAGACAAAATGCCAATTTGCAGCTTTTCCAACTTGTAGAAGACATCTATGTTCACTTGTCTGAGATAAATTACTTTGCTCTCATTGAAAAAAAAAAATCATCCTTCTCAAATGGTCCTGGTTTGCTATGTGTATCCTTCTCTGTATAATCAACCAGCTTCCATAATTATTTACCATTCACACAGTAGTTCTGTCATTGCACCATCTATTAATTATACGAAAGATATACATCTTATAAGTATAAAAAAGCAAAGACTTTTATATTTTTCCAGATAATTTTAATGCACGAGATTGGACTAAGAAGAGAGCCCTTCTATACTCTTCTGGGAATGGGTCTACTGGGTGGTGATCCATATTTGTTTCATTTACCAGTGTGATGTTTAAGCCATTTAAGTTGTTTAAAAAGAATTTCTGTAACTTCAGTTTTTTCTTATAGTGGTTGTATTTTTCACCCAGTTATGTCAGCCTCTGCAGTCTCATTCAGCCCTTAATGCTGGGCATATCTGCCTTCCCGTGGCTTTTAGTTGAGACCTCAATCAGATTGAGCTCCGGCTTTGCCCATGTTAGTTGCTGTATACTCACTGAACTTTACAGTAGACCAATATGTAGTGGCCATATCTTCAAAATTCATCATACTAAGGAGGAACACGGCAACTCTAAGCACACAGAGCAGGGAATGTCAGACTCCGTGTGCTGCAGGGTTTGGAGCGCAGCCACAGAACTGGATGGATGTGGCCATGGTCACTGATTTATAGTTTGATGAAAATTGCTGGCTGAGTTCATGTGAAATATGGAAATTGCAGCAAAGGAGGAAGCAAAGAGGTGATTGTGGTGTTCTAAATTACCATGCATCTGCAACTGAAACCCAGAAACATTGCCATTTAAATGGTAACTATCATTCAATTCTCTTTCAAGTAGGAAAGGAATAGGAGGAATGTGGGAAATAAGCTTTTTCAAGGAGTTGGGGCTGAATTGGTTGCCTAAATACAGAGAGCTGACCATGCAGTCTTCTAAGTCAAAGACATAGGTATGAGGCTGCCAAATTTGGCACAGGATGTATAGTCCTGTGCCAGGTCTGTCCTTCCAGACCTGAGACTAGGTGGGATAACTGTCATCTGAAATGACACTACAGCGCTCTATCAGTAACTGAATCCCATCGAAATCTTATTTAAATGTAGGTGTCCGTGTGGCAGCCAGGTGTCCAAACCCCAATTATATTGAGTGGTGATCTAATCAAGACAGTTACTTTAGACAGAGATTGAACCACCCAGTGCTTAAGGACAAAATAGTCAAAGGGCATTTACTTTTCTTCCCTGATGTTGAAACATACAGTGTAATGATAATTGGACTCAGTAGCACTGCATGGGTCTACTATAGTCTGTAAGGAACTATGCATTCTGCAATTTCATTGTAATAGCTTCTCAACAGTAAGGCTAATAATAGTTTGATATAACATCTTTTGGGTTGGAATAAAGCTAGGCGGCTATCGAGGCTGCAGTTTTCAAGGAAGAGACACTTACAGTGCTAACAGAGAGGACAAAAAAACCCCCCAAATTTCCATTAAGGATTTACCAAGCAGAAAAGACTTGGGGTTATCAGAGCCCAGCACAACCTAATGGGACAACTGCAGCAGCTCAGGCAGGATTTGGCCAAGCCCAGCCAGAAGGAAAGAGGTGTTGGTACCATCAGGGCCACATTACTTGCCAGTGGTGAGGGCTCAGAAACTACTCAGAGGTGGCACAGCACTCTTTAGGGTAGTAGAAGCTGTGGCAAGTGACCCAGTGCTAGCCTGGCCTGCCTCTGAACCAGGGGAAGAAGCCAAAGGAGCTGCCCTTCAGCTAAGACAGTGTCTGCATGGAGGAGAGCAAGAGAGTAGGCAAGGAAATGAGGGCACTGTGTTGGGCATAAATTGCAGGGTTTCAGGAGCAATCTGTGTGGGAGGAAGTCAGGGACAGCCCAGTGCTTATCACAGCTGTTTCCATTTGGCTCTGAAGATGATGTGAATCAGGTGCCAAAACCTCATGCTCAAATGTATTTAAGGAAAAGTGCGAGCTGCAAGGGTTAAGTCACACAGGAAGAGAAACATGAGGGAATGTGGAAGGAGATGCTCTTGGAAAGAGGTGCTCCATGCTAGATAAGGTATCTCTGAGGGGATGCCAGCTGTGGGTGATCCATACTGGGCTGTGGACGCTCCTAAGGAATGGGGCGCACCCACACAGGGGCAGGACAGCCCTGAGGGACTGCAGGTTGTGAACCTACATTTTTGTTTAATTGGTTTTGTTTTTCTTTTCTTTTTTACCTTGCTTTTACCCAAATCAATAATCAAAAGTTGTTGTTAACTAGCAGTGAACTAAATTAAATACAATTCCTTTAGTAGAGACTGCTTTGAATCCAGTAGCCTCTTTAGTGTCACCAGCTGGAGCAATGCAGGTCTCCGTGTTCTCTGGACTCTCATTTGGGGAGCGCTGGCCCCACACCCAGCTACGTGCAGCCCGAGGGCGATGGAGGCTGTAGTGCAGCGGTGAACCTTTCTTTGAGGAGGGTGACCAAACTGCAGTATCCAGGCCTTCAGGTACTTTTCAGGGTAGATGATTATGTTCTCCTGAACTTATTTCAGTTTGCTATTATTCACAAATCACTTCCTCATTAAATGAATCCAATTTATCACTGAATAATAATAATAATCAAAGGAAGTAAACCAGGCTTACCTCTGGCCTAGGAAAAAATTATGCTATTTTCCAAAATGAGAGGGTTGTATAGCACAAAGCCCAGCACTTAGCAGTATTACAGTGTTGTATTTTGCTGTGATCTTGCAGCACTGCTGTCCTCCTGGTGCCTCTGGCTCTACTGCATTCTCAAGAGATCCTATGTTTCTGGGAGGGCAGGGTAAGCTCACTTTCTCTTGTCCTACCACAACTCTGGAGAAAAGGAGGCTGAGGGGAGACCTGATCACTCTCTACCACTACCTGAAAGGAGGGTGTAGCAAGGTGGGTGTTGGTCTCTCCTCCTAAGTAAAAGCAATAGGACAAGAGGAAACCTGCCCCAGGGGAGGTTTAGGATGGATATTACGAAAAATTTCTTCACCAAAAGGCTTGTCAAGTATTGGAACAGGCTGCTCAGGGAAGTGGTCGAGTCGCCATCCCTAGGTATATTTAAAAGATGTGTAGTTGGGGTGCTAAGGGATTTGGGGTGGCCTCGGCAGTGCTAGGTTAACAGTTGGATTTGATGATCTTAAAGGTCTTTTCCAACCTAAACAATTCTATGATTTTAAGTCACCCATATTAACTAATAGGAAATGATTACCGGAATGATAATAGTATGGCCAGTAGCTTTTCCTGCTAAAAAGGTATGCCTTCTTGGCCTCCTCCAGACTTTCTGTTCTTTGAGTTAGACTCTTGACAGCTGAGGACTCAGTATGCTGACTTTGGACCTCTTGATCCAGGATATCCACTGCTTCCCATTTGAATGGTAGTGTCGGCTCTGCAAGTACATAAACATCCCAGTTCTTGCAGTTACACTAGTTTAGGTTTGTGTAGACACTTTACTCACAAGTGGAGGAAATCCAGTTCTTTTCCTGTTCTGGAACCGTGCCAATGTCTGTCCAGGGACCCATAGTACTTGGTTCACAACTGCAGGCCAGTGGAGAAAGCAACATTCCTAAACGCTTCAGGTTTTTAAGAGAGATAAGGAGGAAAAAGTGGGTTTCTGGTCAACCTGCTGAACTCTGAGGGCTGAGCAGGTCTCCCTGCCTCCCCAGGTGTACTGGTGTAGAGCTTGAGTGTTGCTGGTTACACCGGGCTATGTGTGGATGCATTCAACAGCAGACAATCAGACAGCATTTGTTAGCAAAACTCTGAAATGGAAACCAGGCCTTAATTGGAGCATTGTCTTCTTGCTTTATGGATAACTTTTTTTCATAGAGCAACATGGTTTGAAGTTTGCATTAATTAGTACTATTAAAACTGAACAGTAAGCAGAGATAATACAACATCTTTTTTCCTGAGGACCTATTAAATAATATTTATGTTTACTTTAATTCATGAAAGGCAAATAATATTTATACACAGCAATGGAGGAATTTCAGTAGAATAGAAAACATATTTTATTTCTTGGAACATAAACCACAGAAATAGATAGAATCACAGACAAAGTAAGGGGTTCCTTAAATTCTTCCCATATATCATATACTCTAGTACCTGACCCTCTTAATGACTCCCTTCTGAGCTCTCTCTAGTTTGCTAATCTCTCTCTCTTTTATGAGTAGACATACTTAAAACAATTACATAAAACAACAATTCCTGATAGCAAATCATGCACTGGAGGTGGAATCCATAGGATCCAAATAGAAGTTTATGGCTGAGATTATCATCTGGAATCCTCAATGGTCACTGAAGACAAATAAGCTCTTCTCAGCTGCTGTCCTTCTAAAGCAGACATTAACAACAGGTTAGATGACTTCGCATCCCAGATCCCTTCACGAATATAAAGAAGCCAAGGATGACTGGCTCAGGTGGAGGCACCGCCACTGTAGATATCTGAGGGCAGACGACAGGAATCCTCCCCCTATGACTGCATTTCAGTCTTTGCTGAGAAGGAGACAGAAGGCACACAGTTTTGTACTGGAAGCCCCACAGGCAGCAGCCCATTCGCTCCTGGATTTAATCTTTATCCAAAAGATGCACAGAAGCTGTTAACCCTGCTTCGCTCTCAGTGGGATGGTGAACAGCAGGCACTACAACTAGTCAACTCACATCAAACATGAAGTAGCATATTTAAATATCCCTAACAGTTCCCAGGAGAAATCCTTCCTGCTCCTCTTTAGGCAGTGCTAATGCCCCAACTGCTGGGTTACAGACATCCTATTCTCAGGGAGACCCCATGAAGTTACTGAAGACAACAGCAGTGACCTAATGGACTTAAAATAATCAGCACATCACCTTTGATGTGTATTAAGACTGAATTACTTGTGCCACTTCTTTACACATTGTTTTTAAAGATACGATCACCTTATAACATTGTGTTGACAGCAATCAATGCATTTAACTTTCCGTGTCACTTTAAATAAAATAAATTCCTTCTTTTCACAATTTCTTTTTTTTTTATCTGCCACACTCCCACATAACTGCTCAGTAGGTCGCGGCAGGCAGCTGCTTTCTCTACCTGGCCAGATTACAGCAGCATTTTTCCCTTGAGAGTGATTCATGACATGTCTGAGCAAGCCAAGAACTAGCCAAGTGGGACAGTTGGAATTAGCTTCTGTGCAGCTGGTTCTTCGTACCTTCTTTCTTCACTAGGCAATCACTTCGCAGTAGCTGTGTTCACAGAGCTTAGTGGGTTTATCCCAAGCTTGTACTGGAGAACATCTCGCCTGGGAGGTGCCTGTGGCTGTCCAGTGGCCCTAGTGGGAGTTGGACTGGATACACTACAAGTTTACACAACCTGTTGCTATAATACATGGAAGGAAGAAATAATAGTTTATTTCTGGCCCAAGTTAAGGGGACAACCAGTGGTTGTGCTTCTCTTTTGACAGGACACTTATATGTGATTTGACCTGCCATCTCGATTCTTATCTTTTCCATCCTAAAAGAAATACTGATGCCGTTCCCCATCTCTAGCCCTGGACATTAAATGGAGGCAAGAATTTTAAATCACTCAGTCTTTAATGTTCTCTGAACTAGTCTTTCTTCCTTGTATACTGCTCTGCTCCATCTCACTATAGCAGTTCACTTTGCTAAACTGATTTGCTACTTCTGCTGCCACAAATATTTCCCTAAGATTGTGTCAAAATCTATTGGGAAAGATGGAAAAGAAGAAGAGCTCCTCTACAAGTAGGGAATATAGAAATAGAAAAATAAAGGGGAACCTATCTAAAGTAAGGGACTCACCCATTCTAGGAAAAGAACTTGGGTGTTCTTGGGGGAAGAGAGACTTTTAATGTTTGATATCTTGCCTTTACACAGTTTAACTTGTTTCAAGAATGTTGAGAAAGGGTATTTGTGCCCCGGGTGGTGGGCTTGGTTCAAACACTGCTCTGAGTCCTACATGCTTTAATGGGACACCGTGCTGCAGGCAGCATCCCTCCTCCCTGGCAGCGCATGGTGTGCTCCTGGCTGCTTTGTGGGCAGGGTGTTCAAGGAACATCTCCCCTTCTTTCCACCCTGCAGCTAGGCCAGCCGTGCTTCAACCCAGCCCAATGGGGCAGCTTGGATGATGGAGCTGAGTAGATGTGATAAAGGAGAAGTAAATGGGGTATTCCTTAATGCACCCTGAGCAGACCGAGTATCATGCTTAGCACAGGGCAAATCTTTTCTGGGGCAGTGCTTACACACCTGAGACTTCCCACTTGAATTTGTCACAGCTGGTCCCAGATGCCACTGGCACAATGCTGGAGGATGGAGATGCCCGTGGCAGGAGGCAAATCTGCCCTGCTGCCCTGAGGAGGGGCTGCCGCTTTATGCACCCATCCCTCGTACCCGCACTAAGCGCTAACACAGGACAGCTGGACTGTCTCCTGAAATTGTCTAAGTCGATGGAGCTCATTCTACATGGCTACATGAAGCGATGATTTGAGGATGTGGATTTAATTAGGCAACTGCCTTAGCGTACACACACCAGCTTAGCAAGCCTTGGCAAGAGAGCTCTGCAGTGCGAGCAGGGGCCCCTGCAGTGGAATTGCCATGTAATAATGAAATGAATTTGAAGAGTCCAAAAAAGTAGCATTTTCTGCAATCCTGCACACAGAAAGAATGAAACGCTGCATTCCTTGCAGAACTGATGTGTCTTATCTTGTTCCCTCCTTTGAAAGTAGGAGAAAAATCAAGAAATAGTCAACACAGCTGGGCTTTTGTTTTTGTTTACTTGTAAAACTTGTTTTAACCATCAACTTTAGCAAATTTTGGCAGTTACAAACCTGTACACTTTTTTTTTGTTGTTATTTTTTTTTTATAGCAAAAGAACACAAGACAATACTGCCAACAGCAATTATGAAGGAACAATTAGTTTTCGGATGAAGGGCTATACCCATTCAAAGTGATAAACCTTCCCTTTTGCATAAGGTTGAATTTGTTCTCATTGAAGACATGACATATTTTAATAGCTACTTGAAATGGCATAAAAATCATATCTCTAGTTTTTTGTGCAAAACACATTCATTTAAAAAAAGTCAATAAAAAACACCTTCTTAAAAACAGAAAAAAGTTAAACAAAAAGAGCTGAACCCAAACGAAAGTTACAGTACATTTTGAAATGATTAAAAAGTTTTAAAATCTAAAACTTTTTTGTTTTCTGTTTTTTGCTGTTACCTTAAAAGTTTAAACCAACTTTGATGACTCTTTAGAATTATATCAAACAAACAAACAAACAAACAAAAAAAATTAAAGCGACCTGATTGGCATCAAATATCTACAAAAGCCTGGTAATTTGAAACCATTATATACATTATTTTATAAACTTCTTTTTAAACACCAAAACATACATCTTTTACAAACCAGCCTGCTTGCAACAGGTAAAATTTACAAGACAATCTTTTCCGATACAGTGCTTTAAAGAGAACTGCTTTTACTCCTAAACATCTTTGTCACCTTCTGAAAAGTGGCAGTATGGGCTATTTGCATTGTTAAATAATAGCGATTCAGGTATTCCTATGACAGAAGAATGCTACAGGTCTGAGGGCTCCAATCTCTTTCCATAATACAGTTCAAGTGCACTCTTAACACTGGTAAAGATTACTTATGGCCTTTGTGTAATACAACATATTTGCAATTATTGCTTTTCATTATTACATAAAGAAATGAATCTGACTTCATTTCCTCCCCATCCACCCATCCCTTGGATGATGCAGCTAATTTGCTAACTGAATGGCCCTTCTGATAATGGAGATGTTAAATGTCAAGTTTATGAAACACAGGCTAAATGCCATGGATAATGGGCATTAGTCTAAATTTTCTAAGGCTCAAATCACAGTTTGGTGTATTGAGAGGAATACAGATGCAAACAGGCAAAACCCACAGGATTACTTCATGGTAGATGACAGTAAACCGTCAGAGAATGAACCTGAAGATGTACATTAGCTTTCTTGTTGGAAACCTATGAAATGTCCATTATTCATCAGTGAGTAGCTCCAAAAAGTACCAACAAACCACAGATGTACTTTCACTACTGGCCTTAAATAGCTGGTTTTCTCTGTTATTAAGCATGCTGCCTTTTGAAACGAAGCTTTGCAGAACTAGTCCAGGGCACTCTCAGCTCTCTGTCCCATGCCTGCAAGTATTATCAGCTATAAGGATACACTGCACCATTCATTTAGCCTTTTCAAGCAGGAGCTTGATAAGCAGTAAAGCTGTGTTTTTAACCATTTGTCCTGTCCAGCCCACATTTCTCTTTACAATGGAATTTATATTGAGCCAAGAGCAACAAATTTTATGTCATATTCTCAAAGTTGACCACCTGCCTGAGTTGCAGAGACTCACTGCTGCCTCCCCAGCAATCAGCATCTCAGTGGCATGCATTCCCACACTATGCTGAACCCAGTTTGATTTCCTGACTGGAGAAGGTACCAATACATCAAGGCTAGCACTACTTCAAACTATAGAATTTGGAAAAGGGGAAAAAAAATTCTGAGGACCAAAATTTAACTTGTCTGTGGGACATGCAGAGAGGGAGACCCTGCTTGAGAGACAGGGCACCTGGCTTTCTGACTTCAGGAAAACTGGAGCCTTTACTCCTTCCAGCCTTGTGCTGAAAGTATAGGCTAAGGAAACCCATGAGATAATTCAGGACCAAAGATGTCACCCAGCTTTAGGAAAAGAGCCTGAAATCTTCCCAGAAATCACAGCACTGTAATGTATCTCTCCATTCTGACATCTTTCTGGTTGCCATCTATAGCAGGGTCCTATAGGAAGGCAACTCTACAGTGATCTTCTGGTGGGGCTATCCATTTCACCCCATGGGAGCGAAGTGATGCTGTGGTTCCTTGGTGACACCTTTGGGCCTTTGCCCTGCTGTAAGATACTGGGTCAGGAGACCAAGAACTTCCAGCACCTATGGTTTGGCGAGTGCATGCAGGACATTTTGTTCTCATTAGTGGTCCCATCCTAACAGAGCTCTGTGGTTCTCTGTGGGGCTTTTTTTTTTTTCCTAATAATACAATGGCAAAATATTTAAGAAAGTTACATAAGCTTAATTTTTCCTTTTGCACAAGGACACTAATGTGGTATTGGCAGCATGAAGAATGTTGTGAGTCACTTTAAGGCTCTTTCCATTGCCCGAGTTACTAAAAAGGCCGTCAATGTGCATGACATTCTCCACCTGATCAAAATGCAGATAAGCACCCTTTTACTCAGACTCACGTAGCCTTGGCAAAGCCAGTGGTTTCTGATACAAGCATGTATCTGCATTTTAATAAGTTGCTTATTTCTATTCTCTAGAAAAAGCAAACACTATTTGATCTTAGAATTATAATCCACTGATACACAAAAGTATTTTATTAAGACTATGAAACCTCTCCTAGACATGATTCTGAAAGAAAATACCGTGTATTGGAGCCATCTGCAGGAATGTGAGTTGAAATACAGACACACAGGATGAGCAGGGATGTGTGGGGAAACTAACACAACCAGGGACCTGGCAATGACAGCAGCAGCAATATGAAAATCATCATATGGCAGAAAAAGAATGATGTATTGGATGTAATAATATGAACACTAATTCTTACATTAGTTTATGAATGTTTTGTTATCTTCCAGGCTAGAAGATTACAGCTTGTCCATGTAGAGCATTAATTAAAAAGAAAATAAAATGTTTTGGATTAACAAGAGAGATGTTAATATGAAAATGTTACTCCCTAAGAGGTATTTCACCTTAACATCTGCATTCAGGTCTTATCACTATCAAAAAGAGCCAGAACAAAACCAGAAAGTCCG
>JAOXJM010000001.1:198984820-198998984 GCA_026413425.1 Tringa solitaria
GATTAGGCCTATATGATTTGGAGGGGAGGAGATATTGAGGTATAGAAAACATGAGCAGGACAGAGAAGGCTGAATGGGTGATCCTTGGCACCTTCCCAACAGCACTTTAATAAGTAGGCGTTCAGTGAAATGAAATGGCAACAACATCAAAACAGAAAAAGTACTATACATTGTATTTATGCATATATTTTACTAGTAAAACTCACTACCAACAAGATATTACTGAGGCAACAAGCTTGGTAAGAAACATTGATTTTTGTTTTGTATCGCAATTGCTAGGCTCCCATGGTGTTCTCCCTCGTGACACATTTGATATGTCCCAGTAAGGTTTTGATATCGGTGTCCCAGGCTTACTCATGAACTGTCACCTGTTTTCTGTAGTGAAAATTCTTAACTAGCTTGGGGCTCAAACAGAACTAATTGCATAATGGATAAAAATGTCTCACAGCAGAACAGAGCAGGAGGAAACCCCATCTAAACTGTAGCCCGATGCTAAGGGAGTATCACATTCTCAGAAAGTCACACCAGCTTTAAAAGTGCAGCTAAATTCGCAGCTTTGCTTTTCAAACTGAGATGTTCCTACTCTTCAAGTGACATCAATCTAATTGCATCTGCTTTCCTGCAACATAGACTTCAGGACCAATGCAACTCATCCTCTGCCTGTGCCTCTGGGCTTGCCAAACCATTTCATGGCTTATTGGCAACTCTCAGTTCCTTGCAATCGCAATACAAATCTCCATTTTTTAATTCTTCTTGAAAACACAGGGATAATAGCAGGGAAAGGCGGTTGAAACATACCGTGAGCACATTCAGAATATATCACTGTTACAGAAGCATGTTTACTTTGAGAAGACCAAGTGACATTCATAAATTCAATGGACAGGAACTATTTGCAGACAAGTACTTGCTAATACTTGTATGTGCAGTACGTGGTCTTTCTATAAACTCACTCAATTTATTCATGTACCTGCATAATGAGCTGTTTTCTAGTGAAGAATTGCTGCATGATCCCAAAGAAAATATCTACACCAGTCTTTCACAGCTATATGAGCTATTGGAGGGAAGCAGCAACATACTTTACCTACAGCGAGAAATTTAGAAATCCTGTTTTATTAAAAGTGTTACAAGCTGCAATCATTTAAATTGCATTCTATTAATAATTCCTTTTTGTTGGGGGCAATTTGTGAATAAACACTTCCTGTATGTCAAGAAATGGCCCACAACTTAATTTTGAATGAAACTGCAGTCAGTCAAGAGCACGTTGCCCCGGAATATAACTGCTGAAACTATTCAATTGAGACATTTGACCAAGAGACAAGACATGGAAAGCAGCAGAGGAAAACTGTTAATGGATCTGCTCATCTATGACAATGATCTATGTATTCAAATAGCTTTTCAGAATGACTGAATTATGCCATGGAAGCAATGCATGAAACCCCACCAGTAATGCAGACTGCAGACTCACATTCACTGTATAAGGTGTACAGATGCTGTAAAATGCAGTGGTAAATACATTTTCATAGAACCAAACAACGGGTATGTATAATCTGCTTTAATACATTGAGTGAAAATCCCCTATTTCCATATTGCACTTAGCTGCTCAGGCCAAATCCGTGTGAAAGGCCATTTACTCCATCAGGCTGAGGGAAGCACAAAAGTGTATTGATGCCGTGATTTTCCTCATCCCACAACCATATTCTGAGGTCTTCTAACAACCTTCAGAAGTCCTCAAATCCCAGGACATCACCCATCCAGCAGAAAATCTAGGGCCGGATCTTTGGCCGCAGCCCATCCATGCAGTTCCACCGAGTCAGTTTACAGCAGCTGAGAACTCATCCTGTAAACTCTAAGGATGGACATTTGGTCAAGCTAACGATCTGAGGTTTCAGCAGCGTTATATGCAACCTAATTGCAACCAATGTTACTGCAATAGTTGTAGCACGATGACTGCTCTTAAAGAGGCCATTGCCCAAGCAAAGAATTTCAAAACAACCAGCAGCACTCTGTAGATAGTTGGTTTTCCCGATGTTTTCAGACAGGTGTTGACATTGCATACAGAAGTCGAGGGAGGCTGTGCATATGCAGCTGGGGCAAAACTGGACCACTACTGAGCCAAACTCTGACATTTCTACAAGTCCTCAGGGGAGAAGTTATGCACACACACCTGACATCAGGTTTCAAAACATGGCAACCAAAGTAGGCCAATTTGGAGTAAATATACGCTGTATATATGTTGCTCTATATGCACACAAAGTAGGATGAAATGCTATGAAACAAATAAAAGTATAGATAAATATTTATGGACAAATGACTGGTCGCTTGTCTTTGATAGGTCAATTTGTAAATGCTGTTTTTTCAGCCATCTGATGTGTTGTACACAGCAGCCCCAGCGATCAATTGCTTTCACTCTTTCGCTGACATAAAATTTCATGCAACACTGCATCTTGGAATGATCCATACCAGTTACTTAATACTGTGGGGAGATCATAACACTGTAACACTTTTAATAACACAATAAAAAAAAAAATCAAACTTTGGGGGAGAGAAAGAAATTATTTAACAATTTTTGTTTCCCCCTGCCTCAAAAGCTGAGTTTTACTCTTGGTAATAAATAGAAGGTACATACTCTCCAGATTGTCTGTAACAATTCTGTGTGATGCTTAACACAATTGGTCTCTTCGTGTCTGCACATACAGTATCATTTCTGAACAAGTTAATAATGGGTTATACTGTATTTTTGCCTTGCCCAATATATATAGATACACCTTCAGCAAAATTTCTTCTCAATATTTATACTATTAATTGGACCAAATGACCAAAAAAAAAAAAAAAAAAAGAGGAAGAGGAGGAAGAAGAGGGGAGCTTCCTTTACACTTGTGTTTGATGCTGGGTCTCCACAAATGGAATGTGAACATTTTCTAGGTTGAGTTCCTCCACGCTTTCATAGTCACTCATGGCTACTTCAGAGTCATCAAAGCCGCAGCTGGCTGAGACGTCCGAGGAGGAGGCATCTAGAGAGTTGTGCAAGGATAAGGGCATCTTACCTGCACTAACGTTTTCTGTGTTCTGGCTTGGGCCAACAGCAAAAGTACTAAATTCATTCCCAGTCTGAG
This sequence comes from Tringa solitaria, assembly GCA_026413425.1. Classification (NCBI taxonomy): domain Eukaryota; kingdom Metazoa; phylum Chordata; class Aves; order Charadriiformes; family Scolopacidae; genus Tringa; species Tringa solitaria. The sequence continues at coordinate 198,987,934 of JAOXJM010000001.1, forward strand.
ACCCTGCGGTGTCCGTCTCATTGGGGAACTGGTGAGGAGGGAGGTATTGGCTAGGGTGGAAGTGCGGCCGTCGCCTGCAATCGGGGCTGAGCGTACTTGCCATTGAGACCGGCTGCGAGGGCGGGAGGGTTTCATATTGGTCCGGATAATCCTCTGGAAGAGGAGGTGGTAACTGGTCCTGGCTTAAAAACTCCTCTTCATGAGGAGGAGGGTAGTCGCTGTCGATGTCGTAGCCACCAAGGTAGTAATCTGTTTCCAGCTCTCTGGTACTGCCGTGATGAGCCGAGCCTCCATCTGTCGTCTCAAAGTTGGGCACCTCCTCGATGTCGGACAAGCGAGCACTTGGCATCCAGTCAGAGGTATCCCAATGGTACGCTGCAGCAGGAAAGAGAACCACAGAGCTCCGTTAGGATGGGGCCACCAGTGAGAACGAAATGTCCTGCATGCACTCGCCTCTCAGTCCTCACAGCATGTTCAAATCACAGCATGCACCACAGGCCATGGACACAGGTCAGCCATGCTCTGACCGGAGGGGCAGGGGAGGAGAAGAAACTGCAGTATGATGCTAAGGCAAACAAGCAAAGAAACAAAACGCGGCCACTCTCAGGCACTTCACTTTTCAGGATGCTACTGGGTTGGACTAGAAACTATGAGTCCACGAAATCAAAATGACAAAAAACTCTGAATTAATGCCTTTCATAGTTATTTGAAAAAAATCTATAAAGGCATGCTTATGGTATCACTCTAATCTCCCCTTCCACCTCCAATGAATTCGTTTCAAGAAAGAAAGTGTGCAAGCAAATAACCTGACCGACTGAAATAAAAAAAGTGGCTGGCCATTCTCATGCAGCATTTGAACCCAACAGAATTCAAAGAAAAGAGGACATATGAAGCAGTTCAAGAAAAAACAAAAACATCCAGTCAGTGCCCAGCCCACCCCAGCCCAGTCCAACAGGCAGAAAGTGTCTCAGAAAAATCACCTCTGTTGTAGTTCTGTCCTTGGTCCATAACAGACACTGTCAGATACAAAGTGAAAAGTAAAAACTGGTAACTCAGAGCTTGTTACCAGCGTAGCATTACACGTGAAAATACAAAACTCCGCATGCATATTTCTAAAGTACAGCTGCCTCGGTGTCATTTTAATAGGATTTTTAATTGCTCTTTATTTTAGCGTACAAGATAAGTTTGCCCAGTCAAATGCAGACATACACAAAGAAATTATTATGTCCTGTGTATTATATTCCTTTTCTATCGTATCTTAATTATTTACCCTCACTGAACAGATACGGAATTACATTAGAGCTTGAATTCTTAATACAACAAGGGCTATCCAGCATCTCTACGGTTTATAATTGCAAAGTACATTTCTCTCTCACTTGTTCACTTTGAAACAGAAAAATAAGAATCTACCATTCTCAGGGCCGGTTCAAACAAATCTGGGCCCACCTGGGCTCAGATACCATGGTGATGGGCACGGTATAAGAACCTGAATAGAATAGAATACAAAGCCATTTAATGGGGTGTCAGCTACAATGCCTCGCAACCCCATACCCCCCTCCCACCTGCACTGCCATGCTAGCCGGTGGGGAGGGAGGCATTCCAGTATGGAGAGGGTGCAGGGGTGGGGGAGAGAGCAAGGAAAGAGGTTTTATGTGAGACAAGAGCGGGGAATAAGCTGCAGCGTTCTCTAGATGAGATGCTCTTGTTCAGCCGCATGTTATTGGGCTTCATGCAAGAAGTCACTGGGCAAGGTCTTTGGACTGGACTGCATTGCTGGAGGAGGCCTGGCAAGATAAAATAGACCTTTATGGCATTACAGTAGCTAACTTCTGGGGCTCAGCCACAGACGAGTGCAGAAAAGACTATTCTCCAGGCCTCTGTCTATTATCACCACTCTTGCCCTTGCTTATCACCACATGATGCATGTGGCACCACATGGCTCTGTGTTAGCCTGGGGTGAGGAGGGTTGGGGCTACTGCAGGTTTACCAGCAGTGTCTGAACCGGCCCTAACCACTCTTCTTCTTCACTTCTCTCTTTTTTGGTAAAGCGGATTTTGCCATCTTTCGGTCAGTGTAATGACATTGCACCTGGGATGCGTCAGGTCCCTCTGAGCTGTGTGCTTTCAGGATCCAGGAGAACCTCACTAATTTGCTGACTCGCACGACCCCCAGCAGCTCCCTGGGGAAGGAGCCCTGTCCTCCCACGGCTCCGCGGCATGGTCCTGCCCACCGTGCACCAGCAACTCCGGTGCAGCTACCGATTCACCGCTTTCACCAGCTCCACCACGGGGCACACGAGCTTCATACGTCTCATGTAAGGAACTGGGAAGTGGGCAAAGCATTTTCAGTGACAGCCTCTTGAAATTGCTGCCAGACTGACTTTTTCTGACCTGTAAAGCATGATGGGGAGCCAATGTCTTTGCTTAAGCTTTTCTTGAGGAAAGCAAGGTCATTTACAGCGTCTGCGCTTTCTATTAACTGTTATTTTCTTATTTTTTGAGTGGGACTTTCTTTTTGAGTTAACCTTGGGTAATTCATTTTATTCGATAGCCATAAGGGCACTCTTACACATCAGGAAATCAGTAAATATGCTGTAGACAAATACACAAATGCCATCACTAGATAGGCGTAAAAGTACTTCTCAAAACAACCATAAAACTGGCTTGAGAAAAAAAATCAGTCATTTCCCACAAAGAATTTACTTGATAATCTTTACACATTATGCAGATTGGATTACCCGAAGTCTGCAAAACCTGGTTTAAATTTGCTAAAGACAGATTAAATTTTGGACTTGTGGATAACTTGAGTTGATGTTGAGTTGACATTTTCCCAGGGATAAGATAAATGGTGCATAAATAAATAAAAGTAAAGTTTATCTTTGATATATCACAATTCCTCAGTGCTTTACAGAAGAGGCAAATAGTAATATTTTACAGGTAGGGGAACCAGTTCACTTGTAACATGATGTGCTTGAGGTTACCCAGGAGGTCAGTGGCAGAGCTGAGTGTTGTGTCCTTGGACCCAACTGCTGTGCCCTGTTCAATGGGCACATCAGCCCTGGGGGAAAGGTAGTGGCAGGCAGGCTGTCCTGCTACATGGCATCCATGGAACTGTGTCTACACATCTTTTGTTTGACACTGTGTTACCTGGGAGAAACCAGCCACTTGCCTACCACCACTTTGCACCTCTCCACGCGGTGCCGTTGGAGTGCACAGCCTGGGATAGCCAACAGCCTTCCTATGTCTTCTTCTGTGCCCCAGCCTCCACAGCCAGGATAATCTCAATTATTTGGCTCCATTATCAACCTAATTCTGTTCTCTCTGAAAGCAGTGGGAATAAGCAAGCAAAAACATTGACTTGAACAGAAGAGGATGAAGGCCTTGACACCTTTTCTGCCACCTCCAATCACCCACAGATATTTTGTGGAACATCACTCTGGTGTTTTCCTGGTGGCTGGTGCACATGCTGATCTGTCAATCCCCATCCCCTCCATGGGTTTGCTGGTCAGTGTAGATTAGTGAGGTTCTGCTGGAATGTTTCACAATGAAAACAGGAAGCATTGTTGCATAACAAGAAAGAAAAAAATTTAAATACCTTCATTTTCTATAGTGTCAACTACATTGTTGACAAGCTGTATGACAGTCACTATGGAAGCTTGCAGGGGAGGGAAAGCAGAAAATAAAGGGAGGGGAAGGACAGCTTCATGTTAGTATTTAAAACACACATCATATGCTACCACAATAAATTGTTTCAAACAGACAGAACTGACATTGAAAAAAAAAAAAAAGGCTGCCAACGAACGCATGATTTATGCAGTGGGTCGCAGAACATTTCATTTCAGATAATTCCATACATTTTCACAATGGTGATAAATTCCAAACCAGCATTTCCAGAAAGGCATATGGGATGATGTGTATCACCTCATAAATTCAAGCAGACTGACCAGCTGATTCAATTAACCAAAGCAGTATCTTGTCTACCTGACACTAATTTCTAATCCATTCTTGCTTAGAGGTCTCCAGAGACAGTGCCATGCGCTCCAAGGGATCATTATCTTTTAGACAATCACACCATCTGAAATGGCGCTAAGCTCGATCTATTTCCAAAGAGGAATGTTTTACTTATTTACCATTTGCACTCTGCTGTGTAATACCTCTGGGACGTTAAGCAGCGCTGCTGTAATTAGGAGGACACATCCAAGTAGGTCTGGTTCAAATTTGGATCTGTGTTTCACAGAATATTTTCACAAATGCTTTATGTGTTCTCTGCAGGTGTTTTACAAAAACATACTTTTCCCTTGAAATAATTAATATAAAAACAATATATTGTTTCACATGGAGTCCAACAGGCCTACAATGTTTGGTCCTCTAGATGATCTGCATTTTGGACCGACTAAAACCCCTGTCTTTGAGGACTTGAAATAAAACCCACCAAAACCAGAGGGAAAGCTCTGATTCAGTGGGTACTGGACCTGTCCCTTTTCCTTTGTCTTTAATTATGAGAATACCAATTGCTTTGGAGCAGGCTAAGAAGGGGACCAGAAACGTTGGGCAAGACATACTTTTTTGTTTCATACAGCCAATAGACATAGAGATCACAAGAAACCTGTTAACTGTAATAGGGCCATTTAAATATATGTTGAGTCTTTTGACCTCTTTGTTAAATTTTGGGCCTGGGATCAAGGATGTAATCTATTTTCCTCAGTCTTTGTGAAGGATTGGCAGAAAGAACCTTGATAAACCAAATAAACCATGCTCTATGTCTACATTGAGCACATCTATGCCATCAACAGCACTGGTAATTGTACAAGGGAGACTTGTATTGTCTAATGCATAATAAACATTATAGAAAAATAAGTGACTCCATGTAATTAGCTGCTGTATCGGTGGGAAAAGAGGTAGAGGGCAGCCATAAACCATAATAGGAAGAAGACCAAAAATCAGTGCCAGTAGGGTGATCACTGCAACTGAGGGCTGGCTCTGCTGGGAGCTGAGCAGAGCATGTTCATAGAAGGGAGGAAGCTTCAACCCCAGGCAGCTCAGCACAAGGCAATACCCTAATTCAGCATTGCTTGTGGGTAAGAAATTCATGTCATCAACAGCAATTCCTTGGACTTCCCAGCAGAACCAGCCATGGGTCTGCAGTAAAAAAGTAACCTAAAAATACACTTTTGTCATGTTCCCCTTTATTGAAACTTGCCTTTGAAGTAACTCTCAAAATTCTTTGAAGTGATTCTCAAAATATTATTGCTGCAAGTGTGCAACTTTTTTTTTTTTTGTGACAAATAAAATGTTTTTATTTTTGGTCACAAAACCACTGCTAACTACTTGCAGCAAGACTAGGGGAGCTGAGCAATTTAAATGCAGTACAAATAAGATTTAAAAAAATAAAAGTGGCTCAAAATCACTCCCAAAAAGAGTTTGCACAGTGAGACAGCCCCTACTGGATCCAGCAAGAGAAGGCTCCAGGCACCCTGGAGAGGGTGAGCGGAGGCTGCCTGTGCCTGATACAAACTGAACAGCACAGGGCTGTTCACACCTTCCGCGGGATGCCTCCCAGTGCTTCTCAGGTGCAAACCAGGTTTTCCCAGTTGGAAGCCATTAACCGGTCTCTCAAGCCAGTGTCGGCACAGTCCTTTGTACAGCAGTGTGACACAAGTCTGTCCCCACTGCTAGCCATGGCAGCACCCGGCAGCATCGCTCTCGCTTTGGGGGAAGGAGTTTGGAGAAGGAGCAGCCCGTCCTCCATCCCCAAAGAGCGTGGATGCTGAATTGCTTTTGTTGAGGTCTCACTGACAACCTTTTAACCTCTGCAGGGATGTGAAGCACAAAGAATTAGAATGACAGGAAGTGGATGGATTTATGGCTTCAAAAGGGATATCCATTAGCCCCTATGCACATGTATATGAGTGTGTATGTGTATACTTATGTCTGTACTTATATTTTAAGCTCTTTCACTGCAAACCCTTCCTGCAGCTGCAAGAAAACCAAAATGTGCAGTCTTGCGTTGACCTCTGCAAAATGACTCAGATGATTTAAGTTTCCTCCATAATTCTTTCTGGAGATATGGATTTGTTTAGACCCTGAACTAGATCTGTTACCTATAAAGGCCGTATTTTAAATAGAGCTTTCATATAAAATGAGTGGGCACAGAAGGTCCAATCCAGCTTCAGTGGGTACCGTGTCACTGATTTAGACGGGGGCAGAATCAGATGCTAGAAAAGCCTAATTAGACTTTGGAAGACATAAAATAGTAATCACATACAATAAGTGATTACCTGACTAATTATTCTAAAAGTAATTATAATATAAATGTGTATTATTAAGATAATCAGAATTCTAATAATTATTCAAAAAACCCTGAATTTTTGGGGGGATGCAGGGGCAGAAAATAACTGAGAAAATTGACAAAAATACTCATGATGCTTCAGCCACAGCTGAGCCAAAAGGAACTGCAAGTGCACTTCTCTTTAAGTGCGTTTTCCAACGTTTAGGAGTACCCAGGGAAGAGCTGCATGACATGACTGAGGAACTGAGTCTCCAGACAGTTCATTAACTGGTGGCTGAGGAAACTAAGTGCAATTTCTTTGTGCTAATCTTTTTCTGTGTATCTGAATGAGGCTTCTCTGACATCCATCATCCCTCCCTGGCAGAAGCACCTTGCCTTTTCTCAGACCCACTGCTCAACATACATGGGCCGTAGGAACAAAGGTTTGCTCTGACTTTGTAGGCCTCTCTCAGGCTGTGTATGACTCTGCCCATGTCACCCGCTGAGATAATGATGTAGGACATGAGACCGGGCAACGAACATGCACAGAGCAAGGATTTAATGGTGCTCTATTGTTCGCTGAGCTGTGATTGCCAGGGTGAGGCCAAGCCACCAGGGACTGACTCATCTGCTCACAGCTGCTGCTGAGCACCAGCAGTTTTGTTGGGACCATGAATGAGACCTGGCAAACAGCACAAAAATTCCCTTTAATTTGACTGATGAAACATGAAAGTTATCCTCTTCCAAAAGGGAAAATTATAGAATTTCTACAGTTTCACTTGCAACCTATGAGTCAACTTCTATCTTGGTAACATGACTCTGCCGTGTCCCACCTCTAATTCACTGTAAAGCCTCACTGATACAACAGCTCCAAACATCAAGATTTTAATTATGTTCCTAGAAATTAAGATATGGACACAAAGTCAGGGTTTGAACCCAGGATTTTCTGACTTATAGCACCATTAAAGGGTTTTCTAGATGTCCCCTAAATGTTTTAAATAATATTAGAAAGAGATTTAAATAGCTTTTCCCCTGGCATAATAAAGATAAAACAATTTCTTACCATTATCATCACCGGAATCAGACTGAAAGGAGCTGAGGGACTGTACTTCAGAATTGCTGCCTTTATTACTTCCTGCAAAACAGGTCACTTCTTCAGCGTCATCAACCCCTTTACCTTCATTGACAGCAAAAACAAAGCAAAAATGGCACTCTCTAGGTATTTACATTTGTCTATTTATATCACAGAGCCATTTAAATTCTGCCAACAAGTAGCCTTCTGTTATTTTTGTCAGAATAAAATTATTTCCTTCAGATAGAGGAAATGACCTATTGGTCAAGAAGGCAACTGATGGAAAATACCTAAAATTTTGAAGTGTTTGAAGCCCAATGAGTCTTTCAAGTGGCAGACACCACTGCAATCAAGTAAGAAACATCTGTATTTGGTATTGCCTTTTTAGATGACATGTAGTCTCAGCAGGAGAGAAAATGATGACTTAAAAAAGTGGTATAAACATCTTATACAAGAGATTACAGTTACATTTATCTTTACTGTTCATTTCCTAATATAAGAGCCTCATTAAAGGCTCATTCAATGCTCAATAAAGTTATTGTGCATCTTTTTATTCGTATCAGTGGACCTTGGATCAGGTTTTAATGGCTCCACCACTGACATATAATCGATTACTTTGCTTTTCATCAGGGACATTTAGTCTTGACAACTCTTACACAGTTTAGAAATGTAACTGCAGCCTATGGTATAAATTCTTATGTAAGTGAACACACATGAATAAACACATTCACCTATACATTATATGAGCGATAACAAGGAACACAAAAAGTTATCCTCTCTGGTAAGCACTGATATAGCTACCTGAGCTAATTACAAATGAAGAAGCTCAGGTGCTGCAAACATAAAAGTACAGCTCTCCACCTGCTAGCTGTAGATATTTCTACCCAGCATGAGGCACCTCCATACAGTAAAGGCTGATTTGCTCCTGCTGAGAAGCAGGGTAGGTAGTACATGGAGCGAGTGCTGCAGTAACGAGGCTGCACTGCTTCCCACTCCTTGACAGCTGAGGTCCGTCTCCATGGCGTGGCCTCATGCTGTGCAGAAATTCATACAGATACCAGCAGTGTCTGCGGCAGAAACACCCAATGAAATACAGAACAGAGCATGTATGGGGGCTGGTGTGCTGATGTTTTCAATCAGCAAAACTATATTTAATGGTTTAACAGGTCAACCACAACACAACTGTGAAATACAACACAAAGAAATGAAAATTAATTCCTGTTTTTCACTAGATGACCTTAGCCAATGTACTGCCTTAGATGAAAATGTGCAGGTCAGAGCACAGATATGAGGCAGTGCCACATTCCTCTCTCTTTCCCTCAGTTCCTATTGCCTAAAACTACAGAAGCATGGAAGTTTCTGGATCATGAAGTTTTGTTTGACAGTTTTGGTTATGGCTGCGTTGCAGTAGGGTTGAAGATGCAGTAGGGAAAATGACTGAAAAGAGAAAACATCATAAAAAACCCCTGTAAGCTAAAGCAAACATCTCCCAGTCCATATGACGTGTTCTGGCTTGCAAGGATAGACAACATAGGGTGTAACTCTCTCTCAGCAAACTGGTATTTCCTGCTATTGCAGAATATGTGAAGTTTGCTGCATGTCTAGCAACTTGTTCAGGAATGGAGGGGGCACTGTGTTACCAGGCGAGAAACCATCAGAGCACAACCAGGGTAAGCGTGGGGATCCGAAATTCTGTGATCACTCTGATACTGAATGCAGATGGGAGTGCAATGGACTGAAAAGGTGATCCTATAAGTAGCGCATAATTTTCTGCTTCATTTCATAGACACTGGAAGTAGAGAATATTAGTTCATTTGTCCCTGTTGCAAAACACGATTGCTTCTTGCAGAAGGTTTAAATGTTTTTAACTCCCTCGGGAGACAAACTGCCCAAACCTAGCAGAGTTTGTATTTGAGAATTCTGCCCCAAATTATTTTTTCCGATAGTAAGATGATTGCATTGTAGCACTAGAAGAACAAACGCTCAGAGCATTTACTCATATGTGCCTTCTGAACAAGTGAAATAAATGCCTTTAGTCATACTTAACGCATAGAAGTAGAGGTCTTGTTCACCTAGTTTAATTATAACCTTTCAAAATGAAACCAAATCACTTCTTGGAGAAATGTAACCATTGTCAGTGTATGAGGTTGGAGCATTAAGAGTACCTGTGCCACTGCACCTGCTGCACTCTGAAGACAAGCTTTACATATGGCAGGGATGAGTGAGACTGGCATGCAGCGGTACTTACTTTCCGTCCCAGCATCCCACGTGCTCTTCCTGATGGAGTCGCAGTCGGAGCGACAGGGAGACACGGCGGGCAAGTTTGGAGCTACGCTGCACACCACCACCCCCCGCCTGGCCGTCAGTATTCGAGGGGACTCGGGATGAAATGTGGTCATCTCCTGGTGCTCCACGCCAAGCCCATCCACTATCTTGTCCAGATTATTCCTTGAGTCACTTTGGAAGCATGGGGTATAAGCCATTGGCCTCACGGGGACCTGTGGAGGCCCAACCTCTTGGTAGATATTTCTGGTGTCTCCGCTGTTCCTGATGTTCTTGAACTGGATGCCGTTGCTCTTGTTGAGCAGGGCAGCAGTGGCTGGATCCTGTACGAGCGTGATGTTGTTGCGGGAATAGTTCTTCCTGAATACTTTCTTACGAAAGATGATAAAGAGGACGATCAACACAAATATGACAAACAGAACCACAGCTATTCCTATCAGCTCCTCCTTGCCGACGTATGAATGCCCAGCTTGTATATTGGGAACCACCACGGGGCGAAGACCACAGTATTGCCCCACGTAGCCAGGGGTGCAGTTACACAGAAATGAACCAAATATGTTGACGCAGGAACCACCATTTTCACATTCCTCTCTTTCACACTCATTGATGTCTTCTTCACACCTTAAAAGAAGAAAAGGAGAGTTTGGAAAACACCTAGCAAACAACCCAGCTTGTACATGGTGACTTATCTTGTGAAAGTGATGCATTACAGTTAACACCTTGCTGATGCTTGGCAAATGATACTATTATCATATTATTTATTAGTATTTAATTTTGTCTACAGCTATTCCATGGGTTTTAAGATAATATAACAGACACATCAAGAAGGAAGTAAGAGTTTAAAGCATCTGATAGGAAAAGGCCCCTTGACTCTAATGAGTATTACATTACTGAAAGTAATAGAAAATGTCAGACTTTTTTTATTGTCTTGGGACCAACCCATGGGATTCAACACAAAATATTAGGAGGATTCAAGGAGAATATAGTTGAAAAAAATACAGTAAAAGTATCAGAGTACTTATATAAGAGAAGAAGAGCATATACTGTGTAAAATTATTAAGGGCTGTAGATAAAATGAGCAAGTATTACAGAAGCAGGGGGAACCTTAAAGAGAGACGAGAAATGGAAAAAAGAGGTGATTAAAAAAAAAACAGAACAAAAAGTGCAAGCAATACACAAACTATGTTAGAAAAAAACCATGTTGATGGGAAGGTCAGGGGATTTTCTGTTTCTACACCAGGTACATGATCAAGGTTGGGATTTTAAAAAATCACAGAATCACAGAATGGCAGGAGTTAGAAGGGACCTCTGGAGATCATCTAGTCCAGGTCTACCCAAAGCAGGCTGGATAGTAACATATCCAGGTGGACTTTTAGTGTCTCCAGAGAAGGAGACTCCACCACCTCTCTGGGCAGCCTGTTCCAGGGCT
>JAOXJM010000001.1:199004937-199041949 GCA_026413425.1 Tringa solitaria
GTGCAGAGTAGAGGGGGAGAATGACCTCCCTCGACCTGCTGGCCACACTTCTCCCATGCAGCCCAGGATTCCACTGGCCCTCTAGGCGACAAGGGCACATTGTTTAATACACCTATTTTTCCCTACTGTCATTCTTATGAACTACCTAATCCTGAAAACCACCCATGTGTTAATGTTACCAACATGCATAGGAACACGTATTTAAACTACCACCTAAGTGCCAGGTTGCATTTTTTTCCTTTTTTAGATTTTAACTCTGTTGATAAAAATAAAAGGAAAAGAGAAAAGATGCAAAAATGAGGAGAAGGGAAAGCAATGACTTTCCATCCTCACACTCTGCCCACAGTCCTTGACTCCGTAGATATTTCTGCTCAAATGCTTCATGTTTAAATAAAATTGCATACTCATGTAAGCCATGTACTTCAATCAAAGCCAGATGTATATAGGGCTGATCAAATTAAAAGGAAGTAAATATACTTATAATTGCAGGCTTTACAAGCAGGAGGTTTCTCTCTGTGGTTGAAAAGCTTGGCGCAGTGTTCGGATTTGATTACAGTAAAGCCTTCTATTGCTGTGATTGCTCATGTTGTTATTCATGCAGATAAACATACATTTACTATTGGCAGACCTGCTAACGCCACTCTATTATTAAGGTTGTGTGACATTTCCCATTTTAAGACCTCATATTCAGCAGCTTATAGCTTAACCACACTTTAAACACTTGGTTGAATTTTCTTGGGAAATTTCAGAGCGCAGAGCCAAGCTGTTTCTGAAAGTCATGCTGTTTGTCAGGTTTCAAAATGCTAACAACTTTCTTTAAAAATAGTTTTACTGACTGACCTATACTTATGGGTAGGGGCTGAAAAGTCTGGAAGAATGTGGCCTACATATCAGGGTTGTGGTTTCCAGTGTCTCCAAGAAAATGGTCCTAAAGCTGTATATAGCTCTTTCTGCTACGGTTCTCCTGAGCTGCCAGACCTGGTAAGGGCTCATCCCCCTTTCCCAGACCTTTTTAAGCATGCATGGGATCTCCCCGCAGGGTCCTTGGACACACAATACCCTCCCTTTAACCACCGACAATGCTGGGCATACACTGCTGCCATGGGACTTGATTTGGATCCGTGGGAACACATAAGTGCAAGCAGAGGTTTGTTGTGGTCATGGTCGCTTTCTGTTGGCCCAGAAAGCAGACTTTGAAAGCAGAGAAATTTTGCTGTGCTTTCAGTGATGCCTCAGAGCATCTGAGCTACCCATACATCCTCCTGCAGGCTAAGATTCTGATTCAGGACAAGAGGGAATGGCCTCAAGTTGTGCCAGGGGAAGTTTTGATTGGATATTAGGAGAAATTTCTTCACCAAAAGGGTTAACAAACATTGGAACAGGCTGCCCAGGGAAGTGGTGTAATCGCCACCCCTGGAAGTATTTAAAAGATGGGTAGACATAGTGCTTAGTGACATGGTTTAGTAGTGGTTTTGACAGTGCTAGCTTGGTGGTTGGACTCAATGATCTTAAAGGTCCTTTTCAACCTAGACAATTCTATGATTCACACTTTGTCCTCCTGTTCAATATGCAGGGAGGTCAGACAGAAAGAGCTAGCACGGCTCAAACAGCCCTGTGCCGACTCTCCTTCGGGGCAACTCCTTTGCCATCAGTCCTCAGCTCTGTGCTGCCCGTGCACAGCACTGTCCCTCAGCCAGGCACTTCGAAGTTGCTGTGAAGGCACCCGTACGAACCCTAACAGCAGCAGCGTGGACACACTTCTGGTGCATACTAAGCACCGCTTTAGCAATTCCCAAAACAGGGCCGTAATATCACCCTATTCCCATACCCACGGGATGCGGTGGAAGGTAATCAGAGGCAGCTTTTTATTGATGGTGAACAGGGCAGTAGGCATTTCTATTGAAAAGAAGATCTCAGAACAGGAATACTATTATGGAGGTTTGTGGTTTAGATGATCGATTTATGCAAATTATATGTAAATTAGACATGGCCTCTTTGAATTCTGGCATGTAGCCAGCAACTCTTTAATGTTATAATGTTGGGTAACCTTTGCTTGACTGTTTTCTTTTAAAGTTAGCTATAAATCTGAGCTTTCTTTTTCTCTCTCCTAATTTCCTTGTAAAGCACAGTGGGGTTTTTTGTAAGAAAAAGGATGTTAACAGTATATGAAATCTGCTCTGTAAAATTCAAATTAGAGGATTTATTTATTAAAACAAACCCTATAATTATGTCAAATACTCTCTGCTTGAGAAAAGGAACATTATTCTCCAGAAACTTTAACAGGAGGATAATATAATAGAAAATGTTAGTCAAGAGATCCTGATGCTACTGAATAACCTGGGATTGGGAAAAGGACCTTTGCACGGTATATTTTGAATGCTTCCTCCCACCAAAAAAGGAAAAACCTGCCATTATCTTTCTTAAGATAAAAAAATGAAGAGTTAGTACACATTTTTCTATTTTAAATGAAAGTCAGCTGCTAACATCTATGTCAGTGAATACAACATCTGGCGATTCTTAAATGCACGTTGCAATTTGTGGCTCCGCAACTAGCATTTGCAGTGCTGTTGGTCTCTCCGGCCTATGGAATTTAATTACGTGGCCTTTTTGCATATGGAGGACACTAACAACAGAATCGCTTTGCCTGGTGGATACTAAAATGCCCATGCTGCCTTCTCCTTGGGGGCTGGGCTGCAGAGCCCCTGACGTACAGTCAGGGCCCATTGCGCTGGAATTACGGCTTTATAACAATCCTTTATTTACATACACTGCTGAGGCAGTAAAAGCAGCAAACAGATTTTTTAACGGCAGGCAGCCGAAACATCCCCGCAGGGCACGTGCCCCCTCGCCGAGGCAGGAACGCAGGCAAGTTAAATCAGTTCTGCGACTGCTTTCCAGCAGCGAATTATGTTGACATGAAAACGGTGCGTGCCATTCCAGCAATAAAATGGGTCCAATCTTCAGTGCCGCCTGTTTCTCCCCCACCCCACGTCTCCCCTCAGTTTGAATTGGCATGCACATGGCGCTGGGAAAAAAAAGAATTACCGTAAAGCGTTTCGTTAGAAAGGTTTCAATTTACTCATCACGAGATTGCTGAGCAATACTGTAAATACACTAAAATAAAATCAATAGAAGGAGCTGTTCTCATGCTTCCTAGGATGCCGGCTGAACGGTTAACCTCATTTGTTAAGTATGGAATCTGAATCAAAGCCATGTTACGTTCATGTACGTATTACAGCCGTATTTCCTAGGGGTTTAAATAATCTTGCTTAGCAATTCTCTCAGAGGCTTCAGCATCCTTCTGCCTCAGAATGATTTCTTTAGACCTTGTTGTGCAGCGCTCATTTTCTTTCCTTTCCTTTGGTAAATGAAGAGCCTTAACAACACACACGCAGCAACATTTGTCTTCGTGCTGCACATCACACCCTGGCTTGCTGGTGCTGTGCTTCATTCCTCCCAACTGTCCTCCCATCTCCTTGCACGGAGAGCAAACCTGACAGCACCCCTGATGCACCCTTTGCCCTGGCGTGGGAGGTGGCTCCATCAAAGCCAAGGATCCAGAGGAGATGGCAGCTGAGATATGTCAGCACCAGAAAATTCACATTGCCAGGACTTCCTCTATACGGGCAGGGTTATCCAAATTAGAATCTTCGGTCTGACAGTCAGTTTTGCTCAGGTCTCAACAGATTTCAGCCTTGAAAACTAAATGGTTCCCAAATTTAGGAAGTTCCTAAAGTTCAGAAAAATCTATGTGGGAGAGGGGGGTCAGAAAGGAAATATGAGAAAAAGGCTTAAAACAATGAAAACCAGAAATAACAGTTACGGGTGCAAGGGAACAGCATGGACACATTAAGGCACAAAGCCCTGGATGGTGGTTAAATGCTCCATAAAAAAAGAGTTTAGTGGCAACTTCCCTAGGGAACCGTGACCAAAACCACTGACAATAAGTGGATGGAAAACTGTGAACTTGCAGAAAACCTCTCTGTTGAGCATCCTCCTTTTAGGATAAAGTTTTAGTCTGCCAAAAGAGGTGAGCAATGCTGCCTGCTAATATGATATGGGGAACTGGAAGGGAAGCCTGTACACTAGAGAAAGAGAAAACAGCCCTAGAGGAAAGGTCCTACACGTATTCCATTCGCCTTTTTCCTGCTAAGATGCTGACTGTTCTTATGGTCTGGTAACTTGTGCGCTGCATTACTGGGTAGTAAGTCACTGGCACCAAATCACACAAGCCACCATATAACCACTGGATAGGAAACTCCAACACGAGCACAGTTTAAATCAATGCCCTATAAACTTTGGATAATATTACTTAGACCTTGAAGCACTCAGGCCTCTGAGGAAGCTGTAAAATACACTTCTGGGAGGTTTATAATGGGGCGGACTCGCTATTTTCCATGCAGACATGTAATTAAATTACTCACTTGCAAAAGGACCAAGGTGTTTGTGGGCAGCTCGGTAATTATTTGTGACAGCTTCAGAAACAGAGAAAGGAAACAGTGCCATTGCATCTGTGATGGACGTTTGAAATCACCATCTTTGTGTACAGCCCTCGATGCTGTAAATGGATCCTGAAAAATCCAGCTGAGCATTACAGTAATTGTAATTCTATTGGTTTCTATAGAAATAGGATTATCCTAACAGCCAATAAATCAATTTCCTCCTGGAACACTAATGCAATGAGAAGGGGCACCATTTCACCGTTATTTATAGAGCAAACAGCTTTTACACAATTTGCAATACCTATCAGAGTTTTATAGAGTTCATGAGATTTTTTCAAGCATGTTGCCGCATAAAACCATCTCTGGCAATAAATTATAGGGGGAAACAGAGGAGGTGTGGGGGGGAAGTAATAAAGTAATGCAAAATATTTACCACCAGATGGCACGCTGGTACAGGTGCCGCCGTTCTGGCAGGGATGCCTCTCGCAGGCATCGGGGTAGAGGACGCAGCCAAGCTTTAATTCGGTCAGGCCAACCACTTCTGCAAAGCTGCTGCGCTTGTTCTGGAGCGGCAGCTCGTTGTTATTTAGGACGACGGAATCCAGGCAGCCCTGAAAGCCGCTCAAGACCTGCGTGGTTCTCTTGTCGGTCAGGCTGCGGACGTTATCCACTTGGACCTGGGCGCCGAAGTAGACGGAGCTATCTGTGCTGAGGGTCTGGAAATAGAGGGGGGCTTTGCGGCGCTCCACGTAGCTGTCGTCCAGGGACAAGCTCGTGAAATTGCGATTCAGCTCCAGGAAGACCGAATGCCAGCTTCCATCATTAACGGCCCTGCCAGAAATTCCCAGGATTCCCGGGCCACTTCCACAGTCCAACTGGAACCACAGTTTGCCATCGACAATCTGTGGGAGGAAAACAGAAATCAAAGCACTTCAGGCACTCACCCATCTCGTAATACGCTCTCACAGGGAATCTGGAAGCACAGAGGACTTCTAGACAGTCTCCATACAGTGTTAAAGCTGCTTTCCTACCTGACACTAAAATAGCAAAAAACTGCACCTTTATCATAAAAAAAAAAGAAAAAAAAAAGGTGATAAATCCCAGCCTACTTAGAATTTACCCAAAGCCAGCTACTGTAGGCAAACTGTCAATACAGAAAAAATATAGATGAGGAACACAGGCAAGGACTGGGATAATGATGTGTCTCACTGAACACGGCATGACCTGGAGGACCCACGTTCTGCTCCTGGCTCTGCTGCTGAGCAGTTGTGTCTCTCTGAGCAAGTCCTGCCATCCACCCGTGTGCTGCGGTTCTGCTCCCGGTGGCTGATGCTACCAAAAGGACAAGGAGGGCAAGGGATCACCTCTGAGTGTCTGAGAGAGGCCTGTGGCAAAGTCAATGGCTGCTGCTTTCAGCTGGGGATGTCAGGTGCTCTTCTCATGCACACACCCTGTGCTTCTCTAACCTTTTGGAGCAGCTCAGCGAGGTGTGGATTTGTCCCTAAGTATCATAAGTTCAGTTTCTCTAAGTATAGGAGTAAGATCCTGGTTGACCAAAAGTCAGTTATTTTCCAAGGATGCTACACTACCTGCTCTGGGTACACCTCACAGATGACATAGAATGGCTCCTACTTTTCTTCTTTTCCTGATATTTATGCTGATTTCATGGCTTTAGAGGAATTGTTAGGATTTCTCACTCTCCTTCCTGCCTCTGACCCATCTGAAGTTCTCATAAAGGGAAAATCTATGCCAGCCTGCTGGGGCAGGCAAAGTGCAGAGTGAGGGAATAGGTGTGGAGTGCTGCTTTCCTGATCAGCAGTTTACCCAAAGATTTTAGGTTTCTTTAACAGATGGCAGATATGTTTAAAATGGCTGACAAGGCTGGAAATAATTTCTTATGACACATTAATTGGCTTCAAGCTCTCCAAAAGCTCTCGCAATTATTTTACCTTTATGTCATGCTCTAAGAAGTATTTATTTCTGCAAACCCCATCTCAAGACAGTTCTGTCCCATTATTTATCCCCCTGAAAAGTTCAGGCGCTGTGTCCTTTTTCATCCTTCCCTGCAGCACACACTGCACTCTCACTGGTTTATCTGTAACACAGCCCCACTGCTCTCCTCCAGCACAGCAGAGCTGCCATAGCCATCAATGCAAGGAACTCCCAGAGCTTTGGTGGTCCCACTAAACTGGCATGGCTAATGCACATGTGATGCTGCATTGTGTCCATCTGTCTTCGGCCATTTTTTTTTTTTTCAACATTTCTGGCATGAAAACTCCTTTTAAACTGGCTTAGATAGAAACGTTCCTTGGCACTGGTGCTCAAACTCTTCTCTGCCAGGCTCTCATGGGGCTTGAAGGTAAAGGGGATACTGTTAATCTACAGAAGTAGACTGTGCTGTTGTGTCATTATCAGTGTTTTATTGTCCTTGGAGTTTCATAAAACTACCTGGAGAAAAGCTAAGGGTGAAATCCTGAGTTCTGATCACCTCTGGACTTCCTTCTCCTTTCCAGACCTCAGTCTCTTGACCAGCTGAATTTGAACTGGGCTGTAACCTCAGGCCAAGTCATACACGGCAGTCAGGGTGTAAACCACACCACTCCACCACTCTGCAATCGCTTGGATGGGGTGGACACGGAGATAAGCTTGACAAGCTCCCTGTAAATGCCAGCTATCTACTTTACAAAGCATGAAGAGTGTAGAGGGATAACCATGTAGAAGAAGCCAGAATAGCAAGAGTTAGCTCCTGTTATGGGCAGCTGGCTATTTTGAAGTCCGTGACCTGTGGGATGTAATGAAACTGAGAGGAAATGAGATCTATGATTGTAATACAACATGCTTGAGGGATGGATGTTGCTTGTAGTCCTAAAGCTCAATCAAAAAAGGCTAATGCATATATAGAAAAATAAGTCTGGATCATTTTTCATTAAAAAATCTTTTCTTGCAGTACTCAAAATTCAGCTGTAAACTATTTCTGTAGATTGAAATTGGTCTTATTGAAGCATCTGCTCAGGGGAATCTCAGTAAACAAGATGCTCTGATAAACTGAGCTGGTTTCTCTCCAGAGACGGAGCAATAGTTTCTTTTCTCCCTGTGCAACAAAATAGCCCACAAACCTTGAAAGTGTGGTCTGGCTCAACAGGAATACAAATCAAACAGAAAAATACATGCCAACATATTACACTTTGAAAAACAGCCATCATTGAATAAGCAGTTAACTTGCTTCTTATACAAAAAGGCTTTTTCCTATGGAAACTGTTCTACTGATTGTGTATAATATACATATACCTCCCCTAAGACTGCTTATACCCTGAAGGACCTACTGCCTGCATGTCTATTACCCTTACTCACAGAACATGCTTTTCCAATTATCTTTATAAATACAACACCACATATGAGCACCTGGGATAAATATTACACCATTTGTGTACAGGAAACGATGATCTAAAAGATTTGCCATTAAAATATGTTTTATACATCTTTCTCATCCCCTTTTATTTCTTTTTACCAGCAGATGATCTGACATACACAGTAAATATATATTGTCTGAAGGGCTACGTTTCCTTCCTTTTATTAAAAAAAGCTCTAGTAACCTCCACCTTAGGCTAGAGTGAAAGATGGAAAGGATGGTCCGACGCTTACAGTTCTAACCTAAGATATGATAGATATGCATGGGAATCCACACTCTGCAACACTCTTCCTCTGGGATCTCAAGCAAGTCATTAGTTCCAGGTCTCCATCAGTAAAAGAGGGATAACGTCATTTCCCTACCTCACACCACTGCTTTACGGATACATACATTAAGGTCTCTGACATGCCCAGATGCCCCTAGCAATGGGACCATAAAAATACTTTCATTAATCAGATGGTCACAGGCCTTGCTGTAGTGGGGCAGGGAGGAAATATTTGTCCCCTGATGGCCCCATGCCTCGAGGAGGAGGAGGAAGAGCAGGAACAGCCCATGAGGAGTAGGGACTGCAAAGGACTCCTGTCTTGCCTATTGAGCAGCTAGGCTGGCCGGGCAGGGAGGAGAGGGTCCTCCACTCAACGGAGCAAAACAGTGTCTCCCCTCCTAAGAGTGGAGAATTCAACCATGGATCTTTAATTCAGCAATTAATCCCTGGTGTTCTCATGATTCCTCTTAATCACAGTGATGTAAGGGATACTGTTCAATCCTCAAACAGGGCTCTTTGATTGTAACCTGGACCTTGGTACCAAGAGAAGCTGAACTTCAAGTTAATGCCTTACTAAATGAGGTACATTCAAGCAAATAGGATGGAAGTCCAATGAAAGACCAATGCTGTTGTCCAGGCTCAGCAATTATCCAGACAATAATCTCAGTAGAATGACTGGTCTGATTGAGGGTGGTAGCATCGGACTCTCAGTTCAGGATGGAATGTGTGGCACTGCTTTTTTCTCCATCTATGTGGTGTGACACAGCAGAGAGCTTGAGTTACTCCAGCTCACAGCAGAAAGATGCAAACTCTGCAGCCCCTCACCAGTGCCACCCACAGCAACAGGAGAGACTCTCGGCACCAAGAAGAAAGCAGAGAGACATTGCTTTGCCCTAGCTGGGCAGAAAATTCCCATGAGGCTGCTTCTACCTCTCAGAGCTTTCTGGGTTTAGTCACACTATCTCTGATTATAACTACTAGGACAGTGAGGTTAACGCATACTTAAGCATACTTAAAGCATGTATGCTCTTACTGACTCCCTCACCTGTATAAAATGGGCAAAAAAAGTACAAAGAACAGACCAGGCTCCAAAAGCTGATGCAATCTGTTACATTTCAACAGTTTCATTCAATGAGCAAAATGGAGCCAAACACATATTGTAAATTATATTGGAATATTAGCCTGGCTAAGATGTTTGGCTAACATCCATATTTGTGTATCAACATAGGTAATAAAATGATCAAATGGTTCTTCTGAGACCACCTTAGGCTCACACAGTCCATCTGCAGTCACACACCATGGATGCAGCATGCTGCCTACTAATCTATCTGGGGAAACATTTTGTTAGCCGAATTACATTTCAGGTTCGTTTGTATAAAACGGTATATTTAATTAAAATATTACTCGTTTCAACTATAGCCATAACTGGGATCATATCCAGGCTTCAGTCTTATCCAGCATAAGCCATGTAGCAGTAATGCGTTAAAATGTATAATATACACTTAACTAAACCATGCAAAGTTACACATTAACTGCCTGGACTGAAGAACATATGCTTGCCTTTTACCATTTAACAGCTATATTTCTGGCATGATGGGAAACTCTTTCTTTACCTATGTTTATTCCTTTAAATTTCACAAAACAAGTTGAATCTCCATTGTATTCCTTGAAAACAAAAAGAAATAAATTATGGAATTCTCTTCTGCCGTGGCCTCACAATGCTTAAAATTGTTAAATCTTAATTTTCACAGATAGATACAACATAGGAAAAAGGAAATGGTCATACTGGTTTTGGCACACATAATCTTTTCAGAGGAAAAAAAAAAGCCATTGACCTGCATCTCATTTTACTCCAATTGTCTTAAAAGCAAGAGCACGCAATGAAAAAAATGGCCAACCTCTCAAAATCGATGGATGAGTTGCTTTATTAGAAACAGCTGAATAAATAACACCCTTTTTATATTGTACCAACACAGTGTAGCTGGTAGGCTTTCAGCAAAGTAGCAGACAAGCAGTTTGCTCTGTGGAATTTACTATTCATCTAAGAAGGACACTGCGTTATGATTATGAAATATTTCCATCCCTGGAGTTATCACAAATGTATGAGCTCCCAAAATTAAGCTGGTCATTTAAACACAGAAAACCATATTGTGGCATTAATTTTTAAATAGACTGCAATGGGGGAGACTTGCTTCAAAAAAGAAATGCCACTGTGTGCCCCAACAGTGGTGGTGCTTTCTGCCTGTTCTCCCATGGGCTCGCACTATGTGATGGCTCTAAATTTCTTCCACCTCTGCCTTTGTGTGGAGCTCAGTGATGGTGCTGGGCCCTCTGGTGCTAATCTGGCAGATACTTAAGTACATGCTTAAATTAAGGTATATGAGTAGTTCCAATTGCCTTCAAATGCAGGAAGTTAAGCAAGTGATTAAGTGCTTTGCTGGAGTGATGCCAGAGTGCTCAAAAGAGCACAGGATCCCATCCTTTATCCTCTATTTGGAAAGCTTCTCCTCATGTTTAATTTAATTGAAAGCAATGCTCAAATGATAACAACTTCACATTTATAGACCTCTAATTAATCTACTTAATGGTCTCATTTCTGAGCGCTTCTCTATCTCACACCATACATACCTGGTTAAAAAAAAAAAACCTCAAACCAACTAAAAAGACCTAACCTCTGGTTTACAAATTAAAAAAAACCTTACAGTTATAAAGTCTAAGGGTAACTTGCTTGAAGGCATCTGAGTTAGGGATCCCCAAAGTGCAGTTCATGAGTCAGCTGTCATCTCTGAAGAGACCTGCTATGGCTACATCCCTTGAGCTTAATGCCATTTGCCTGCCATAGAGCACTTTTGTGAGACCTTAATTTGATGTACCTCTGCTAAATGACCTTTGCAAATAAAACCCTAGCAATTCCTGATCTTTTAAGTGATGCCATTTCTCAAAAAACATACTGAACATAATGCTTTACTTTGCTTTAAACCCCATGCTTACAGAAGCCAAGGGCCAGACCTGGAAAAGGACATACCCACTAAACCAGCAAATCCTGCCCCACCTAAATGCCAAGCATGAGGTTCTGAGAAGGCACTTCCCATGCTCAGTGCATGGGAGAATGTGGAACCCTTGCATCCATATATGACCCTAGATCTCTTATTGGACACATGAGGCAGAAGCTCCATCTGAAGCTCTCTACTAAGTGAGAGATGCATCTGCATCAGATGGGTTCATAGCTAGAAATCCTTTTTTAGAGATAGGAAGCAAAAAGGAGCATGACCTGGAGGTTGGCGTCTGAGATCGGAGCAGAGTAGCCACAGGTCTTGTCGCTGCTCCTTTTAAGTATTATTTTTTCCTTCCAGTATTTTTCAAAGCAAAATGGTTAGGTGATTGTGTGAAGTGGTGACTGAAAACACATTAACTCCTACCTCACAAGTAAAATCTCAACCCAAACGACCGCAATGAGGGGGTCTCTTAGTTTGTGTAATCACATGAATTTTTCTCTTTTGGTGGCAAAATTTCCCAGCTTCAACTGGAGAATATCCACTCAGTTGTCTACACCCTCTAACCTGCTGGACTCCTTAATCACGATAGACCTATACACTAAACTCCAACAAAAAAAAATTCTCCTATCATTATTCTAACTCCATTTCAATCTGCCTCTGTATCATTTCCTATTGTTTTCAAGCGGCACCTTTCACCAGGGCCATTTTTTTTTCCCAAGCATTTTTCAAAACTACAAAATTGCCAACATTTCCTACTGATACACGCTAAGAGCAACTACCATGAAGAGTTCAAAGAAGGTCTTCAAGCCTGCAGTTCTGTTTGGAATTTTTTGAACAAAAAGTGTACTGAAATGTTCAAACTGCATTTCTATGTGTCTCAAAGCAGAGCTTAATTGTCTTGTACAAATCTGAAAAATGCTGAGAGTCCCCAGTGGATGACAGACAGTACTCCTGCTTGTGAAATATTTCAGTCTAACAGCTATAAAATTGTTTGTTGCCCATTAATAACTCATCTAAACATTTTAACATTACCTAAGCATCGAGCCAAAATAACTCTAAAGATTGCAAATACAGACACAAAAGGCTCTGTGCCATCTCTCCCACTGCTGGAACAAAAGTCAATGTCTTCATTTTGTACCTTAGAGGCTCTAGCAGAAATACTATACGTGCAGGCTCTTGGATAAGCCTAGCACTCCCCTTCCCTCCAGCAGATATTAGCCATTCCATGGAAACCCAACAAACAACGAAAATGCATGGAGAGCTTATCAATTAAATATTGATTGGTTATCAATCTCCAGCTACCCCATGCCTCTCTCAACAGATAATCTTAATTCACAGAGTGAAGAAATCTTCACATTCAATACAAGGCACATTCTAAGCAGTTGGTTTCTGGAATTAACTCGACAGCAGTGAGGGCATATCCTCTAACCACAGGCACGGACCCAGGGGAGGAACAGCTATTTCAGCATGTATCGTTTTGACTGTATGGTCATATAAATGGCCAAATCTTACATCTCGTGCAGATTGGCTCCTGCACGCAGATACACATAATGTTCTTATAATGAACAGCACCCAATGGAGCATTTTCCAAGTAAAGTACCACTAACAAGCTGCTTTTCTGATTGTTGTTGTTGCTGCCATTGTAGAAATTGTTGTTTTTCCCTGTTAGCACGAAACAGATCAGACTTCATCTTCTCAATCTACAGCTGAAATGAGAACAGCATTCCCCAAATCAAGAGCCAGCAGAAAACATATAATCAAGAGAAACAACTGCGGAAAAGATATGTTATTTTAATTACCTTGAGAATTATACAGGGATTCGCTCTGGTGTACATTATAATCCCATTGCTTTGCAGGGTTCGCAGACGGAGAGCCAACTTGAATTCCTCCTTCTTGCTATTTTCAGAAACCCGGTATTTAATGTAGCTATTCCCAGCAAAGCTGAGGGAAGTGTGGCCTGAAATAATCATTTTGAAAAGACACATATTCTTTTAGTGACACATGAAATAATTCCTCAACTGTCAAGTTAATTAAAGAATTTATAGAGCTAAGGAGAATGTCTAGGAAGAAATAAATAAAACCCAACTCTGACGGCAAAAAAAAGCTGGCACCTACTACAAAAACATACTGTATTTTGGGGAAATATTATTTTTCAGGGGGTGGAGGAAAGCTCTTTTTCTCTATACTTATAAAAAAGAGAGGTTTCTCCAAGTATTCAGCACTTTAAGGTTGCACACCCCTGGAGGCACCTATGTTGTCTCACTGATAACAGAGGGTGTCAAAGATGACCATGCCTGTACATCAGGCAGCTGAGTTATGGGTATAAAGTTAAGCATGGGCAGATGCCAGCCAAACTCTTGAAATGAGCTCCCTGCAACCACTGCCCAGGACCACACTGATACAACTCAGTATCTGCTGTGCTATCATCGGGGAAATAGCAGATGTCCTCTGCCATGCAGCCCTGGATTCACTGAACTCCATGGAAAGCTCCACTTCACCAGCTTTCCACCAGGCTCTTTGTATCCCAGGGAACGACACAACTGCAGAGAACTAAAAAATGTTCTCAAACTTTCTTCTTGGGATGGTGTAGTATTTTCATTAATAAAGACTGGAATTTTGGTAATCTAAATCATAAGCAGAAGAGTTAATTATAGAGCTTTGCCCATGGTAGGAAAACATCTGGCATAACAGTCTCTAGGAAAAGTCCTGTTTTCTCAGCAGCCTCTTTTACTGATCTGGGATTCAACCAAGTCAGTGGGAATTTCCCAGTGGAAACTGGATCATGGTCTTCATACAGTCCCACAGCCAAGCATTTTACAGGGCTTATAAACAGATGTGCCAACTGCCAGTGCTGAGAAGGGTTAAGCAGTACATCTTCTGGTGACTTCACTGGCACCTCTACCCACAAAATGAGAATGAAAGCACTTTGTTGTTCAAGTATATCCCCCTTTACTGCTGTGACATGCACCTGAGCATTCGCCAAGCTTTCCCGGTGGGCACTGGCAGATGAATGGTCTCCGGTTAGCTTCATACCCCACACACTGCATGTCCCCTGGACACGGCTTCTCCAGGCAGGGATCGTTAGACCCAGGGCAGCGTTCTCCTGCAATACATTAAAATACTGTCAGGGATACAGTTTAAAGCATGATCTTCAGCAATACGAGAGCAATATGAAAGACAATTATTGATCTAACACTTAAGTGCAAGCAAAAAATGGTCAAATAACAACAACAACAACAAAAATCCTTCATGGAAGAGATGTCCTTTGGACAAGTATGTAGCAAAACCGTTACGTTCTTCTTCAAAGGCTGCTCTAAAACCCAGGGCAATGTATTATAAAACCCAACTATTATGAGCAGTAACTGGTTAATAATTGCTGTTTAGACTCTCAGGCCAGTCATTTTCTCACAAAGCCTCCTGCAGAGTGGATTTAGAGATAGGAGAAAACAAATTACTTGAACCTATGCACTCCTTTTGCCCCAGCATACTCATGAGAAGCAAATTTAAGGAGGTGGAGTTCCCTAGGAGACAAAATAAGAAAAAGCCATTCCTGGGTTATGGAGTGACATCTGGACTTTTTATCCTCATACTGCACAGGATGTGCTGCCAGCCTGACTGCACACATAGGCAGGCTTGCCCTGTCCCCATGTTGCTCCTGACATTTCTAAGACCTCACATCCTACTGTGCACCTTGCCCAGGCTGCCAAAACCTATCCTCCTTTCTTCTGGCTGAGGCTACACAAGTCCCATTGCATCTGGAACTGCACAGGAAAAAAAAAAAAAAAAAAAAAAGTTTACTTGCTCTTGACAGTAAGAACTCAAAGTGAAGAAATTTTGAAAATCAAAAATAAGTTGACCATGTTTTTTAACATGACCGGATTGAAGAAAGAAGCAGCTTAATATTCTAAAGAGCCAGTTGCAATATATGATTATAACTAGGGGAAAAAAAATAATGTCCTTTTGTATTTGAGGAAGAGCATAATTTAGATAAAATTATTTTGAAAGCTAATGGCGACTCTTTGCTAAGAATCTTTTATTAGTACGGAATCTAACCTTGCCCAAGAACAGATGAATTCAGATCTACTACTAACTTCATAAGGGAAGTAATATGACAGTTGAATACTGAGTTTTAAATTTGCTTAAAATACTTGTGCAACACAATTACATTAAGGTTCTTCAAAACCTTTTAAATTCTTAACATCTAGCAAGCTAAGCATGTCAAGGGCTTACTTTAAAGCCTGTCAATGTCAAAGGAACTTCCTGCATGCCACAGGGTTTGGCTAAAACTTAAATATAACTTCTAAAAATGTCTCAATAAGTCTGTTTTGATTTTTCTAATATTAAAAGGTTTGCAAATACTGCCTACAATAATGCAAAACTTGATACAACTATTGGTGGTTAATGTATGAATTCTCAGGATTATTCGACTTTCACAACAGTTAGCCTTTTCTTGATTGCACCAGGGAACTTGGTAGATGCAGGGCCAGCTCCAACCTTTGGACATCTGTGTGTGGCTGCTATGAAAGTAGCCTTTAACTGCAGGAAAAAAAGGGCATTCCTGCCCTTGCTTCTGGTGATTTGCAGCCAGAGCTTGAACAAAGAGAGATCTGGTTGCTGTGAATGGACAGGTGTCTCGCTCATTAAATTAATTTGCTTAACACATACAGGCGATGATTTTAACAATAAAAGGTCAGCACCTTCCTACCCATCACTTTCTGAATATTGGCAGTTCTTGTTTATTGCAGGACCCTTATGATATTAAAAAACTACTTTATTTTTTGAACATATGTATTTTATTTGCACCTTATAAAGGGAGAAATCAACCTGTCATACAGTCTTTCTCCGAAAGTAATGAAAGAAAGGATCTTATTGCTCTCATACTTCAGTACAAGCCAAGAAGGGCTCATTGTAAGTATAGCTGAAAGTATCTGGCACTGCATATTCTGGAAAAAGAAAAAATAATACTGTAGGTTTAAAAGTGGACATGGGCTGACTACAAATACGGCAATGACTGTAAATGTCTTGCTTGATGTACAGCACAGTCAATTTAATCTTTAACATCCTCCCCTCCTTTGTCAAACATTTGTTTGAGAGGTCTACGCAGTAAACGATTCACAGTACTGCATGTAGCACTGTTAGAAAATGATGCATGGCAATCTTTAATAATCACTTTAGTAGGTAACATTAACAGGAATAACAGCTGCAATATACAGTCACACTTCAAGTCTTAGAGAATCAAGAAACAAATGTCATTTAATAGGGTTCTGCACTGCAGAACGATATTCTATTTAAAGGTAAGGTCTGCAGAATTTAACAGAGACGAAGATTTCTACAGCGTTTTTTTCAGAAAAAAAACCCTTTTTTTGAATTCAGTGGCAAGTAACAATTACTTCTGAAATTATAACAGGTCATTAAATATTCTATAGGCTGCCTTGCATTTTCTACTTGGTTCTTTTGGCTATTTTAATTCATTCTTATGTGACAAAACCACAGCATTCTGCTCTACGCAGAGTATATCTCCTCTCTGAGCACACTTAAACCTTTTTTGAGGCTGTAATTCAAGTGATCCTCTGCGTAGCTGACAGACAAGTCGTTTGGACAAAAGCCCCACAGCTCATCAGTGTGCAGCAGAAAGGGGCACTGAGATTTCCAAATGTGGCTCTGCAAATTTTCACATCCCCTAACCTATGACTGTATCGTTGACACAAAGCAATAAAGCAATAGCTTACTTGGTTATCCATCTCTGCCAGTTGTTTTAGCTGATTCAAACTCTGATTTGTACTTCAGAGACATCCTTCCACAGTCAAAAAATATATGGAAAGGATTTTAACGTATTTAGTGCATCTGTGGAGATACACTAAATAATTGCTTACCCTGGCAGGCCAAGAATAGTTCTTCTGGTAGACTACAAGCAAATCAACTTTTTATTCATCCTGCTGCAGCAAGATTTCCTAGCTGTCACAAAATTTTTAAAATATTCAGACTTGGGAGAAGCACTGCTTTATGCCTGTCTGTATGGTTATAAGTACATAAGCTACAAATCTGCATTATTGCATTGCCTGAGCTAACACGCATTTTCAGGCTGATTTCACAACTATGCGGAGCAAAATTGTGAAATTGTTCAAGGTTACGTTGTCCACATCAAAGATTTGCAGCCTGAGTTTAAATACAATTATTCTAATGTTGCATTTCCACTCCAAAGAGCAGTCTATTTACCGTCCAATAAGAGATTGAAGAAATGTGGATTTGAATTGATCTTTTTCTTTTCTGTAGGCAAGTCCAGACAATCCACAACATTCCCTTGAAACTCACATTAGTATTAATAAAGCTGTTCTCTACAAGGTAGCACAGAGACACATGAGCTAGCATCAAGCAGTGCATGGCAGGAAAAGGTGGAATAGACCCACTTCATTTTGACAGACCATCATCAGTGTAATTCTCTAATAGAAGGTAAAAGTATTACAATCTTCGTGCTAGTATACTGAGAAAGAAAACACTCTTCCATTGCAAAATGATACATTTATTTAATTCCTGTCCCTCCGAAGAAGGATCACTTCCAGGAATGTAAATATCTTTTGAAAATTGAGTGCTTCAACAATTTTAACTTGAGCCTTATGATATTTGGTGTTTTTCTGTAAGCCCATTCTCCTGAATCTGCATAAATATTAAAATAGAGTCTGTTTCTCTTGCTTGCAGGAGAAAGCTCAAAAGGTGACTCCTGAAGGCCAGAGTCCCAGAAAGCACATAAAGCAAATTCTAGACTGTTACTTTAAAACAATCTAATAATTAGTTTAGTGGGGAGGGGAAGACCATCAACTTAGGAGCTACAGTTTGTTTTTATTTTTGTAGCATGGTGACCAGGTATTGTAAGCAATGATTGCTATTTGTGTATCAACGTAGGCACCACAAACTTGTTTCTTCACAAGTCAGCCATGGATTTCAATTAGCTCAAGTGCCTCTGGAAAACTTTGTGTCACCAAGTCTGTCCCAGTGAATCAGATTCGCTCCCAGCTTTAGAATTGAGACATTTAACCTTTTCCATCCAGTGCCTGATTACAGCTTCCCTTAAGACCCCTTAAGCGACAGCAATTCCCACTCACCCTGATTCTACAGTCATGGCCTCACTTGGCCCTTCACCTCTCCTATGTTTTATATGAGATTGTGCATTCTCAGCACAGGCCTTAAAAAAATTTATCTGCAATTCTTTGTTCTCAAGTACAAACAGGACATTTGATTCTTCAGTTTTCCTGGCTACCTTGCCGGGACAACTCAAGGTTCATTAATTTCATTGTATGCTTCCTGAAAATGGGAAAAGTGGTGCTGTACACATAGGAAGTGGTTTCCTGATGCCCAATCTTGCAAAACACCCAGGACTCTTTAAAAGGCAGTGTGTGCTCTGTGGAGCTGAGGACAGAAGCCACCTCTGAAGATTAGGTCCTACATTAATAGCAGATCAGCACAATCAACGATTTCCTTTTGTCAGAACATTCACAAAATTCTAGCAGTGGCTCCATAAAGTCTGAATTGCCTGGTTTCACAAGAAAGTGGTCCAAGACTGCTATTCACTTGATTAAATAACGTGGATGTGAGTGTCTGCACTTTTGCTGAACAGTTCTGGGTGTATTAGAAAAATTCTTTCAAACTATTAAGCCAGAACCATATTAAACACTTGAAATGGAATTCATCTCATCTAACTTTAGGGCATGATTCATCCGACTGATTTTAGACATCTAGGGGGAGATGTATCACATCATTAAAAATACCTCATTTTTTCCACTGTCTGCAAATGGGGCCTGGAGTGACCAGCTCAGATGTAGATACATACCCACATTTGTCAAGATGATTTCAATCCAGCCCTCTCCCATAAACATATTAATGTAACCTCACTTTTTGTAAGATTATAATACAGAACAACTCTATAGCAAAGTAGTCCCAACAAAACCTGCTGCTTCCCTGCATCTTTGTCTCAACACGAAAGAATTACTTTGCATCTTGAAAAAATAAAAATACAGAATAGATTCTTGCTTCTGAAAAATGAGAATATCATGAGAACTATTTTATAGGAATATATTTATCCTGGTCCTCCTATCTTTATTTCCCACAAGCACTGACAGATGTTTGCATACCTCATGTCATGGGATGGGAGACTGGCAATTGCACAGCCCCTATAGCCACGCTCAAACAAACCCCAATTTGTTACAATATTTTCCATATAAACACTAGCAGATGAGCCAGAAATCTAAGGAGACAGTCTGTTATTGGAAAACTCTTTAGTTCAATTTTATTGATTTTAAAGGCTTAGATTGATGCACCTGAACTTTCGAACTTATCCTTCCAGAGCTGAGCTGCTGAACCTCCAAAGTTCACCCACTGCCTGCTTGACAGTCTCCCTGCATTTTCATGTTAGATAACTCTGCTTGTTCACAAAGGTAATCTAGGTAAGTTATGCACAGCTGGCATGCATAAATTGTGCATATCTGTGACATCTGCCAGTGGGAAAAACACTCCAAGTATGATACATATTTCAAGAATGAGTGAATTGGTTCAAACTCAAGCTTTCTGGCTCATAATTGAATCAGATCTCTGGAAACATATGCAATATTTTAATGGCTTTGTCATAATTCAAGCTCTTAATACCACACTGGATCATGAAACTATCCTAGTAACAAAGGAAGTATAATACTTTTATTGTACTAATAATATCTCACTAATGCTGTCTTGTTAAACAAGCCAAAATAAATTTATTGTAGTATTTTGTGTGCTTTTTCCTGGACTGCTGCATTTATGTGCATGTACAAGAACTACTGATCAAAGAAGTATTTGCATTTTTCTAACTCTTTTACTGGGCCTAGTCTTTAGGTTTCATAAAAGCAGAACTATACATACATTTTCTAATTAATACACCCTCAGAAGTCTGTGTTACCTCCTATGTGATAAAACACAGTGTGTGTCTGTGTATTTACCTAAATACCAAGACATTTCTTCTGACTCCTTTAATTAAAAGCAGTAGAAGAGGCTGAAGCATTAAATAATGTGGCAAAGGGCAAAGTATGGATTTTTTTACTTCCTACCAACATCTTTTATCTCTGCGCAAGTAAAAGGCTTTCTCCTCTCTGGTAGCTGCACTTAAATCAGAAGCTCTGGACACTGGTTACAAGCTGGATGGTGGAATGGACATGCCCAACCCCACCCCAAGGCCTGTGGATCACCCATGGGAAATCAGCACATTGTGGCTGGAACGGGAGCTGTGGGAACCCATCCAGGTTTCCAGCTGGACCAGGACAAGCTGCCTGTTGCAACTGTTCCCATACAGCAGCCCTCGAGGCCGTGATAAATGGTCCAGAGGCTGGGGACCACAGACGGTCTGCAGAACCACCACACTGCTGTTCTGGCAGCCTGCCATACATTCTGAGGATTGACTGGTACATGAGAGAAAAATTTGGAAATCGTAGCCCCAGCTGAATTACTGTGCTTCCAGTGCAAACTTGCTGTGCGGGGGTAGGGGGAAGGGAGAGAGCTGCTGGATCAGAGCTGTACTGCATTGCAAAGTCCTTTTTTTTTGGAGTTAAACTTAGGGATCATGAGGCAGATCCATTTACTATTAGTATCTGAAGGGAATAATACATCATTATTGACTTCAATAAGTAGTGAAATGAAATTATAAACAGTGAAAATTTTGGCTGCCAGAAAACCAATTTCTGACAGCAAGGGCTATCGCTATCCCCATGGAGATGAGGATTTGTGATTTCTTGGTACAAAAATGAGACAAAGCTATGACTTAGTGAATATAAAGGTGTTTTGCAGACACTGCTCCTGCACTGGCTCCTGGACCTGTCTGGAGGGTATTGCAGCATTGTCCCTTTTCAACCTGTCAAAATCCTTTATTTCAGAGCCTTTCATATGTAACAAAAGGCTGACTATTGTTATAATAGATACTTCATTTTGAAACTTGCAATGCTATTACTTAAAAATTGACCAGATAGTCTGCTCGTGAATGTACAAGAAAATACCTCAGATACAGAATACTGGTATTTTTACAGAATTGAGCTTCTGTGGCACTATTATTCACGTGCTGCACAAGACAATGACTTCTGGTTAAGTTTTATGCAGTTTATGCCTATTTTCATCCCCACTGGAGTCGATGGTAAGATGGTAGGACATGAAGTCCTGCTGTCTGCTGCAGAAACAAAGGTTGGTTACCACAAGACATGGCTGATGAATTCTTGTGCTGCTCTGTGTGTGCGTATGTATGCATCTGTGCTTAAGAGGAGGGAGACTTAGATTTATTGATTTTACAGCAGCTTTTTTCTCCACTCTTAAATGAAGTGGAATGAGGAGCAAATAGCCTGGCAAACAACAGAAACAGAACTATTATTATAACTGCCTGAGGTTTTATACTTCAAGTGCAGAATCATAAGGAAGACTGGCTCTGAAGTCTATTTGTCATATATATGCCCATGTGAAATCTCTGCCAAAACATAGAACAGCCTGAAACCTGGCCAAAAACCCACCCTGTCACCTACTGTAGTATTAGAGGTCGGCAATAGTGCTTGCTTGCAGTTACTTAATAAAATACTTCATTAGTTCCCACGCCTCTCTGCAAAAATGGGACTGGAAAAGGCCTTTCCACCTGCACTGCTTAGGTCAGGGGTGCTGCTCCTTGGAGACTGATGGTGCATCGCCGCAGGCGAAGCTGTTCTGCTACGGTCACTCTCCTGGTTTATTCCAGTGGTGGCACTGAGGGGGTGGGAAACCACATCCTTCCCTCTCCTTTCCCTTCCTCTCCCCTTCTTTCCCCTCCTCTGGAAGTTGGTTGATGGCTCTGATTATGGAGCCTCCAGGAAAGCGGTCTTTGTCGTAAAAGGCCAAAGTTCATCAACTTCCATTTACATCAGTAAACACGAACAATTCTTCCCGAGCCTGAGAAATCAATTCCCACAATACATCAGCCAGTCGTGCTTTAACGGGCTGAATTGAAATGCCCCTTCTAATCTGCATCAGAGGAATAAAAACGATCCTATCGCACAATGAGCACAGACGGGAGGGGGCGAGGGAGCGGTACTCACCATTGCACATGCAGCGCACATTCCTGTAAAAGCGGGGGCACACAAAACTAATTCGTGCCGTGCTATAGGTCATCAGGGAATGTGAATCAATAGATAGACTTTGCTCACAGTGTTGTTCCTGACAATCCAGTCCAGAGCAATTCTTCTCCAAGATAGCAGAAATACGAATCACATTTTCCAAGTGTCTCCTTGCATTGGTAAGCTTCTGAATCAAATAGGCAGGCTTATAGAAACCACCGTTGTGCATCTGAACTGCAAACAGCATGTCAAGCTGATTGCTGCCTGCCACCGGCTGAATACTGATGATGTGCAGGCTGTCTTGTTTTTGGGAGAGCACTGCGTTTCGCAAGGTACGCCTGAACCCGTGCATGTGAAGGCCCACAAAGTCTTCTGGGGAAACATTCTCAAAACGGATGGTGACCGTGTTCTGCAGCATTTCTTGTAGCAATTGCTCAACGTGGACCACAACGTCGATGGGTACCTGGAACCGGCCATCACTGACAGAGACATTCAGGACATACTTGCCATTATCGAGCCCTCCAAGGGCAATGATCTTCCCATCATGGCTGTTGACCTTGAACAAACTTTTCTGCTCTGATTTTAGCGTATATGTGAGGACATCGTACACATCCTGATCTGTGGCATGGATTTTCCCAATGACTCCCCCAGGAAAATCATCTTCCATGGTGACAATGAAAATCTCCAGTGGAATCGCAGTTGGCTTGTGAATGCTCTCTTCAATAACCCTCACCTGAACATAGGTGTGGGAAACCTGCTGAGGCTTCCCAGAGTCCTTTGCCTAATGCAATTTAGAAAAAAATAAAAAAATAAAAACCAAAGTGAAACACACATATAAGACAACCAACAGCCATAACTTCTCACTATATATATTTTCACAGCATCAGTAATTCTGAAGACCTCTCAAAAGAGCCTCCCAAATGCATTTGCAAAATACATATGTAAAGAAATGTCTCAGCCATTTCTAGCAGTGGAACTTACAAACTCTTTAGGGAAGCACAGATATCTCATCTAAGTGGATTGCAGAGAGAAATGTGTCAGCAGAATGTCTCATTACTGAAACTGAAATGTTCCCATGATCCCACAGCTATCACTTGTCCTCTTCACAACAGAGACATTTGAATGTGGTATATTCTGCACTGAATGGAGTTTGGGCTCACTTCTACCCTGGAAAAGAGACTGAAGCCCAGTGAAATACCAGCATCAGTTTCTTCATTGCTTGCTGTGCTCCACAGAGTTTCAGACCCTGCCTAGTTTGTGTGGATGTGAGGGAGTTCAGAGTTTTTCTACAGCACTCTGTACTAATTTACCTGAAGCAGTCAAGAAACATGCTTGAAATAAATAAAATTTATCACCTTCCAAAAATGAAATAGGGTGCTCATGCTGTTACTAACGATAAAATATGAGAGCAGTACTGCACTTGGACTGATGACTGTATGACCCAGAGCACACATGATAGCATCATTTGCACATTTTTATAGAGAGTAAAAGAGCAAGTATGACAAAAAACCCAAGGCCATCTTGACAGAAAGGTGTGCAAACTTGAATCAGTGTCCTTTCCTACACTAAGAAAAATGTTTCATTGAAGTCACTATTAAGATATACTGCTCCACATGTTTATGTGCTCCACAGAAGAACAGAAGACGAAACTACCACTGGGCAGAGATTTAGTACACATCCAAATTTACAAGCTGAAGGGAAAAAAAGGCAGGATGGCAACAGTAACATGGACATTACTAGGAAAGGATTAGTAACCCTGAGGTACTCTAAAAATCATTCATCCTCACTCCTAAAAGGGCTGGGTGGAATATTTAAAAAAAAGATTTTATGTATATGTGTACGCACACACGTACATGCACAGAGATTGCATCCCATTTCACTTGCGATTTTATCATTACTTTTTCATAAACCTAACACAGAGGAGGAACCTGCTGATCCAAAAGAGAAAGCAGCAGTCTGGCACAGATGGATGGAAAGAACCAGTTCTACGGTTTATACACAACAGGAAACTATAAAATATGTTTTCACTGCAGAAATCCCTAAAGAAAATAATACTGGGAGGAATTAGGCCTCCAGAATCTAACAGCGTGGTTTTCGGAATATGTTGGTGCATCTCAGGCATTGTGGTCTGTCTAATATTTCATTTATATGACCTACTTGGATTTATATAGCTAGAGGATGCTGCTTAAATTTAATTCTCATACCCAATTTTGGCTGTACTGTAACTTTGGCTAGCAAATTGCCCTGAGAGCAGGATATTTTAGGATGAAGGCATGGTAAGAATGGAAGGTGAGGTTTGGTTTTTTTTTTTCTTTTCCTACAAGGCTCAAAAAAAGGTCGTGCAGATATTAAATGGCAAACTTGTAAAACTTTACTTTGAACTGTTAATTAGCATCAGAGCTTATATTTTTTGAATTGTAGCTAACTGAGAATGTTACTGCTATGAACAGCATTAAATGTGCTTTTAAGGAGCAGACGGGCTGTATTTAGAGAAATCATTCCCAGAAAAGCAAGTGAGGGAAGCCTGCATTTCAGACTTAGCTTGTAGAACCATGTCCCATTTCAATG
The DNA here is from genome assembly GCA_026413425.1 of Tringa solitaria. NCBI lineage: Eukaryota > Metazoa > Chordata > Aves > Charadriiformes > Scolopacidae > Tringa > Tringa solitaria. Next base: position 199,029,702 of record JAOXJM010000001.1, read on the forward strand.
AAGAGATGTAGTTCATTCCCTAGACTTGCATATTTACTGAGCCCTAATACATTTTCCCTGGCAGGCCTGAGAAATGTGGACAAATTACTTTTGGATTTACAGGTTTTTGTAGTTAGAATTACCCTGGTTACAAAGTTCCTCAACAATGACTCTAAAGCTAAGTTTGAGCTGGACTTCTATTGCATGTCTTATTTTCACATTCTTTAAAAGCAAAGTTGACCTTGGAAATGTGACTTCATGAATTCTTGGTAGGCTTCCAAAAATTTATGATTAAATTTATGACTTAAAAGCAGGAGTGATTTTCCTTCCTAGAACAATATTTTTCTGTCACTTGTTCTGTGGTGTATTTATATGTATATAATGCATTTTTGCTTATTTTCCTCGCTTAGCTACAGAAAAAAAAAAAAAAAGATTAAAATCTTAAATCATAACGTCCGCTGCTCAGAAAATCCATTTCATGCGGAGGAAATTGGAAAGGTGGCTGGCTACCTATTTATATTTATATGAAATTAGGTTTAAGAACATCAAAGGAAACATACCATGTTGTGCACTTGTAAACTGGAATGCACAGTATTTACTCACAGAATACAGTCAATTCAAACCAACCCGTACAGGCAACGTATGGATGACCTACTACTATGCGGGTTGTTGGTTCTGTGCAGATGCAAAATCCAAACCGTACCTGCACGCAGAGCACATACTCGGTTGCGACCATGTGCTTGAAGATGACTGCAGATCTCAAGACGCCGTGAGGGTCCAACGTAAACTCCTCCTCTTCATTGCCAGTGAGGATGGTGAAGGTAAAAGGGGGGCCATTGTGAAAAGAGTCTTTGTCTGTCACTACCAGCTGCAAAATGCTTGTGCCCACTGGTTTATTTTCCTTTACACATATACACAGTGTATAAAGAAAAGGATTAAAATGATACATATCACAATCACAAAATACCACATTTCGCTATCGAGAATATTCAACTGAATGCTCTTTCCCCAAGATGACACTTCACAAGCAGCATTTATTTGGCACTGCTTGTGCCTCATGGACTGGCAGCAGAGCTGGAGGTACCCACCACATCTCCAAGGACCGAGGAGCCCTCCCTGATCCTGTCTCTGGTCAGGACTGACTGACTACTCAGACTTTCACACTGCGCAAGGTGCAAAGAAGTGTGAGCTCATTCTGGCTCAAACTTTTTGAGACCAGAGTAAAATTCCTGGCACAAAAGGGATGAACGGTAAAATGTGTGACAGATGCTGAGGTTAAAGAGCCTCAGCAAACAGAAACTTACCAAAGAGTTAAGAAAGATGTGTTTATACTTTCCTTTAAATAAAATCACTCGATACATCTTTGGCAGATAAATCATCAAAAGCTACCTAACTGAAACCAAATGCTTTTGTATTTTAAAAGTCAGAGAAGTTTTTGATGTGCAGGATAAACTTACTTGAATTACAGCCGTATAGTTAGCTGGAGTAAATACAGGGCTATTATCGTTCACATCAGAAATGTCCACATTGACCGTCACAGATGAAGACAAAGGAGGTGTGCCACTGTCTCTTGCCTGGATAACTAATGAATAACCAGATATCTGCAAAAAGGTGAAAACAGTAAATCATCGTGAAAGCGGTCCTAAATTTTACCTCATGTTCTTTACATCCAGTGCACCACCTACCATATTCCAAGGAAAGCTGTTTGACTTCATTACCTCCCCTGCCCTTAGTATAACATAATCCTGTTTATTGCCACACTGTGTCCCAACTTCTGTTTTATAAGGCTATCAATAAACATAACAGCTTCACTGTACTAAAATAACTGTATCAGATGATACATTCCTGAAACAAAGGGGCAGACAAAAAACAATTGATGGATAATACCCAAACTCAGCCATTACTACTGTAGCTTACATTTTCATCTCTCCTAGGTGTCAGCTGGCATATGTGACCTGATTCTATTTATCTTACGGTTGGTTTCCAGGATATTATATAAATTGCTTATTAGAGTCAACCTCAGCTTGACACACAGTCTTTCTAACATGGAGATGGAGAACTAAGAAAAAGTTCACAAGCAGTTGGCTTAAACGCACTGGAAAACATTTGAGACCAGTAGGAACAACAGTCTCTGTAGCAACAGGATATTATCTACCATTCAGTGGAAGATAAGGTTTTTCTGAGCCTACTTGTTTGCAACAGACACAAACTACTCAGCACAGAGTGGGCAGTTCAGTCCATCACCCGTGGGCCCTCTGTGCACATATGTGCCCGTGCCTGAGGTGCGAGCATATGTGACAATTTGCAAAAGCTCTGTCTATGCACAGCTTATGGATGACAGTTTGGGTTTCTGAACTGCATCCTTATGTTGGCATCCTTACATCTTACGACTAGTTTTTACTGTATAGCGTTCCCCGCTCCCCAGGGAGAGGTGCTGACACGTCTGCCGTGAATCCTTCTATGGGGGAGCAAGCAAAGGGCAAAATGTGTGCCAGATAAAACACCCCGCTCCAGCCTCTTGGTGTGGGGCTGGAACGGGGAAAAAGATGTCCCTGAAGAAGGGAACGATGTAATGTAACAGGGGCTTTTCCAGGGTGGGAGGAAATCCAAAGCTATTTGCAAAATAAAAGCCATTTGGGCAGGAGGTAGGAGTACAAAATAAGTGTATGAAACAAGGTGGCTCTTCTGGGATGTGGGACCACGCTAAGGATTAAGGAAACATTTTTTGAAGGGATGCAGGGAGGAGAAAGACTGTGATTTGGTGGGAGCATAGAGGCAGAGGAGGGAGGAAGAATCCTGAACTATGGAAAGTCAAGAAACTGAGGCAAAGAACTAAAGATTTCTTTCCCCCTTTTGAGCTGTAATATCTAGTGCTAGATAAAAGTCAATCTTGACAGTTTTGTGGGGTCTTTCTCAAATTTTGTGTGTGTTTGCTTTCATTTTCACGTATCCCAGAAAGGTAGATGGCAAAAGTCATGGTTTCTATGTGATTACAGCTCTGGAAATGAATTTCCTTAAACCACTGAAAGCAGGGAGTCAGCACTGCCTTTGGGGATCTACAGCAGATGGGGCAGCATGTATCATTTTCCCTGAAGGGGTCAGAAACACCTGTGTCTAGGAAATGTGCCAAGCAAGCAAACAAAAAGGACAATATCGCAGGTTATTTTAACCGACGGAAACTTTGGAAAGTGCAGTTCTAAGAGAAATGGCGTTAAACATGCACACCCTGGTGAGGGTGAATGTGTGTGTCTGAATACAGATGTACATGAGTGCACTTCAGAAACTAAAAAAAAAAAATCATATTAAGAAATTAAGCCTGTGCCACGTAAGAGATATATATTACAGCAAATTTGTAGTGTGCACAGCCATTGTTACTGCCCTGTCCTCAACAGTCTGCGGCAAAGTCATTCTGCCACCAAACACTGACAATTTAATCCTGCCTTTGTGATTATACAGAAAGGATATTTGCCACTCTTTTAAGCAGTAGTCCTGCTTTCAGTATAGAGCTCTTCCAGCTGAGCCCGTATTCTGGGGATAGCGATCAGCCTCCCTGGTTTTGCAGACGCACTGCTCAGAGGCAGAAAGCACAGATTTCTTTATGTGTTGCAAGACTTTTGAAGTCACGTAGGACTCTCCTGCCCTGCTAGTAGCACAGGCAACTGTATTTGTTTGTTTTTTTTCCAAAAGCTGCTAATTGCTAGCTATGGCAAAATGGTGATAAATCACCCTGAATGAATAATCTAGTGAGCAAACAAAGCAGCCGAATCTGTTTAATGAAGCACTCTTTCACTTTTGGTACAGCCTAGCCACTTCATAACATCACCTCCCCAGTGACATGTTTTGCAGAGCGCTAATTAATGGCTGAGGTCTCAGCTCGGTGCTTGGTGCCACAATCTGGAGGATGTTGTAATCACCCAGTTGCACACACCGCTGCACGTGTGTGCTTGCACGCGCGGGAGAGAGGAGGCAGCTCATTAACACAGCAACAGCTGCCGGTGGCACCACAGGAGAAACTCAGGGTTGCTTTTTTTCCCCGACCTGGCCTCTGTGTCCGTGCAGGACGGGAACGTGAGCGGAGCTTGTGGGTAGGACTGGGGATAGGTCAGCGGTGGGAAGATGTGGAACAACATGAGAAAGACCTGTTGAAGCACCTTAGGCTGATCATTGCAGACTATAAAAGAAGCTTCTTCAAAATGAGCTAGCAGCAGAATTGAGATCAATACACATCTGTAAGTCACTGTAAGTTAAGAAGTCCCATGGGTCTTACCCTTTCTCGATCCAATTTCTTTTTAACCTTCACAAGTCCCAGAACAGGATCAACTGAAAATTCATTGTCTCGATCCCCATTCACTATGGAAAAATGAATCTGGCCATTGGGAGGGCTATCCAGATCTTCTGCTATCAACTTTTTTGAGAGAAGAGTGAAAATTAGCAAAAAGAAAAATATTAAGCCATCTGTACAATACATCAGTTGCTCAATCCCCCCAAAAAGTAAGACTTCATATTCCATTAGACTAGTTACATCTGAACTGCACACCTCTACAGCACAAAATCGATTGGGGTTTGATAGGAGGCTCCCCTTGGACCTTTTCAAAATTCTACCATCAAAACATACACAGTATTTTAATCTTAATATTCCATAGAGCATTTTCTTTCCAGATCCACAAGTTCAAAGACGAGAGCATTGTGAGGTTTGGGTAAGGCACCACTGCACGCCAGACTGAACAGATACAAATACTATGTGATATAAATATTATGCATTTCACCGAAAAGTTGAATTCTGCCTTTCCAATAAAACCCACTTGTTTCTAGCTGACTCACCAAATGCAATGCCTTAAACATGACATTGCTCCTTGACAGCATATTGGGGTTAAAAAGAAACAGTTAGTGCTACTGCTACTTTCTTTTTGGGGGAAAAAAACTGGCAGCAGCCTGGAAAGCAGGAAGAGATGCATAATACTGGCTAGAGAACAGTTTGGGTGATTCAAGATGCAGTAGTTATCATTATTAACTGGTGCAGCAATATTTTATTGAAGGCCATGTGGCAGAGGGCTTCATTCCACCTAAATGACACCCACGGCCTCACTCACCATTATCACCGAATCACCGATAGCGGCGTCCTCGCTGATGACCGCGCTGTAGACCGCCTGGCTGAATTTCGGTGCGTTGTCATTAACATCTGTCACATTTACATTCACAGTCGTAACGGCGCTCAGGGCTGGAGTACCTCCATCTTTTGCTTCCACTATTAAGTAGAAATCCTTACACGATTCATAATCCAAAGCGTCAAAAATAGAAATCGCTCCTTTGAAGCAAGGGAAGGAATGTCAACAGCCATCGAAAAACAAATAATGCTATGGACTACGGGATTTGACTGTAGTAAACAGTACAGCATGCTATTTACCACCATGGCACACACACAAAATATGTTGTTTTAACTGTAACACTGCCCAATCCAATAAAAATATTTGGTCAGGTTTCTACTGCTGTCGTCAGATTAAAGAACGATGCCAATTGCACTTGGGTTAACTCTTCAGAAAGGACCTTCACAAGGCAAGAAGCAATGAATGGTTTCTCATGAAAATAACTTTTATTACACCAGTATCGTAGACATAGAAGTGGGGGCCAGATCCACCCATTTGCCTGGGCTCATGCACAAAGCCTGTGGGAGAACTGGATGCCGACTCTGGAAATCAGCCCTGACAAGTCAACAGAAATTCACTCCCACGTAATTAACTTCTCATGAATTAAACACAAATGAATGGGGTATGAATACCTTTGAGAAATCAGTTCTCTATCATTTATGTGATTAAACAGGGACTTCCCCACTCACCTAGGTTTATAAATTTTGGGTTCCTTCACCACACAACCAGAACTAAGATTCTCTGTAACTTGACTCAATTTGTGAACAGAAATGATTTTTATGCAAGCCCTCTACTTGTTTCCTATGTACCCATAACCTTACCAAGAAGTGGTGAGTGGGTTGTGCACAGATTTCTAGTGGTTCCTTGAAGGAGGTAGCACTGGGCATGGCAGGAAAGACTTAAAAGCAAATCCTTGACCTTGGCAAGCCAAATCCTTTTTGGTATAGACCCACCAGGAGCAGGGATGTGTGGAGCTTAAAGGTCATTTAGTCCAACTGCTACGCAACACAGGTCAGCTAAACCTAATAATTCTTGAAGGTACTCATCTCTAATGTTCTTATAAATCTCCAACAGCATCAATTTCCAAACCTTCTTAGGAAATGTATTTGACTACTTAATAATCGCTACAGCTAGGAATTTATTCCTATCACTTAACCGAAATAATCCAAATGCAATTTAAGCCCATTCACAACTTGTTTTCTCATGACTGGGCATGGAGAACAATTTATTCCCCTCCTCTTCGTAGGTACTTTTTACAAGCTTGAATACTAACAGCATGTCTTCTCTTTTCTAGCTTAAATAGCCTCAATTCCTTCAGTCTTTCCTGGTAAGCCACATTTTATAGACCTCGGATCATTCTTCTTAATCTTGTCTGGGCTCTCTCCAAATGAATCCTACCTTTCAGCATGACTTGCTGGAAGCAGGAACCCTGAAGAGAAGCTTCCAAGTGGCTAGCAGAGAGTTCCAACTGATAAATCGTGTGAAGGGCATTATTTTTCAAGCCCTGATCAGGCATGCTACATCAGCACCCGTCTGTCTGAAAACTGAGCTCCTGCCTCTAAACCGATAATAATGGAGCTGTCACACATTAATGAATAATAAATAGTTTTGGGTTTTTTTCCCTGTGTGATTAAGCTTCATTATGGGTTTTTATTGATTTATCTCCTTGGCTTCATTGTCAAATGTGAAGTTAAGTATTGCTGTCTAGGCGTATTTATGTTTAAATTTTGTTAGTACTAATCAACATTATGAAGATAACAGACAACACACAATTATGTTAAGTCCCTTACATGTAAGGCAGTGGCCTCCACAGAGTGGAGAGAGACTTTTGCTCACAGTAATATAAATGGCACAAGGCATCATTTTGAAATTTTCCAGGTTACTGGTTAATACAGCTACACTCAAACAAGTGTTACCCTCAGCTTTCAAAATCAAGATTATTTTGTTCTGAAACTCTGGTGGCAGATTTGTACTGGTCCTCCTGAGCTTTATGAGAATAAGGGGATCCACTACATGGAGCACAGAAGAATCATAGCTTACTGAGTGTTGGCAGACTAAAACCTCGATAAGGATAAAGAATATATCCCACAAAAGAAATGCAAAGAAAATGAGCTATTTGGACAAAATAAGGCAGCTTTTCTTAGTATTTCCTAAAAGGAAGCAGCAGTACGTTTTTAAAATTTGTGATGTATACACAAAAAAAATCCCCAAACTATGGCCCAAGTCAACTAGCAGACAACACAGATCAGGAGCAACCTAAGTCAATGAAGATACATACAGGTAAATAAACGGCAGGCACCACCTGATAGCCTGATAGCACTGTCTCATGCTTACTAAGGTCCAGACCAGGCAAGCAGGTAAACATTGCAAGTGTTCATAACTGTAAGGGTTGCACAGCTTGGCTAATGGCTTGTCACATCTACATTGACTTCAACAGACACAGTAATGGAAAAAGTGTTCTCCACTCGAGCTGAGGCAGCTGAGTGTGACCGTAATTTACATCCCTCTCCAATCTAAAATTGGTTTTTAACTGTGCAACTAATTCCACACTGACAAGCTCTGAGTCTCTGTCCTGGGAAATTTTTTGGTCCAAGAGCTTTCCCCAGTGCATTCACATTTTTCTGACGTTTTCATTTTGCATTACAAGTAAGAGCCACTTTACAAACCTGTTTTTGAGTTAATCCTGAACTTCCCTTTCTCATTTCCTGATCTGATGAGATAGGCAATCTCAGCATTAGTGCCAATGTCTTGGCTTGTAGCAAAAACAGAAAGGACTTCAGTGCCAGGTGAGGTGTCTTCAGGTACCGTAACAAGATAATCTCTTCTTTCAAAAACAGGGGGGTTGTCATTAATATCTAGCACTGTAATGGTAACGGTGGCAAACGAGGACAAGGTCAGCACAATGCTCTGATCTGAGGCCTTTACACTGATGTTATAGGAAGACTGAAGCTCTCTGTCAAGTGGATGCTCCAAAATAATGATTCCTGATGACCGGTCAACTGAGAAGTAACCATTTGCCGAGTCCGCCAGGGAATAGGTAACTTTTCTGTTCACACCTGAAAGAGAAGCAGATGTGAAAATGATAAAGAGAAATAAAAACCCCAACAACGTCTTCCCATCTAATGGAAATCCTAAGCAAAGTCTGCTATCACAGCACTCATTTCCAATGGGATGGAGCACATGGAAATAGAAGCACCTGCAGGTACAGTACTGGGAGAGCAGGACATGCAATTCTCACATGTCAAATCCCCGTGGATAAGTTAAGTTCCTTCCCTTATCAGATACTTTTTTAAAAGATCACTTTGCAGAACTGCTGTGTAATGAAACTTGAAAGCAGGATCCAGATGTGGTCTTTGCCCGAAAAGCTTACAATTGAATTAGATGAGACAGGCAGAATGCTGAAATTGGAAATGTCTCTGAGCACATCTTGAAGGAATAAAAATGTACATAAGGGAAAAATAAACCCATAAAAATACATCAGGTGGCACAGAATGTACTTGCTACCAGTGCTGCCTTGATTCTACTGTTGAGCAGCAAAATATTATCATAAGATGATACCTTTTAGACAAAAGCTGCATCAAAGAACTCCTGCCAGAATCTGGACACTTGAGAAAGTGAAGTCCCTCACCCCCTCAATTAGAGAGTGAAAATTTAGTTGTACAAAAGATATCCTGTGTTTTTCAAATCCTGCCTGTGTATTTCCCAATACACAACACCTATCTACCCGGCTGCTGAATATGCAGATCTACTCTTAAGGTTGTTGTCAGTAATAAGGCCTGAGGGGAAGGTACTGACTTGGTTGCTCGCTGCACTACAGAGGGATAGCCATTTCAAATGTAATTAAAAGTGAGCAGAAATACAACCTAATTCAACTCCCCTGATGGTGGTTGATTTTGTGATCTGGTCCTGAGTGCTGCACTAAGAGATTATAACTAAAACACAAAGATCCACAAAAAGGGAGAGTCTCTGCTGTTAACATCTCTCACTCGAGCATTTGCTGCCCTTTTTGTTGGAGAACAGACTTTACAAGCCTGACATTAATCAGACGAACAAGAGCTACCAATCCCTTCTAGGCATATTTTGTTAATTTAAAATTTGTGACAGTATTATTCTGCTTTCCAGCAGCAGAGCATTGTAGAGACGCCTGATCAAAAGCAGCACAAATCACATTTGTTTTCTGCTTGACGTAGCAGGAGTAGAGTATCCACACAAGGGGGAGCTGGGAGACTCTTTCTTCAGTCATACGCACGTAAAAACTAGAGCAACTACAAAGTCCCAGATCATGCTTGGAGAGCCTTTAGAATTACTATTTGGCCTCTTCAGGGAATAAAGTTTTTATGCACCGCTTGAGACACCAGAGTATATTTCAAGCATTCAAATGTCTTTAAAATAATGAAAAGTTTAAATGGCAGTATTTCAATGAACCTTTTTTTTTAAAAAAAATAAAATAAAAATCAAAGCAGAGCCTCTCCATTCAGCTTGGCATCAGAAATGTGAAAAATACACAGAGACTCTCCTTCAGCAAAACAGGCAAGGCAGCCAAGGAGGTGACTCCTGTCCTACAGAGGAGGAACCAAGCTTAGCCCTTGAACTAGTTGGAGACTTTCATGAGTGAAACACCTTAATCCTGAATACCCTACAGCCTGCTGGAGACCACGCTTATGTCTTCACTTAGCCTCCGTATGTATGTATCCAAATGCTCTGTGAGCTGACAGTCAACCACACTGACAAAAGAGAAAAAAGGAGTAAAACCCTCTGGAAAGTGGAAGGCTTAGAGGGTTTGAATGGCTGGAGGTGTGTCTGCATTTCCAGCAAGGGAGAATCTCCTTCTGCTAGAAATGCTCCTCAAACTTCCACTTCCAAAGAGGGACAGACCTGACCGGAACAATTAATGAGATAGTAATTAGAGATGATCTCTGGGGATGCTGAAGAAAAGGGATTTTGCCTGATTCAGAGCATGTAGTTGAACACCTAACCTACACATGAGTTTTAACTGTAAAGCTATTTAGTATTCTGTACTGAGCTCTCTTGATGTCTGCCAGTTTTTACATAGAATTAAATACTTCTCTGAAGAAGGGACCTTAACTCACACATTCCACGCACATGTGTCCGTGACTGCAGGAAAGCTTAAGTCTGGTTTGAGTTTTTCTCTGGCATAAACCCCTCTTTGATACTCTCTACAGGATACCTTGGCACAAGACAGAAGAATCAGATAACACGGTCTTTGAAGGCATAAATAGCTAGAAAGGAGATGGCCTACCTATGACTTTTGCCTTGAAACATGCCAAATCATCAAGAATATCTTGCAAGGGGAAGTGGGCAGAGACAGAATTTGGTGCATGTGACACCATGTAGGGTGAGTTTACATACAAGAAGTGACAACTCCGCTGATTGCAATCTGATTGATATATCAGATATACCTAGTTAGACAATTCTCCTTGTATTCTACTTCCTAAAGGTGATGTCCAATAATTAACAAAATATGAAAAATGTTTTTTGATAAGTGACTGCTAGTGATCCTACAATGGAGACAGTTCAGATACAGACTATAGTGTTCTGGTTGCTTAACTCTAATATAAGGGATTTTTAGGCAGAAATGGAGAGAGTTACTTCTTGAAGGCAAATACTTTTATTTTTCCTACCTGGAAAACAAGAGAGGAATACAGAAGTTCCAAGGATGTGGGTTATCTTGTACAAGTCTGGTTTGATGATGAAAAAAGTCTTATTTTTCCCACGTGACCTGGAGGAAAAGCTCTGGCAGGTGGAAAGGCTGTTTTATGCAAGGAGAGACAGAAGATCAGGGCAGAGGACCTGAGCTGGGACACTCAGATACCAACCGTTGGTGGCTTTCTGCTTGAATGCAGAGGCAGAATAGAAGGAGAAATACAGAAACAGATCTCAGCTCTTGCTGACCTTCTCCCATGGTGTTTTGTGGGGCCGCAGTTTAACACTGGCTTCTTGGGAGAAAAATGAATTCAAGGAAAAGCTGGGGCAGAAACAGCACAAAACAACACAGCAGAAACAACACAAGAAAGTGTTATATCAATAGCTGTTTCCACTCAGCTTCCTGACTCAAGGCTGGAAACAAAATGGGCATGAGATGAAGTAGGAAGTTATTTCTACTGAAATCCAAAATGCTTTAGTCCAGGGGCTACCATCTGCTGAGAAAGAAGTGTCCACCAGTGTGTGTCAATGGCATCCCTGTCGTGGAGGCAACGGTAGATTCTGATGTGATTCTAAAGGAGATGTTTCCTGTGGACAGGAAACAATTGCTTCAACACCACAGTTCCTGCCCTGGTAAAAACAGCAATCCTCCCACACTGCTTGCCCACAGCTGTTGGGGGATTAATATTTGCAAACTGCGTTGTGTCTATTCACTTACTCACTGAAACTTCTCAGATTTCTAAGGTGCCAATCACGAACATAAGCTATTTGAACATGGAAAGCTTTGCAGGAATTACTATTACTATAAGAGGATTGCAGTACATTTTTTAAATAAAGGAATAAGCAAGCACATTTTCTATTTAGACTTGTATTAGCATATGATAGAATATTGCCCTTTGCCAAATCTCTGGTGTGAAGAGCTTGTACAACATACAGCCGTCTAGTACCTCAAATGCCATCCTTCACGCTGGGCTTTTTTCTTGTTTTCTTCTGTACTAAAACAAAGGGGCATGCACTGAATGTCACATAATGACATCTTCTATGTCACTACAACTTTAAATAGCACCAGGAAAATAAAATAACTTCTCTTTATAATTCAGGTGTATCAAATTCCTCCTTGTCTAACTCATAGAATCATAGAAACGTTTAGGTTGGAAAAGACCTTTAAGATCATCAAGTCCAAACATTAACCTAGCACTACCAAGTTCACCACTAAACCATGTCCCTCAGCACCACCTCTACACATCTTTTATATACCTCTAGGGATGGCAACTAAACTACCTCTCTGGGCAGCCTGTTCTGATGCTTGATAACACTTTCAGTGAAGATTTTTTCTTAATATCCAACCTAAACCCCCCTTGGCATAACTTGAGGCCATTTCCTCTTGTCCTGTTGATTGTTACTTTGGAGAAGAGACCGACCCCCACCTCTCTACACCCTCCTTTCAGGGAGTTGTAGAGA
>JAOXJM010000001.1:199061618-199082241 GCA_026413425.1 Tringa solitaria
TGAAACATTAAGTCGTGATGGTTTCCGAGCTGACACACCAATTACGATGGGTTGATGGGTCACACTACATTGCACTGCAGCAAATCATGAAGCATTAATCTTGGAAATTAGAGAGAGCATAACCCAGACAGACACACACACACACTCCCTTTCCCTCTTTTCAGCTTTGCTAGTTGCTGTAAATTCTGTCCAAATTAAAAAAAAAAACAAAAAAAAAAAAAAAGGAGAGAGATACAATTGCCAGATTCACAATGAAATTTTACCTAAAACCCTGCTAAATGTTCACCTAAAACTGGACACAACTGCACACATGCACAGTTCTTCAGTAAAGCTCATTTTGGGAAGAAAGCAAACAAGTTGTTTCTTACCTGTAATATGATAGCTAACCTGCCGGTTGACATCAGACGTGTCTTCATCCCAGGTGCTAAGAACAGCCACAACTTCCCCTGGAGGGTCGCTCTCCTTCACTGACCCTCTGTACACCTCATGCTCAAAGATGGGTGCGTTATCATTTATATCTGTCACAGTAACTGAGACCAAGGTTGTTGATGACAAGGATAAAGCTTCACCCAGATCTGAGGCCACCACTGCAAAGGTGAAAGCAGGATCCTTTTCATGGTCCAAATCCTTCAGTGTGCTGATCCAGCCACTGTTGCTGTCAATGGTGAAAGCTTCTGTGATCTTCTCCAGCTCCGATTCCACCGCGAGTGTGTATGTGACCTGTCCATTTGCACTTGAGTCTGCATCAATGGCTTTAACTTGCATGAGTTTTGTTCCTATGGGCATCCCTTCCATTATTATAGCATCATAGCTAGCTGTTTCAAACATAGGCTTGTTGTCATTTACATCCAATACCTTAATCTCCACATCCACAGTCAACACAATGTCTACTTTGTCTAACTGAATGGTGGCTGCAACTTTGAAGTGAAAAGCAGGATTTGTCTCGTGGTCAAGTCTCTTATCCAGTTTTATGAGCCCCGTGTCTTGCTCTATGATGAAAACCCCATCTTTGTTGTTTTCAGTCAGCTCACCATTAACTGTGCTATATAAAGCACCCTGATTAGGCAAAACATGAAGAATGTCAATGGTACTACCTATGAGGGTGTCTTCTGCTATGGTAAAAGAATACTGGGGCTGAGAAAAGGAAGGCAAAAGAGTTTCTGGGGGTAAAACATGGATGTAGACAGGAATGAGGGAATGCTTTACAGGAATGCCACCATCAACTGCTTTGACAAAGAATGACAGAACTGTGTTTTTCAGCTGGTTAAAGCTACCCTTGGTGACCATCCATCCATTGTCTGGATCGATTTCAAGCAGATCAGCTACAGAAACAGAGGCTTCACTATACAGAGAATATGTAATTCTGGAATTGGCTCCATCATCTGGATCTACTGCTTGCACTTGGGTCACCAAGTAACCTTTCCCAACATCTGCTTTGACACTTGCTCTGTATTCGACCATCATAAATTGAGGAGCATTGTCATTCTCATCCACTACTATCACTCTCACAGTGCAAAACGTAGTCCTGCCACCTCCATCGAGGGCTCTCAAAAATATACCGATATCACTTTCCAGTGGGTTCTCTCGGTCTAACCTCTCAGTTGTCAGAATCTGCCCATTGCCATCAATCAAAAATCGGTCCTTGGCAAAGTCATTTATTATGGAGTAGCTTATCTGGCCGTACACACCTGAATCCCCATCTGTTGCCTTCACATGGATTACCTTGGTTCCAGGAGCAGCGTTTTCTCTGACCTCTGCAACATAAACACTCTGCGAAAACACGGGGCTGTAGAGGTTGGCCCCGAGGATCTGTATGTGCACCTGAGCTGTGCTGGTGAACAGCCCGTCTGACACAGAGACATTTAGGCTGTACATGGGCTCCATTCTCTGTTTGCGATGGTTGGAAAGCGTGATAACACCACTCTTGCTGTCCATAATAAAACTGGTCCGATCATTTCCCGATAGGATGCTGTACTCCAGTCTGTCAAAGTCAGAGCTGTCAGCATCAGAGGCTTGGACGCAAGTCACAAAATGACCCCGAGGTGCCAGTTCACTCACATAAGATTCATATATTAACTGGTTAAAAACTGGAGGGTTGTCATTCATATCTGTTATTGAAATACTAACAAGAACCTCACTGCTTAGTGGTGGGAACCCATTATCAGTCGCTCTGACTTTCAAGCTGCACTGCTGTATGAATTCATGGTCCAGCATCCGGGCTGTCAGAATTAGGCCACTGGTACTGTCTATATGGAAATAGTCTGTGCTGTTAAAGGTGTCCTGGACTATCTGATACTGCACAATCTTGTTATTGTCAGAGTCAGCATCGATAGCAACAACCTGCAGTACAGGAGTCCCGATCAAAGATGCTTCAGACAAAGTAGCATTATAAGCCGATTGATCAAAAACTGGAGGATTATCATTCACATCGTTAATGATCAAGTCCACAGTGACCTCAGCTCGAGCGCCAGTGAGGGCATCGCTGGCTCGCACCATCAGCTTGAAAAGAGAATTTATTTCATAATCCAGTGGGCTGATGACACTCAGAACTCCAGTATCAAAGTCGATATTAAACTGGTTGTAGGGATCTCCATCAACAATGATATAAATGATACCCTGGCCTTCTGGACTCGTTGCATTTATGCTTAAAATTGGTGTGTGCATTTCTACATCTTCATTCACAGAAGCTGTATAGAAGGGCTTGTCAAATACAGGCATTGCTTTGTTAACAATAGTAATGGGGAGTTCTACCAAAGCAGACAGTGAAGGGTTACCACCGTCTTTTGCAAGAATGATAACCAAATATTCTATATTAGATAAATCAGAATTGAAGGCTTCTTTTAAAGTGACACTGCCAGTTCCTCTATCAATTTCAAAATGCCCATAGTCTTCCTTCAGAAGATAAGACACCTCCCCATTTTCACCCTTATCTTTATCAATGGCCGTCACTCGATATATCAGAGTACCGGGCTCAGCATCGACTTGCACGGCAGCATAGTATGGAAGCCCTACAAACACTGGGGCGTTGTCATTTATGTCCTCAATGTAAACCCTCACCACCACTCGAGCGACACGAAGGTGATCTAGTTCACGGCTTGCTTCCACGACCAGCTCATACAGCTCTTGTTCCTCTCGGTCGAAGGGGATGCCAGTTGTCTGAATGACTCCTGAGGTTGACTTGATTTTAAATTTGTTGCCTGGGTTTAATATACTGTATTTCAAAGGCTCATTGAGGCGGTTACCAACAGCATTCACCACAGCGATCTTGGTGATATTGGTGCTGTTTTCTGAGATGGAAGTGGAATAATAATTTTGTGTGAAATGGAGCCCACTATCCATGGCTTCTTTTACCATTATTGTCACCATAGCAGTGCTATAAAATTTCCCATCAGATACTCTTACTATTAGCATATAGTGGTCTTTGGAGAGGCTATTGTTTTTAATGGTGAGTACCCCTGTGCTTGAATCAATTAAAAAATGGTCCATATTGCCTTCCATTAGACTATATGTTAGTTCAGGAGGGATCTCTGAGTCTGGGTCTGTAGCCTTGACTTTGAGAACCTCAACACCAACATACGTGGGCAGGAGCAAGACTGTCTCAAATACAGCCTGGCTAAAGACTGGTGGGTTGTCATTGACATCAGTTACCTCAATGGTCACTTCAACTGGGCTCTCCGCTGTCAGCTGGGGATTCCCACTGTCTCTAACATGCACGTGGAAGTGGAAGTGGGCTATTGTTTCATGATCTAAATTTGCAATTGTTCTGATTGCACCTGTGCTGGAATCTACCGTAAAATACTTTTTTGCAGTAGATTCAACAATCTGGTAAACAAGCAAAGCATTCTGGTTGCTGTCAGCGTCAGTGGCACGTATCACGAGGGGACTGTTATTCATGCTCCGGACTATGCTATTCACAGGAGCAGCTTCACTTATGCTGCCAGAGTACTGAGAGAAGAGAAAAACTGGTGGATTATCATTTTCATCAACAATCTGAATGTTCACAGTGGCATTTGATGCCATGCCTGCCATATTTGTTGCCTGGACGATGAGATGATAGAAGGAAGCACGCTCGTAATCAAGGGCCTTTTGACTGGTGATCACTCCAGAATATGGGTTTATAGCGAAGGCTCCATCCACATTCCCATCTTTAACCTCATAAACTAACGTGGACTGACTGATAGCAGAGAGAGAGATGACAGAAGTACCAATATCCACATTTTCATTAACCTCTGCTTGGTATTCTTTGAGAGTGAACTTAGGGTGGGAGTTATCTGCCATCGTCACAGATATCCGCACTATTGCTGTTGCAGACAGTGGTGGAGAACCTTGATCAGCCACTTTGACTGACAAAACAAATTGTCCCATTGTGGTCAAGTCTGGCTCCTTCAGTAATGTAATGATCCCTAAAACTGGTTCAATCTTGAACGTGTTTCCCGTATTTCCTAAAAAACAAATATTGGAAGCAAATTAGAAATGAAATCCAACACACCTAATGATAATTTAAACCACAAGCAATTAGCTGCAATTTGTTAAAGGTAGTTATTGAAAAAAAACCCAACAAAAAAGAATTCTAAAGGCTCTTCCAGCCTTCATTTCTGAAAATCAGGCATCTCATTAGATGGTATAAGTGTTCAAACCTTCAGACACTCAGGTGCTGTATCTGTATCTTGATTCCGAGTATCAACATCTGAGCAAGTATTGCATGTACATTACTCCTACTGAAGTAGGAAAAAGCATCCCTAAAATATGGGAATTAGTCAAATACATGTACACCTAAGGCAAAGAAATTAGATCAGAGGCTAACAAGCCAATTACATGACAAATGGATAACAACTCAGGCTCTTAATTGAAGGGGATATTAAGCAACCGTAGAGAAGATTACAGTAGTTCAAGACTCAAAGAACTGAATAAAAAGGTTAAAGTGGCATTTAGAAAAATAAAACAGAACAAATAGCATAGAAAAGAGATTCAAGTATCTTGTGGCACAAAGGTTTATTACATGATCTCTGAGGAGGACAAATCTAGATGAATGAGATTTAGCAGAAAATGTCATGAAATGTCTGTTATAACATGAAAGCAGGGATATCACTGACTGCAGAAAGGTGAAAACTGAGTTTGGACCAAAGATCTTCTTTGGGGTCTTATTTTATTTTTAGCCTTTTTGCCAACCTTTTCTTTTGCAAGAGAGATTAAAAGCTTTTGATATGTTTCCCTACCCTGTAACTAGAGATCACCTTTATTAGGCAATCAGCTGTTTCCCTGAGTGCCTGCTTATGTATAGGATGCCGTCTGTGTATATGGCAAGTATAAGAATACAGACATGACATGGGCCTGTTGGAACGGGTCCAGAGGAGGGCCTGGAGCATCTCTCCTCTGAAGAAAGGCTGAGAACTGGGGTTGTTCAGCCCGGAGAAAAGAAGGCTCTGGGGAGACATTATTGTGGTCTTTCAGTACTCAAAGGGAACTTAAAAGAAAGATGGGGGCAATTTTTTTAACAGAGCCTGCTGCAATAGGACAAGGGGTAATGGTTTTACACTAAAAAAAAGGAAGATTTAGATTTAGATATACAGAAGAGATGAAAGTTTTTACAATGAGGGTGGTGAAACACTGGCACAGGTTTCCCAGAGAGGTGGTAGATGCGCCATCCCTGGAAACATTCAAGGTCAGGTTGGACAAGGCTTTTAGCAACCTATCTAGTTGAAGATGTCCCAGCCCATTGCAGGGTGGGAGGACTAGGTGACTTTTAAAGGTGCCTTCCAAGCCAAAGTATTCTATGATTCTATGGCTCTTTTTTTCTGAATTTGATTCTAAATAGAAACAGAATGTACTGAATTAGAGTGAATCCAATCATTATAACATATTCCTGCTGTTATAATTTACATGTTAAAATCCAGAACTGCTTCCAATCTACAGCCAAGCATCCATCCATGACCTAGAGAGAAATATGTCTCAGGTAACTGGTGATAAACAAGAGATTTTCTTTTAATGGTGATTGTTACAGGTGCTGTGCACAGAGCAGTAAATGTGAAAATTGTAGCTGGAATACCAAATACATGGAATACTAAATGAAGTGAGTTAATGTGAACTATTTTAAAGATGTGATTCACTATCTGTTTTAAATTCTGGGGATTGGAGTCTAATTTAAGCTACATACTACTGTATGTAGTTCAATACTGGTAGTGGCTTTCTATTTATATCCATCCTTTCAGATCGGTAAAGTTTACTCTACTAGCTAAAACAAAATTGCGCTATTCACTGAGGAGCTGAGATTCTGCCAGAGTTACAAATTCTCATAAAGATCACAGTAACTGTCACATTTGCAGACACTACAAATGCTGCTGCAGCTATTTTGTCAGTACTTACTAATACAAATAATTTTTAGCCACTGACTGCCTCATGTAAAGCCAGAGCTGGTTCTTCTCCTTTAGGAATTTCTTATGAAATTACACATAAGCTACTTGCTTTACCAATTTATCTCTTCACATGTAAGGTGATGTAAGTAATTCCCCTGAATGAAAGGGCTGTGTACAGTCTCAATGCTGTACTTAAAATTGGTATCCTCAACTGCAGATTTTATAGATCGTAGAAACTACAGCAGCAGAGGACAAAATTTTGATGCATCTAGGATTGGAACATCTGCGGATAATGAAACTGGGGGAGTATGTGGCTTAGAGCAAATAGAAGTTTGAAGTCTGACACTGCAGGGAGAGCTCATGATGGAACAGAAACAGGCTGCAATGGAAAAGAGAGCATCTAGAAAAGAGAAGAACACACAGACTAAAAAGGACCATCTAATAGCCAAAGCATCCTTTCTAATCATCGTATTTTTTGTCTGCATCATGTATGATTCCATTACCAGTGTAAGGGAGACATACTCCTAGAATGTCCAATTTGTGGTGGCGCCTATAGGTGATTGGGTTGGAGGCCATAATAGTAATAAGGTGTCAAGAAAAAACTGGGAACAGTCTTGAAAATCATTGCCCCAGGAACCTGATCTGGTCTGCTCAGAGTTTGTACTATAAGGCACAGTGCTGTCCTGCCTGGGCACGCGTAAAATTTCCTGAACATTGTTAAAGGCCACTGGAGAATACTGAGAAATAACTGGTAAGACCAAATGCAGTGCGTAAAGGAAATATTTGGTTTTTAGTGTTAAGATCTTTGTAAAATCACAAGGGTCTAAGTTCAGCACTTTTAGCTGCAAAAGACTTCACCTCCTGGTTTGCTTAAGGGACTCGACTTCCACAGAGCATACAGGGTAATGACAGAAAAAAAGTTCCTTGGCTCTTCTCTAAGCTTCAGGTTACATCAGTTTAATTTAAGGTATGAGCTTGAACTACACGAAGTTAAATCAACATAAGAGGATGTAGATACTCTTATTTCATTACTTATTTTTTGTCATTTAGCTGCTCCTAATTGACATAAGCCATCCTAGGTAGTGGCAAGTCTTTATAATAATAAAAAGATCAATAATGATCCTGTAGGATCAGAGCCTCCTGCTGGGAAAGGCTTGTGACCTGATTAATATGGGGACAATCTGCAGTATATAAGACTTTTTTTAGGGCAATATAGGTTTCAAGTTTTGCTATTATTATTATGGCAAGATTCATATTACTAAAAAAGAAAAACTAGAAATGAAAAACTAAAAACCACAAAGGTTACCAATTTCTACTTCCTTCTCTCTTTTTCCAGGCATGCCTCTTGTATATATGTTCATGGTTTATCTGAGAGATAATTCTTAACTTCAGATCCATATGAGCCAGAGAAAGTTGCATTCACTTGCATGTGTGGCAGAGAGAATGCAGATTTCCCATGGCCGTGCTGTTACACCAGCAGAGGAATGCTTTTGATGGTACAGATTATGTGATCAATGTAAATAAATGCAAGAGCAATTTTAATCTGGTATCACCATGCCCTTCCCGAGTTTCAAGAGACCTTGTGCCACTGAACTGCTACAGCTCTGCTGGCAGAAGATTTTAGCACAGCCCTGCTGTTAGTCTCCATGCTCCTCTGATCCAAATACTGGCAAAGATGCCAGGACGTACCAGCTGTGGTGGCACTTGCTTATGGAAGATCCACCATGTACTAGACTGAAGCCAGCAACCTGAAAACAATTCACTTGCTGTAGTTTGAGTAACGATCTTCTGTGATGGTTTTGAACCAACGACTTAGAGGTAAAAGGCTCTGCAGCCATCTAGTGAATGTGAATGAGATTCTGTTCTGGCAGGTTTGGGGTATGGTAGCTTCAAAATAAACAAACAACCAGCAAGAAGGTGTCTCTTTTTGCCCAACCCTACAGGAGAAGGTAGAACAAGAAGCTGACTTGTGTGTCACCATCACAGCACTGCTCTGTGCATAGCATGAATCATGATGCTACGTTTCCATCCTCTGTCCTAACCTGCTTCAATAGTGTAGATAAGCTCCGCATTTTCTCCTTTGTCTTTGTCCAAAGCTGTGACTTGCAAGACTGCTGATCCAACCGCTGCTGATTCAAACACTGAGGCTTCGTACAACGGGCTGGTGAAGTATGGACTGTGGTCATTGGAGTCTTCCACATTTATGATGACTCTTGCCAGGTTTCTTCTGTAAGGGAATTCTTGATCTCGGACCTATAGAACAAGTGCATAGTAGACATATTGATATCTATCTAGTAAAATGTCATAAGTATTACTTATCTGAGTTCTATTTTATACAAAGTAATAAAAAAAAAATCCATTTTTCCCAAAGTCTGGTAGATAGTAAAATTAAAGAAACAGGAAGAGCTTAGAGACTTTTTTTTTTCATTTGTGAAAAAATGAATGGCACATCATGACATGAACTTCTAAAGTGGTAACTACATGACATCTTAAATTCAGTTTCAGGTTTGTAACAAGTTGGTTTTTTTTTAAATACATAATAAATGGTCATGCCTTTGTCCTGCCAATCCCTGCTTTAAAGCATAAAGGCTAACATACCTTGCCCATTTTTATTCTTTCAAAAAGCCACAATTTCACCCACTATGATCAGTTGTGTGTCAGTCTAGAGTTTGTAGCTGCCAATGGACTTTTCCATCATTATATATGTACATACCTTTTTGAAGATCACAATATCAATAGTAAACAACAGGAATTACCTTAAATGCTTAGCTCTCCCAGCACAGGTATCATTTATTGCACCTCTCTCAACCCCATACTAAAAATGTCAGCATTGCGACACGTACAATCCTGCCAACATGATCCCCAAAAGTTTGGTTCTCCGTAAGTAGAACAATACCCTTATTGAGACCAAACACAAGCACTGAGAAATGTGCTGTGTCTCTCTGTGCATTTATTTCTTTCTTAGCCTGCCCTCCAAAGGACTTGCAGCTTGTTACACTGTGAGCTGAGACCCCACTGAGCTCCTGCTCGCTGGATCTCACAGCACGTCTCTGATTCCTGTGCTCCCCCACCCAAAGATGGCCTCGTACCTAACATACCATGAGCTGCATCTTCAAAGATCTCTTCTGCAGGAGTCTTAAGTGGTTAAAGAAAATAGGAGACTACTTGAACTTGACTACTACGTGACTACTTCACTTGAGAACAGACAGACCTATGTACTGTAATTGACGCAAACTGAGCAAAAAATGGTAATTAAGTTTTTTCCTGTATACCTTTAGAAATGTAGCTGAAAGTTATTTTGTGTAACAACTTATATACTGAAATAAGTCAGTAAAAGTAAACTATAAACGAGGCCTGTATTCAGAAAGGCCGTAGCATTGTCTGTGGCAGGAAAGCAGTTATCTCCCTGTGAATAACTTCTCAAATAACTTTCAGCCTAACTTCAGAAACTCTGAAAATTACCTTGAGCGAGAGGACCAGATGCCAAGAGATTAAATAATTTCCTGCTTGCTCTCCCTTGAGATAGCAAATCATATCATATTACATACATTGAATTCACAATAAGTTTTCCAAAAAGCCCAAATAAAAAAAAAAAGTAATATAAATACACAGCAGGGCAGGCAAGACGAAATTAATGACTACTTACTGCACTGAATGTCCTTTGCTCATGCAAAGACTAAGGCATGTATGCACCTGGAACAGCAGTAATTGTGTCCTGACCCAAGTGAATATTGCATTCTTACCATGACATTAAGGATGTGCTTATCTTGAGCTTCATGGTCTAATCTCTCAGCAGTATAGAGCACCCCAGTGCTGGGATCAATTCTGAATTTTCTCACGCTGACTGTATCGATGCTGCTGTGAATAGTGTAGCTCAACTTATGTTTTTCATCTCTGTCTATAGCTTCAATTTGCAGAATTTCAGTATCAGGGAGGATGTCCTCTGAAATGGTGACATCGTAACTTGGGTGAGAGAATTCTGGGCCATTATCATTGTTATCCAACACTTTGATAAGAACCTACAGTTAATAAAAGAAAAACATTTGAAGTTATTGAATTCTAGTCGGATTACTGAAGAGGCACCTAGAGAAATATAATTTACTTCAGATGGCTGACGATTTTATACTGCTTGATGGTGAGGCTGGGAAACATCATTTAATATTAAATGCTTACTGTTCAGATCAAAAGAAATAGTAAGGATATGAATTTGGAGGCAAAATGTTCCTAATTACAAGAGCTACTCAGAGCCTGACAAAGAAGTCCATATTTCCAGTATCTATAGATTGGAAAATATTCCTAAAATGGTCACAGGAAAAATTTTGTTGTCCCTTGTAACTGCTTTGGTTACAAGAGACTTCTAGAGCTATTATGGGATTTCCTTTCCCCTTCACTATTAATAAGGCTATAAAAGAATCCTTTTCATGTTACTTAAATCTGCTTTTAATACAATCAAGATTCAGCTAAATCCTGTGTTGTTTTCTGCTCGATATATTGTGTTGGGACATAATAGCAATGTCAAATCACGAGGGCAGTGAAGGCTCCCAGTGCCTGTTACACCTTAGGCTGTGTTGAGAACGGTGACACTTGGTGAGGCGAGAAGAGGACACCCCACTTCAGGACCACACAAGCCCATTCCACACAGATCAGTATGTACCACAAGGACAAGTAATCTCAGGGCACTGGTGACAGGGAAGGATTATTTTTATGGTTTCATCCTTGCTCTTCCTTTGCCAGTGCTTTTTGCCTTTATTGCCAACTAATTCACTCTCCCCTCAAGCACCTATTTGCCTCCCTTCTGTTCCAGTTTATTAAGGGTAGCACTGCTGCTAAAAATGTGAATGAACACTGTGCCATTTGCTTTAAGTTTGTCTTTAAAACCTGGGTACTGAGCCCTAAAGAAACTTGGAGAAGCAGGAGGCTGACAGGGTGCTGCTGTTGCTGCCTATTACACCCGTTTCCATCTATCACAAGCTGTCCCAGGTAGCTAATAAGAAGCACTATTTTCCAAGCTTTGCCTTTCGACAGCTATTTGACTATGCAATGTTTTGTGTGTGTGGTTCGGATGAGGTTTTGTGGTTTTCACCATTGGAGGAGTCACTCCCTGGAGAAAATTTGCTTTCCAGGCTTTATACGCTATGGATTACTTTGAGCAGTGTGGCAGCAAAACTCTTGATAAACTACATAATACTGAAAGCTGCAATGCAAAGAGTCGCCTCTTTTTCAGTACTTGAAACAAAAAGTATCTTTTGCAGAATTATGTCTGTGAAAGTACACAGCTAATTTTACAGTGACTGAAATGGAACAATCTTTTCATTCAAGGCTTTGAAATAAGAAATAGTCCAAGGAATGACATGGAAAAGGCCATGAACAGGACTCTTCCCTAACACTAGGAGACTTGGCCCTTCCCTCATGACATTTTCTTTGTTCTGAAAAGTACTTGACTCTTTTTTAAGCAAATATTTTATTACTCTGCTTGATCAAGCCCTGCTCACCCACACTTTCTTAACAGAAGAAAAATACACTTATACTGCAATATTGCACAAACAGATGTTGGCCTCAGAGAGAAATGAAACTTCAGATTTCCATGATTTTTGGAAGGGTTTGCAGAACACATTACCAGAAGGAACATGAGCAATTGTAACCGGCAGTTGTAATGAACTAGCCTGGGAACTGTTTAAAAGACAGCTGAAATAAAATGCTCTGTAAGTTAAATGGCATAGGACTTCAACTGCACATTCCATACGATTTAATTTTCACCAGATTATGGTACGCCAGAGTGAAGCAGGACGAAGCTTATATTAAGTTATGCTTCAGTCTTGGAGAGACAGCAATAAAACTGGGGGGGAGTATACATTGCTGGGCCTATAATAATGATGAAGAGTTACTTAGCTTTTTATATTTTTGTTGTTGCTATACAATATATCAAGGAGTGTTTCTCACTTGACTGAGGAAAAAAAAAGTCAAACCCATATCTGAAAAACATGTGAAGAAATGAGTTGTAATATATGAAATAAAGCCCAAGGAAGAAAATGAAAGTCTTCAACTCTATTCTAATGGGACACAAAGCCAGTGCTGAATCATTTTTGTTAGTATAAGGAAGAGACGTTGAAGCAATCTGAGTTGGGGATAATCTGATTACCAGTGTGTAATGCTTAAAGACATCTTTTCAAACAGTTTTGATATTCTCAGTCCTTAGCAGCTCCCACTGTAACATGGCTGGATTATTTTACTGCTGCATTGGTAACACAGGAAACAGCACCATTTATTATATTTTTAATTAGTGGCCAAAAATTTTGTCATGTATCTTTTTAGATAATCTAACAGGAAAGTAAAAACTTTTCAAATAGATTTGACGGAAAATACCAAGTGTGTTTGATTCTGCTGATGCTAGTACAGCATGGTCTACCTTGGACAAGTAATCACGTTTTTAACATCTGTTTTTATAATTTGTTTTTAACATTTGTTTTTAACATTGTTGTGTGCAGGCTCAAGCTATTCTCCAAGAAAAAAATAATGTACAGATGCACACCAATGTGTCTTAAAGGTACTGCTTCAATGGTGACAGGCTGTTTTGTTTGCAGAGTGTGTGATCACTCCAGTGCTGAGGTTCACTTCCCATTATATCTAAGGCATTTTGGGATCACTGGCAAATTGGGAAAGCAGAGGAGGGCATGAAGCTTTATCCACCACAAAGCTTGCACCGTGACTGTGCAAGCCACGGCTCTGTGATGTATGCCTTCATTAGACTGCATAAAATAAACAGGGTGGGACTGGATCAGCAGCAGACACCAAGGGTAAGCTGTGAGAGTATGGAAATTATAGTGTGGATTCACAAAGCAGCATTTCTGCCCACTGAAAGAGGTATAAGCTAATGCACAGACACACAGATATGGACCATGATGGTGCCTGGGAAATGGGAGGCATGGAGAGGAAAAAAGGGAAAAAAAGCGAGGTCCCCATTTACCTTGGTCATCAAACTTATGGGGAGCTATGCACTTAAAATTGCTTTGATAGTTTCCAGAAAATAACTTCTTTTTTTCCTTTTTTCTTCCCCCCCCCCCCATATCTACTGTAAAACTGATCAAGTGCCTGTTTAAGTGGCAGGTACTTTCCTCCCCAGAGATGGCAGCACTTTAATGATTTGTCAAGTGATCAACATTAAAATACACATTATTTATTACATACTCTGTATTTCAACAGCCACTTCCATCTGGAGATAGAAGGCGGTGGGTTAGAGATGCTAATGAATAAAGAGGTCATTATTGATTCACAATTTCTTCTACTAAAGCAGTTAAGAATATTTCTAATTTTTGTCAGCTGTCCTTCAAAATCCCTGAGAGTCAACTGTAATTTTAATATTACAGTCTCTCCTTTACTAGAGGGGAGTGGATTTCCCTTGCAACAAAAGAAAGTTAGATTATATATGGGAATACTGATTATACAGAGCTCTGTTAAACCTACAAGCTATGGAAAAAGAAAGTGGAACTCCTTTATGTTCTTAAAAATTTAACTGTCTTGGGAGCTACTTGAAACAAAATCAGGTAAAATAAAATGGAACTTAAGTGCCATTTTAAATAGATATTAGTACTTCAATCCTTACAATACTATTGAGAAGCAAGTGTCTATTATTATCCCCGTCCTTTGCCCAGGAAAACACTAAAACACTGTCTTGCAATGACTTACGAAAGCCAAACGAGAAGTGGCAAATCTGGGGGAGACGTTTTAGGTTTATTTTTGAGTCACCTCTATTTTTATTAGGTCACCTTAAAATGCCACCTTCCTATGCAGAAGCCTTCCAGCTCCAGCAGGTCGACTTCTAGTAGATGTTACTTAAAAAGAGGGGGTAATCTTTTCCTTTACTAAAGGACAAATGTTACACTGACATGAACACCAGGCTCATAGAAAACCTGATCCTATAAACATATGTGAAGTTCAGTAAGCCGAATGCCACCAGATCGTTAATATGATGAAAGTTACTCAAATTCATTTAACGGCTGCCAAACTTAGGCATAAAATCTTGGTACTACTGGCAAATTTCCCATTGACTTCAAAAGGGCCAGCACTCTGCTCCTCAAAGCTGTAAGCTTTAGCCAGCCTGTAGCACGTCTTTCACCCAAAATCAAGTGTTATCCTACTGAAGCGACTCAAAGACTCACAGTGTATGTGTAATTTAATACTTTCTTCATATTTATTTCCAAACGAAAGATAAGGGAAGAATGAACTCTGTTCCATAAAGATCCTTTATTACTGTGTAGGTGCCTGGGGTGTTAAGCTGTGACAATAACCATTGTGTAAAATCAAAGACAGCCTTTTAAAGTTTCTCAACACATCTCAAAAGGTGACGAATGGAAATGTTTACTATTTGTTTGCTGCTAAGTAGGGATTCCTCTTTGCTGAGGACTGTGCAAGGTTACTGACTAAACCACTTTTCATAGACAAACATTAGTTGCAAGTCTTTTTTCCACGCTCATAAAGCAAACATGCAGCAAAGCAGACTCTGCCTGGTTATCCTTGAAAGCTCATATCTTTTCCAGCGCGTCGCAGGCTCCAGAAAGGCAGGAACTTGCCTCCTTCTGCTTCCATTGTGCAGAGCCTAATTTATAGTCTGAACAAGCGCCACGCTATAAAAGATTTGCTTCTCCTTGCTCACTTCCTATTTCCCACAGTTAAAGCAAATTTCAAATAAAGGATTCACGGGCCTCCAAGCTTACAAATTAGGCAAAGTAACACTCAGAGCATTAGCAAAGACTTTGTATTCAAAATGGTAAGTGAAAGGCCTAGAGAAATACAATCAAATCAAAGCAGGACAAAACCTAACGCAGGAAGTCTCTCTAAAGCTGTTTTTAATGTTGCCCATCACAAATACCTTTGGTTTAGGCACAAACGTATTTGAGTGAAAACTGGATAAATGCCAGGCGCTGCTTTAGAGACATTTGAAGCTGGAAGAATCTGTTTGGCTAATTGCTTGGTCTGGGCACAGTGTTGTAGTACAACCTATTAAGTGCCTGAATTGCTTAAACTCAGGTTATGCTTTTGTATGGGTTTTGAAAACCTATTTTGATTTAATATTGCTTCCAATAGCGTTACTACGCAGCTTTACTTGCTACTTCCTGTCAAGTTTTTCTCTCTTCCAAACCTCAGCCTGAACATAAAAATGCAAACAGTTTTCCTGCCAATCTCAGTGGCCTGTTATTTATACTTTACCGTGTGTTAGGTTAAAATGGGGGGGAAAGTCTTTGTTTCACAGGCAAGGCACTGCTGAGATTGCTGGATGGGACAGAAAAAAAATCAAGGATTGGGCTGTTTCTAGTTTGGAGGAAATGTTCAACTCCGCAGAACTGAAAAATTGAATTGAAACACCACGTCTCCTTGCCCGTCTTGGAAGAATCCACAGCCCAGAACATCTTCTGGTAGGCTCTAATGTCTTATCTACATTTTGGCTATGGTCCTCTAAGAAGAGCTTTTCACCGTTCAGTTAAGAGGACCACCCGCACTCGGGGTGATTGATCAGCTCCTCTTTGTTAATAAATAATCTTATGAAGGAAAGGTGTTCTCTGAATGGTGATACCAAGTCTGACATCCCGAAGATCGGAGCTAGAGGTTAATCCTGAGCAGAAGAATAAATAGAAGTCTAGAACCTTCTGCAAGGAGAGACAGAAAGAAGCAATGAGTAGTAATTTCTCCTGTCTGCTCTTCCAACCTGCTTGGTTCAGCTGAAGGTATTACAAGTGACCATCTACTGATCTATAAAAACTTTTCAGAGGGAACTGCATATTCCTCTCAGAATGTCCACTCTACGGGGAGATAGTGAGATGGTTTTGCAACAAGTGAAACTGAGGCACTTTTTTGCCTTCTAGCTTGGAAGCATCAGCCCTCACACTTTAAAGCATCTTTTTTATAATGGTTAGGATGATGAGAAACAAGGAGAAGGCAAGAAAATAAGGAAGAGATAAAACCACCTTTTTCATATAATATCATGACTCCAGGAGTCTGTTCTTAAAAAAAACCCAGTTATCTGCTGGTACAAAAGTCTTAAAAGTGAAAAATTATCATCACTTAGATGGTGGTCCCACATTGTACTGTACTTCTGTGGGTATTTTAGTAAAACTCAACAGTATGCACTGCAAAGAAATAAAGAAATCCTATTCCTATGTTATGCTTGGATGTAAAGGATCTGAGTTGCTCAGTAAAAAAAGAGGAGGTTTTGTGATAAACCTGACTCATGACCAAGAGAACCTCTAACGTTACACTGTCAAATCTAGTCAAAATTGTGGCAGGAGTAGGCATTTAGATGCTAGGAGAGTCCTCTCTCTGCTCAAGCGAGTGCAAAAGGCCCTTTCCCAGCCCAAAGGGAGGTGGTGGCAGTGGCAAGGAGCAGGGTCACCACGTGGAGCTGCTGTCTGGCCTGTCCCCAGCACACGGGATGCAGAAGCCCCGTCCCTTCCCCAAGGCCACCAGCTCTCCTGGCAGCTGCAGGAATCGCGTTTCGTGGGGATTTAGAGCCAACGTATGCCTTCAGCCTCTAATAAATTACCATGTGGCCTTGAGCAATGATGAATTAAGCTAAGGGAAAAAAGCTTTCCCTGGCTAAGTCAGGAGACTTAGCCTTCCTAGAAGTTAATCAACGTGACAGAAGCTTTATACCCACACTCCAAATACATAAATCAACATTTCTTCCTCTGCCCCCTCCATCCCTCCCCATCATGGCTGTGTGGCCGCGATGGCTGGGGCTCAGCCCGACAGGCAGCACGGCCAGTGGCAGCGGCTCAGCAAGTCCTGGCACTTTGGTTCTCACTTTGGAGACCGTATTCCTTTTTGAATTCCTGATCATGCCCAAACCAAATAGGCTTTCAGTTAACAGAGGAAGTCTGTGATTTTTGGTTTTTTCTTTTTTAATATTCCCTATGTTGTTTTCATGTCTTTTCACAACAGCGAAGCACTAATACAAGAGATGTAACTTTTAAATCAAAGTGATTTCCTTCCCCTCATGGTACAGTAGTGAACCATGCGCACGGTAAGGCATGGAGGAAGTGAGCAGTTTATTGGAGTTTAAGGCGTGCAGGAACACTGCCACAGAAACTTCTGCAACTCCCTGCCAGGGATCGTGTTACCCAAGCAAAAATCTTTGGCATTTTTACGCCATATTTTACCACCTCCAACTGTGTACTAGACAAAAGGCCAGAAAGAGATAAAGGGAAACAGGTGGGGTGGAATAAAAAGCAAGACTGTTCCATTTGGCACAGCAATCATCAGCTGTTTCATAATATAGCATTGCACTTTGAGAGGGAGCTTTATATTATTTTATTGTTATACAAGGGAATGAATTTATACATTTGCTTTCCACCCACTTCCTCTTCTACCATATCTTCTTCATAGCTATAGTTAAAAATGCAGGTGGTACTATGTATATGAGACAAAATGCTCACAATGTCATTTTATCAAAAACTCAGAACGAGGCCAATGAGAGCCATCGGTAGATGCTTTTTTGACTCCTTCTATGACATATTTTACTTAAAGTATCAGCTTGATTTTTTTATTATTGTTCTAAAAGGAAATAAATATGAATAAGGTAACTAAAGGCTCCAAAGTACAGTCAAAAATACAGTACGAAAGTTTTGTAAAAGGGAGAGATAATTAGTCAGGCCATAATTCTGGCAGCTTTGAGATAATGATCACTTCTGAAGTCTCTGTTGTGAAGACCAAAAGAAACACATTCTCAGATGTTCAGGCCACAATTAAACAGTATCCACATAGAGAAAAGGAGATGGAGGAAGGGAGGGTCTGTACCCACTGATGATTACCCAATGCTATACTATTGCAATCTTAAATGACTATTTTAAATCCTTAAATAGGTCAAATCACTGTTACAAAGAATGCTGAGGCTTCTTTTAGAATGCAACAGCTTTACTGAAATATGTTTTTACCATATGTTTTAATTAAAAATCTAGGGTTTTCATAAAAATAGGTTTTGAGGGCTGCCATAGGGGTCAATTTATTAAATCAAAAGTGGGAAAAACAGTAAACATAATATGCATGAGAAGAGAAATTGAGAAATTACTTGTTTCCAGTATGTT
Organism: Tringa solitaria; assembly: GCA_026413425.1. Lineage (NCBI taxonomy): Eukaryota > Metazoa > Chordata > Aves > Charadriiformes > Scolopacidae > Tringa > Tringa solitaria. Next base: position 199,080,046 of record JAOXJM010000001.1, read on the forward strand.
TGATATTCCCTTCTCTTTTCAATGTTTGTTTGGCTGAAATGTTTGCAAGAAAAAAAAAAAAAGTTGTGTTAGGGATTCAACACCACATTTCTGAAATGTTGATTGAGAGTGTGGCCAAGGTTAAAAAACAAGGCAAACCAAAAAACTACTCAAGGGCTGGAGAAAATGCCTTATGCAAAGGGAACATAAAGAGGTCAGTCATTCTCCTTCACTTGTCTACCCGAGGCTGGGAGGTGATTTGACTATTCTGAGTAAGTGCCTTCATGGGGAGAAAATAGTGGTTTTTAAAGAGCTCTTTAATTGAGCAGAGAAAGGCATAACAGGGAATACAGGCCAGATATAATCAAGTGAAAAATAAGGGATGTTTTTAGCAGAGATGCAATTAATTACTGAAACTAAGAGGGAAAATAGCGGATTTCCTGCCACCTAACTTACTATCAACTGATGTTTTCTAATCAAAGGGGATTATCAGGAGAAATTATCAGATAGGGATACTTAGAGATTTTAGGGCTGGTTATAAACAGCAATTCAGACTGAGAAAGCACTCAATGATTTAAGTCACTTAGGAGAGTTGGTGTTGTGTCTCAGTGAATACAGATTTACATCTGAACCACTTGAGCAAAAAGGCAAGGTAAAACAGAAGCTTCTGCGTGTACATGTATACATGTAAATATAAAAAAAAGTTCAGGCCTTCCTTCTGCATTACAAAGAAGCAAATTATATCACAAACCAATTTTTTTCCCCTCTATAAACAACACAATGGGATTTGAGGCTGCACACGGGTGTCCTCTACCAGTATGTATTTTTTCCTATGTGTTTAATGATATCTGGGCTGTAGGCACACTTTACAATTGGGCAGTAATTCAGAGGCAGGATTTCAGGCTCTAACTAACCCATACCCCACAGCTCCACCTCATACTGAAGGATTTTGCTCTTTGGAGTCTCCTTGGTGCCACCTGGACCACAGAGTCCGTGTCCCTGTGCCATAACCCTGGCCATGTCCCAACTCTAGACTGGCTCCCACCAAACAGACACCCACACTCTGCTTCAGGGTCTCTCCGACAAGGATGTGTCAGAACAACCATTAAACCAGCCCTTCATGTTTATCTGACCTGACTTTTTAATTGCTGAAAGGCACTGACCCTGATAAGCAGTTCTGGTTTTAAAGGGTTCACTGGGGCTAGTCCCCAGAAGACAATGTAATCACAGGCAGTGACACTAAAGGAGAGATCCTTTGAATTTTAGGTTTCGCATCTGAAAAATTTCTTCTCTGAACAATTGATCCCGTGTCCCACATTTGGGTCATGGGAAGATGAGAGGTATAAACTCCATTTAATACAATCAATAGCAATATTCCCCAACACCACAGAAGCACTATTGTATTTTGGACCATTATGGGGTGATACAATTGTCAAAATGTAAGCTCCGCCGCCTGTGACAGGGACTCCCTCAGCTGGAGGAAGGCGAATTACTTTCGTGTGAGCATGAGGAGGACAAAAGGAGACATAACGCTTTGAAACCTTGAACAGCCAGTTCCATGCAACCAGACAGAAAGGCTCTGAAAAATATCCCCTCCATTAGTTAACAGTGGTCTCAAAGGATGAGTTTTTATTTGAATGGCAAAATTATTAATTTTTATATCATATACATTCCACTAACAAATGAAAAACTTGCCAAGAAAGGAATGTGATATTCTACCTGAGTCGTGGCAATGTTTGTTCCATCGGTGACCTCCACAGTCATATTATACATTGACCTCTGCTCTGCATCCAAGGGCTTTGCAATGACAATAGTGCCCACTCCCTTCTCCGCGTCGAAAGAACTATCGTAATTCCCTCCTAATTGTTGCACAAAAATACAATTTAATTAGCCATCTCTGGAAAATTTCTGTTTAAAATATTCCTAAAAGTGGGCATGTCTGTTTACTGGCATCCATCTTAACGGCTTGCCTCAGCATACACAGTACATCTACTGATACTTCTTTGTTCATAACTCATTTATATTTCAAAGCACAGTTTGTATATTGGAAAGCAGATATCATTAAAATGCACTGCAAGAAAAAAAATCTAGCAGTATATTTAAGTGAACCATAACTGAGTCTATAAAAAGAATCAAATGGCTATAAGCCCATAAGATGTGTGCCCTTGCAGTTTGGATAATGAACAAGCACAATTATCCTTTTTTTTTTTTTTTTTG
>JAOXJM010000001.1:199082341-199103885 GCA_026413425.1 Tringa solitaria
TTTTTATAATTAAAAAGCACAATTATACTTTTTTTTTTTTTTTTTGTATAAATATAATTTTAAGAGGCTTTTATTCTGCAAATTTTATTTTCAGGAAATTCACACCAATGCTCGTGAGTGCAAAGACCGCCAACTGCGTCTTTAAAAATTACAATTATAATCAATTTAAAAAATGCAAATAGAGATTTGTTATGTTAATTTCAAGGACAATGATAATTACTGGCAGCAAAGGTCAAATTCTACTAGTCTTTTAGGAATTATTTAAATAGATTTGACAGGATACACATCATAAATTTCTTTCCATTAAAAAACACCTCACAAAGCACTGTTCTGAAACTAATATCCCCTTATCCTGTCACACACTGAGTGATGCAGCAGTGGGAAAACCCTCCTGAGTCTCAGGTGAAAGAACAAAAAAGGAAAAAGAAGGAAAAAATCTATTAAAAAGTAAGCAAAAGCCATAAATAATTTGAGATTAAAGGGTTACAGGGTTTCTCAGCCACAGCTATAGTTTATAAATTAGAACCACTCATTATGTTCAGAAATGAAGCACACACTCCCTGCTGCTAAGTTGCTTCTTACTCACTCATCTATAAAGTGGAATTTATTGTAAGTTGAGTGTGAATTTTTTGGAGGCTGGGGACAGGAAGAGGTGGAACACAACACTGCTGACGAATGAACTCTTAAGGTATATTCATCACACAGCAATGCAATGTCACTACCTACAGTCTCTGACAACTCAGTTCTACAAAGCGGAAAAGGCTTTCAAAGCCCACTGGTTACAAAACCTGTGTAAGAGCTGCTCAGACCTCCTGGGATTAGATCCACAGGTAGAAAAACATCCATTCCACTGACTTAGCTTTCTAGCAATATATGTAGGGAGTTATATATTTGAATGGCTGGTGTATTATCAGCAAATGGCTCTTATTTCAGGGCTGGGGATGGAGAATCGAAAAGGACAGTCTTCCCTGCTCTACCATCAAGTCTTGCATCTGCATGGTTTGCCGACCAACAACAGTGTTATTCTCCGAAACAGTCATGCATCTAGTGAGAGGAAACAAGTTCTGACATTCCAAGAAGCTGAAGATTAGGAGGAATCACAGTGAAATCACAGCCTCTGAATTCCTTAACAAGAAGAAACCCTCATTTCTCTCTACCTCTTGCACAGGTTATTGCAAAAAAAGTGTAAACTAGAATAAGCCATCGCTCAGTCCATATCTACCTTGGAGGCTATTCGGGGAGGGTGAGAAGAAAGGGGAGGAGGAATAAGAGCACAGGTGACCTGTGCAAAGGAAAGGCAGAATTGGTGAACTTCTTCCCACTGAAATGATCCAAACATGGTCATTTCAGATGTGTCATCAGACTTCCCTATGCTGAATATACATATATACAAATATATAGCTCTGAGCCTAATAGATGCAGTTGTGGTTCTTCAGGAAAACACTGGCACTGGATCTGCTGTGATTTATGGTGGATAGAAACATTGCTTATTCCCTAACCTCCTTCTGCAAGCCCAAATTGCATATTTTTTGCAATTTTTATATATATATATATATTTATATATATATAAAAACACTGTTTGACACTAGGAAAATGTCCTTGACGTTTAAGCAATACCAAGGTATTTGGACACTGATCATATCTTCAGTGTTTGGTTTGTTTTTTTTTTTAAATAAAAGCTAATCTGGAAGAAAAAGATGCCATCTCCCAATTAATGTTTTAAATTGATTTACTTGAGAAAAATCGTACCATGAAAACCAACTCTGAAAAAAAGCCCCTTTGAAGAAGAGAGTTTGAGATTCCTGCAAGAAAATCTTCACTGAAATGAAGTTAGCCTTGGGACAGTAGGCACTTTACAAAGAGAATGTTTTATACTGATAACCATGAAAACAAAATGAAAGCCTATACTTCAAGATGCTTAATAACCATCTTAATGAACAATCAAAAATTATATGCTATCAACTGGAATGAACTTCCAAAGAAACCCTGCCCTTAAAACTTCCAAGAAGTAACATGGAAGTATTAGCAATAAAGGTTTTAAATGCCCTTCCTCTGTTAGCTTAGAGCTGGGTTTGCAGGGCAATACACAGTGTATTGCAAATACACCAACTTTTTCAAGCCATTTTCATTAAGTGCAGTCTATTATTCCCCTAAAATAAGCACTGAATCCATCATGAGGGTTTTTTTTTTAGAGTATTCACATCTTCCAAAATTGTCTAGCGATAAACAAATAAATCTTGGCTGCCAGCTACCCTACTCTAGCCTACACTTGTAACTAACCAGGCAATGCACTTTATTTTACATTGTTTCGTTTTCTATTAAACATGACAGAAACTGTATCAAAGACTGAGACAGAGATGGATCAGAGAACATCCTGCTGTGAGATCTGTGATTATAATCTCTGTCGGAGTGAAAACGTGATTTAGTCTTGATCCAGTCTGGTACATTTTAACAGGTTAACTCTTGACAATGAAGATACACTCAGATGGCTGAACTTCTGGGAATGTTGCCTGAGATATTGGGTCCTGCCTCTCATCCAGAATACTGGAGGCAGTCTGGAAATGCTGTCTACTGGTCCTCAGCCTTCACACACCCTTGAAATAGCTCCTCATATGAAGAACACTTCTGAAGTTGCACTTAAGCACTGAAGAATAATTAATAATTAGTGTAAATGCTAAACTGTAAGAGTCTTATAGAAGTGTTAAATCTATGCAAGACCTACTATGAAGCACCCAACACCATTATCATTGAAAGATGGGTGTTGAAGGGGCATGGAGACAGAGCAGTCATGTAAAAACAAACAGGACTTTTCTCTTAAAAACTGCAGTTGAACTATTCTGGGAACCCCACATGGAACCACTTCCTCCTGAAGGTGCCCATGTTGAGGTCAGAGGGCTGACCCGTAGGAGGTGGCAGCTGAGGAGGTAGCAGCTTCACACATTTTTGGGGTACTTGTGGCCTATTTTCAAAAGCGTGCTGCCGGGTAACTCCCAAGCCTTTTGAAGCAAGCTCATCTGCAGTGTTGTAAGCTCCCGCAGTATCAGTTTTACCAATGTTACTATCGGCCATTTAACACTTTCTTTGATCGCAATCTTGGGATGAAAGGGGGCTAAGGATGATGAAATTTTGTTCAGCTGCTCAGTTTTATTAATGTGAATTTTTATTACTTATTCCATTTTCCAACATATGGCACATGCTTTTCTTTTTATTGTCTATTACAATCTGCTTTCAGATATGAGATATGTAGAAGCTGTCTTTGCTAATGGGCTTGCAATTGCATTAGGAAAGAAATATTTCAAATTAGGATAATACAGTGAGAGTTCCTGAAGCACTTTGGGAAAATCAACAATAAAGAAGGCAAGTTGATTGAACTGGCAAGTTGGCCAGACATGTTGGCCTGAGAAAGCATTTCTACAATGAATGACCTCAGAAAAATGTGGATTAGCCATTGTTTGTAATACCACTGCAGTCTGAGATGTGATGCTGATACATCTTCAATACAGATTAAAGACTTCCTTTAAAATACTCTGATTAAACTGAAGCACTTAAGAGTGGGATTTCCTGAAAAGTCCACATCTCCTTGTAATCCCATTTTTGGATTAGAAGATTTATCATGTTTGGATGACATAAATTCATCCAGAAAGTGCTTTTTCTCTCTTATTGACTGTTAAGATTCCCAAACACATCTGGGGCAGAAAGTTATGTCTACACTTTTGACACCTACAGTTAAATGAAATAATTTCCACCCTTACTTTCTTGAGATTGATCTTTATGCTATTGCAAAGACCTGGAAGCATTTTATTTCAACAACTGGGAGTTTTTTATGTTTTATGAAAGCATGTTGTAGTTCATATAGGCTTTCCCAATATAACTCTCGCCAATTCTAGCTGCTATCAAACTTGGGATGGCTGCAGAAACAGCTCCTGGTACAAAAGATCTTATTTGTTGGCTCTCACTGGAGCTTCGTGAGAACTTTCTAGCACAGCCTTAATTTTAAATTTAACAGATGGTATAGTATGGTCAAGAAGGAGATCTCAGGAAATTGAACTGAGACAGCCGTGAGCCAACAGACTATAGGTTGTGTTCTTGGTATAGAGTAACCTTGGTTACATTTTCTGCTGCATCTGGAGTGTTACCTTGGTTCTTAGCTTTTTTCTTGGCTTCATAGTGACTATTAAAATATTTTTCTTCTGACAAAAGTCCCGCATGCTTTGGAAAGAAATAATTTCCCTTTTAATAAAAAAGATAGTTTAAAAACAAAAAAAGCCCACCTCACTGAACCTTACATGACTAATGGGAGAGGATCTTCTGATGTAAAGCTTACCACTCATTTGGTGCAAGGGAGAGGTGAAGAAAAACCTCCTGAACTGTTAAAAGGGGTTCCTAGAGGTCAGCTAGAGAATTTGCCCAAGGCAAGACAAAATGCAGATCTGGAACTCCCACACAATGTGGGTTCTGCAACTCTGTCCCTTTCCATTGTTTTTGAATCCAGTGTGGGTTTTGAAATTTTTTTTAATTTTCAAAAATATTCTGCTTGTATTTTGATTATTGCATTTGCTGCAAGGAATGAAGTTTTTTTGTAGTTCTTTTCCTAGGTGGGACTCCTTTTTGGGAAGGAGCTAAGCTTCCCTATGTTCCTGTCAGCTGCTGATACACAGTTCAAGATGGGATTATGCTGCTCTTAGAAATTACTTTCTCCTCTTTGAAGAAAACATATCAGCAAATCTGGAGGATGTGTAGGCAAATGAGTCCCATGGGAGGACCTTCTCCCCTTTTTTCCACTGGAATGATCCAGAAGAGTGGGACTGAATACACATCTCAGGAATATCTTTACCACTGTGGAGAATCAGACTTAGATGTAAAGATCGATCACACTGCACTCTGGAATCCCCAAACTAAATACAGCTAAAACCTGGCAAGAGTCTTCCTTCACTGGTAGATAGCAAAGAGCATACATGCCCCATGTTCAAACTCAATAAAGCCAGGACAGACTGAGATCCTCACACAAATCTCATTTCGCCTATCATGCCATGACAGACGAGTGGAGAGAAGAGAAATACAGGAGATGATCTAATTTATTGAATAGTCCTCTAAAACATGTTTTCTCAGGACAGAGAAGATTCTTACTTTTCTTGTCCCAAAGTAAGCTAACAACACCAAGGACAGTGATGATAAATTGGGTCAATTGCTGCAATTCTCATGCTGCTCAGAGTGGAGAATCAGAAGAAAATGCACTAAACTAGTTCACCCTGAAACTCAAATGTGAATCTAAAGTGCCTTTAGGATTTTCAGGAAAACTAGCAAAGTCAAAATTTCCAATTTTTTTGTTTTCAAAGAAGATGAAATAAACTTAGTGACTGCCTCAAGAATTGCAAATTCAACTACGGACTTTTGATAATCATAACATAATGAATATTAGTAATATAACATGGAAATAATTATTCTTTTATGTACTATATCATGCTAATAAGAAGAAAATAATGCAGACTGAATTTTCAGATAAAACTATTGTAGAGTTAAAGCCTTGGGTTTGCTGCTAAGAAGCTGAAGGTAAGGGCATAAGAAGCAGAAAAGAAATCAGAAAGGTATTTTAGATAGTTCTCAGAGAAGATAATTCAAAGGAGACTAGGGAGCTGCGTGCTATTGACATTAGTGAAAATTTGCAGCACTGTGAATTAAACAGACAAATAATTAAAAATAATAGATATTTAAATTATTGCCATTAAAGCACCCTTAACAAAAAGTTCTGATGTGCTTTTAAAGTTTGGCTGCTCTTATAAAGGCAGGGGCTGGGGGAAGAAGGAAAGATAGAAGGAGGCCTTTTTGGAGAATCAGAGAGATGTTGTGCAACATGCTACTTAAGCAAACACTAGCACCATGCAGCTTAGCTCCAGTGTCAAAGTGGTCATCACACCATTCCCACCACTAACAAAGGAAGAGACAGAGACGGCTCAATTAACCTTGGAGAAACAAAGACCTCTGACTAATTTTGGAGTTCCCATTTAAATTTTTTTTTCTCATAAATGACTGAATAAATTTAACACAACTGAAACAACCTATATTCATGTCTTTCACATTGTGGGATCTGCATGAACTGAGAATGGCGTTGAATGCAGCCTGAAAACAGAAACCAGGTATGACATCTCAACCATTCCCAATTAAACAAACAAAAAGCCAAGCAAGCATCCTGTTCCTTTTAGCCCATGGAGGGAAGATGATCTCCCTGCCTCCAAGGCACCTTCCTCTCTTGGAGCTGACTAACTCAAGAACTTAAACAGTCTTTTAAAGTGTATATAATTTAGGTGCAAATTAGATGCTGAAGTCAGGCAGAGAGAATAGTACATGCCAAACTTCATCTGCCCTCTTCCTTTTTTTTCTAACCGGGAGAAAGTGCATGTAATGCATTAAAAAAGAGGTCCTCTGGAATTCCAATGCCCGTTTAGTTTGAAAAGGTCATAAACATAAAGGTCAATCTACAAACTCTATATTAAACCATTCTTCTACATAAGCCTTCAGGGCTTTTGTTGACATTACTGTGAACTGTGCACAGAGGTCCAAAATCACAAAATACCAGATGGAGCAGGATCAGGTCTAGGTTTTATAGTAGCACGGAAACCATTTCTTGCATCAGCAGTCCCCATACAGCTCTCCATACATGACAACTTTCTTCTACTAATAACCCGTATCTTTCATTGCGCCTTTCAGCACTAGACCTTAATTTTCCCCAAAAAGGAAAGTATCGACATCTTTTTTTTTCCTCATGATGATATTGAGGCACAAGGAGAGGAAAGTGATTTTGATACTGACACTGACTAAAGGCAGCAAAGATAATCTAAATATGCAGTGCTCTGTCTGTAAACCTCTTGGGGTGGGTTTTGTCTTTGCATATTGTATGCAGAGTGGCTGGAACAACAGTGTCTTCTGCACACCCAGGGTTATTGGCTATTCCTATTGCTGAAATGGGTGCTGTTTCTGGTGCTATTATTTACAACAGCAGTAATATTTAATGACAACATTCATAAGGTAACAATACTGGGCTGGATGGTCAAGCTCACTGATTTCTCATTAAGTCTAGGGAAGCTCGATCTCCATGACCCTCTGCAGTGATGTAGCATCTTGCAGCATCAGGAGCTACAGGCTATAGGAGAACCATTAGGGTTGTTTAAATAGCAAAAATCTTCTTCTAAACTATTTGAATTATTTTTGCCATAAAGGTCATGTTAAATGACAAATTAAAGGCTTAAATTTCATACTGCTCTGCCTATCATCTCTGTTTGGAAGGCAAAAAATGAAATATTATTGTAAGGTGTTGCTAGATTGCAGGTAACTCTAATAATGTAAAAGAATGCAGCGGAAGAGCATTCTGAACTGCTCAGTTCTTAACACAGGCAGCATTTTAATGAGAGTCAGTGAATTCGCCAAGGAAAGGACCAAAAGACTGCAAAAGGCAGAGGAGTCCAGCAAAAAGTTCAAATGGAAAAAAATATCAATAACATCAATAAAGATGGATTTCTCCTGGGAGGAAAGTTAGGGTCAGTGAGGAAGAGAAAGCGAATGTAAACATTAGCTAATAAATTGCATGTAGCATACTGAAACAAGCAAGGGAATGGGAAGAAAACCATAGGAAACATATGCTGTCCTTCCCCAGGGGCTAGCAGGAACCCTAGAACATGATAATGGCTTTGGGTTTAATTTTAATGTGGTTGGCACATCAGAAACTATGCTACAAATTCAAAGAGGAAATGTTGCCTCTGTCTTTCCTCTGCACAAATTGGCAATAAAAGGTGGATGAAAATGACTCTGACAGACCCTTTCTCTTGTGGTCCTTGTCCTTCCTGTTGGCTGCAGCCATCCACAAATAGCTTTGCTGAAATGAGAGCCAGGCTCAATCCCTGCAAATAAAGACTGCTGATGCACCCTCTCCACTAAGTCTGTGGCAAGGGCTTTTTGTTTCTCTAATCTTTCATATAGCATTTGCTTTATGACCCTTCATTTAAATAACACCCCTTTGTGCAGACATGGTGGTTTACATCCAAAGGTATACAAACATTTCGTACAAGTATCTGCAATTATTATGTAGCACAATAACTTTGCAGGGTCATTGTGCTGCTGGGGAAGGTCTCATTGTGGAGATGTTAAATGAGTTATTTCAAATAACACAACTGAATCAGCAACAGAAGCAGGAAAGCAATGTTTAGGAACATTGATTCCTGTTTCTCCACTACAACCAAGTGAGACCCTCTACTCCCTATCTTTTTGGCAGCTACATCCTTAGTTGCATATCCCTGTGATTTTAAGACCATTACTTCTATGGCTTCTCCTCCTCTTTGCTAAAGATATTTCTCCCTCCCTATTTTTATAATCAATTTTATGCAAGGCAATTTTGTGGTTGAAATCTCACATCAAAACACATTTCTCTTTTTCAGCTTGCATTCAAGACAAACTTTTGGTGGCTCCATTTGTAACCCATATGTTGATGCATCCCATTCTGTTTCACAGTTAAATGGATGGCACTGGACTGTGAAAAGTTTGAATTAATTATTTGTGATAAACTGCGGAAAATCCGTGAATAAAATGATAATAATTGGACACAAATACGGTAAAAGCTGTCATAGAAAGAAACGCAGCACATCCATGTGTCGCATCGCATCCTGTCACAGGCACTTATGAAAGATGTAATATAAATTGTCTCAAAGAACTTGCAAAAATAAAAGGCAGCCTGGATAGTTGTATTTTAGCAAATGTGTTTGCACTAAGGGTACCTTCTGTTGAACAGTTCTGCCCACAAGCTGTCTGTAGAATATAGAACATCTCTCGAGCATGCTTGCCACCTTGAAGCAGGGCAGTCGGAAGCAGAAAAAAAAGAACAGAATGCAGAAAAAAAGGTGAAGAAAGAGAGAAATGAGGGACAGCAAGTCTAAGTACCATAAATACATTTAGAAATGAGATTAGCAAAGTATGACAATAGAATTTAAATGACAGACAACATTAAGATTGCAGTAAATAACATAGTATGAAAAAAAACAATTCAGCCATACAGCGCTTTTTTTTCAGCTTAGCTAAGGAGTCATAACAAAAGCAGGAATATTATTATTATTGTTATCGCTATACAGAAAAAACATTTTCATTTCAGCGTTACAAAAGTGGGTTTAATTTGCGAGTGGGCTGGTTCACGGTTAGTTCTCTTGCTCTCAAAACCACACATCCATTCTGAAGCCTTGCTCTGAAGCATCTTCCTCACACCACTGGCTCCCAACTTACCCACAATATCAAACCAGAGAGGAATGTTAGATGGCTGCACAGAGACCACCCCGACAATTTCCGTCACTTTGTCGCTCTCCATGACGGTGAAGTTATAAAAGGGTTCATCAAAAGTCAGGGGCACAGGCGAGGGCGCAGGCTTTTTTATCCACTCAATATGGAGGCGTGCAGTTGAAGATTTTTGGGGCCGGCCATTGTCCACTGCTTTTATCTGGCAGGTACAAAGAAAAGACAACTTAGACTGAGCATCCCAGCTTGGCAGCCCAGACCCAATTCCATCGCATGGTGATGACTGCTTGGAAAATGGCCTTTATAATCCACTACACAAAATCCCATGAAAAAACAGGGAGATAAGTACTTCTTTCTCAGTTCTCATTTTTTTCCATTACATTTTGACTTTTTACTGAAAAGACTGATTTCAAACTGAAATGTTTCATTTTAGAAATGCTGGCGTGAGGCCTCCTGGAGATACAATTCAAGCCCTCCCCGCACAGATCCTCCTCTCCAGAACCAGCTTCTCTCTCTGATTTCATCTTCCACCCAGTTCCCTCCTGAAGCAAAGCTGGGAGCTTTATAATGACCCTGTGGGATGTTGTGCACTTGCGAAATGTGGTCACTCAGACCATGTCTGATTGCTTTTAAATGGCATCTGTATTGCAGATTAGATTGATACTCCTTACATTGCGTTTTTCAGGATCTTTAATTAAGTAAGTTTCAGATCATTTCCCTCATTCTCCAAAACAAATATCATTTAAAATTTTGCTGTATCTATTTTCCTTGCTTTCTCCTCTCAGTCATATTCATTAAGAACTGCCCAGCTTGGTGCTAATTCTTTTTATTATAATGTCCTCTGGAGGGATGTGTAGACTTGATATTTGCCTGGCATGCTTTATGGTTTTAGCATAGCAAAGACAAAATGAGCAGCAACAAACTTTAGGAAACTGAAAGGCTTAAGGAAAGGGAGAATATAGGTTAAAAAATAGGTGCTTTGTTGAGTAACATCAATGTCCATCAAAGGGTTTTTCTTTTAAAACTAAAGGAAGTGTTTCTGGCTATATAGGACCACTGGTGTAAATGTGCTGTTACTATGCCTCTTAAAATGGGAAATATTTTCCTGAAATACCATACCCTATTTCTCTGGAAATGTGTTAAGTGGGTTTGGTGCTAACACTCGTCACCCTGCTCTGTTCCAGGTGGGCAGGCCCTTAGTGAAGAGATGCTGAGGGTGTGATGAGCAGTTTCAAGGTAGAAAACCTTCAGCTGTTGCATTTTAATAAGGGCCAGATCCCAGACGTGACTTCAAGCTCTGCACAGGGAAAACACTCACTCACCCAAAGAGTGGTGTACTCTGATTACTGAGGATTTCTCAATATTTTGACACTTACTCATTCTCCTGTCACAGTTTCCAACTCTATGAAGGTATCCCAACAGAGACTCACCACTGTAAGTGACACTGTTTCATTTACTATGGGACACTTTTCTCTTGTCTCTTACATTTTCGGTCAACTCTTGAAGTAAAATTTATTGGCTTACTGCTGTAGATAAAGAGTGCCCATTCAAGACTTATATTGCTTTATATCAATGCCACCATCTCGTATTCTTTCTTTCTTTGACTGTGTCTATATGGTTTGAGTTCTGGCAGAGGTGTTTTTACTGAGATTTCTTTTAACTTACATTGCTGCCATACTTATACTCTTTAATGTGGTGAAAAGGGTACTACAACATACTGCACACAGTACTCTTCCTATTTGTAGCCACTTGACTCGGAAGGTATAAAAACCTTTTGTCATGGTTTGGGACACCTATCCATAAGGGCAAGCAACTGTGTCCACGCAATTGGCCCCCTTCAACATGACACAACTTTGTGAGCAGACAAGCCCTTGGCCTTCATTGCTGTGTATTCAAGGCAAGGACTTACCCCAACAATTTGTCAGTTGGCTGAACAGCCTGAGAATAGTTCACTACATGCAATAGCATGAATGCTCTCTTTTTGGCAGTAGTAGTGTGTGAATACTTGATTTCTTAACGCAGTCAGATCTTACATATAGGTCATAGATTAAACACAGCCATATATCACTCTTACATATATAAATATATATACATATATCACTCACATATATACAAGAGGGCCTGGGAGTCAAATCACGGGTTTGTAGGTTGATGGAAGAGCACTTACTGTCAAGATATCGTAACTCCCCGCTGTGAACTGCTTTCTGGAAGAAACCATCCCTGTTTTGGGATCAATAAAAAATTTCCCATCGTCATTTCCATCCACAATGCTGTACGAGATTTCTGCGTTAGGGCCTTCGTCTTTGTCAAAAGCAAAGGCTCTGTAGATTGGCTCCCCTCTTTTCTTACGGTCCCTCTCTGGCAGCTTGATCTGATAGACTTTCTCTGGAAACTGAGGTTTGTTATCATTCTCATCCAGAACCTGGACCACCACCCAAACGGAGGACTGCTTGGGAGATGTGCCCCCATCCGAGACTGTTACCTGAAAAACAACAGCAGTAGAGGTATTATTCTGAATATTTACAGTGGGATTTTGTAAATTGGAAAAAAAAAAAAACATAAACCAGAAGGAAACAACCCTCTGTCACCAAACCTAACCTGCGGTTTACAAAGTCTCCTGTGCACACAAGACATGCTCACTATAAAAATGCTCAGTGCCTAACTCAGATATGCCCACAATAGCAAATAAAGGATTCAGGAAGATTGTTAAATTTTGAGATGAACCTGGAAGGGGCAACCTGCAGACTAGGAACCTATTTCTCAAAATATAAAATCATTTTATCTCAAATTCTGCAAATTTATCTCAGAGAGAACTGGAATTAACCCATTAAGAAGGATTCCTGCTTTTTTGCAAGCATAATTTAAAGTTTCTTCAGTCACACAATGAATGTGAAAGATGCATCTCCTCTTAAATCCTAAAATAATCTCTGTCATTTTTTTCCCATTAATTATTTGGAATTTGTTAAACAACAAAAGGATTTCTGTCAGTTCTTTTCATTCATTACCTGAGACGTGACAGCTCATTAATTCCAAAACTGCTTTATATGATTGTGAGGGGCACAGAGAGGCAGGTAGCAAAAAAATTTCTGCTGCATTTTGTAAAGAGTGCACTGGGCTGCCAGAAACACGCAAGATATAAAATCTTTGAGACAAAAGTTAATTAGTAATTTAGCTGCAACTTAAACAGAATTACTAATAATTTTCAGCCTGAAACACTGTGAAAATGAAATAATCCAAGATCAACGAGCACTCATGAGATTTAATAACATGCCTTCAAAATGCAATCAATATGTTTCAAACTTCTCCCTCAATATTTCGATTGCATTTTTTAAAGAGGCAGAAATAAGGCAGAAAGTTATTTCTGTTTCCATGAAAGAAGTTAAAATTTCACTTTCAGCTACATATGCTAACACGCCAATTCCCACAGTAGCAATTTTTGATGACAGCGAGCCAAGATATTACATACCCTTCCCTGCTCCTACTGATCACTGCACATCCATTGCTTTGCTGGTTAACTCCTTGATGCTTTATTTTTCCTTAAACATTTCTGTGTCCCCTTACAAATCATACAGTTCTGATGTCCAGTCCTTAGGCAAAGCAATATTCTCTGGAATAATGTCCCTTGCCATTGCCCCCTCCTTGCAACAAGATATCTAAACCTAGGTTTAATACTGAGATCAGCAGAAAAAGCTCATTTTCCCTGAGAAAGGTAAAAGACCTTTTTCATTTCCTGTATTTAACTATACTTTTAAAAATGGATACAGTGGAAGGGAACAGACTGACAGCCTTAGGGAGTGAAACTCCTTATTTACAGAAGAATAAATGGTATGGCAATATATAGTCAATATCTAGATAATGAAAAATCCCCCAAATCTGCCCATAACTCATTTGGGGAACGGAGCCTGACCTCCCAACGACACGTATCAGCCTCAGGCCTCTCTCTCCTAAGACTGTCACCAGGGTTGGCAATTAGCACTTGTTGGGATCACCGCCTCGTGACGGGGGACAACTGTCAGCCGAGAGCCTGGTGGGGACCATCCCCATCCTGCAAAGCCACCGCTGTGCCATCTGTCAGTCACCGGTGAGGGGCTGCAGGGAGAGGACCCGCAGCTCATTACTGGTGTACTCAGCCATCTAGTTCCCACTCACTACACTTTCCAAAATAGCCTTTACAATGCCAAAAGGCCTCACACATGGCTGCGAATCTGCCTTTCCACCCAGCAAGAGTGGCACCGCCAGGGACCTCAGCCTCTCCACTCCACTGCTCTGGGAGAACCTCAGAGCTTGTGCAGCAAACAAAAAGCCAACTCTGCCAATTCTCTTATTACAAACTTTCAACAATAAATAACTTTTGCCCCACTTAGAGGCTGATCCCCTCTATTTCTGTTCTACTCCAGTGCAAGTAGCCAAGCTCTCGGCAAGAGCACAGGTTAACAAAGAAAATCCCTTTTCAGGATTTCTGCTGACTCCACAGATAAAATCATCAGTGCTGCCAGGTAGTACAGGCTGTAGTGCGCAGAAACAAACAGAGACACATTTATTTATAAAATACCAACAAAATCCTTTTTTGTAGGGTGATCTTCTTAATGCATAGAAAATACTAGCAAGATTCAGGAAAGTCTTGTTTTCTGAACAGAACATGACTCAACTTTAAAAAAAAAAAGACACTTCCCTCAAGCTCCTGGCGGTGATCTACATAAAAAGGGGATGGATGGAGAAAAAGTTTACAAATAAAAACAATAATAAAATCTCTGAAAGCCACAGAGGTACAAACAGTCAAGCAACTCTGATGAAAAACCTACTTATGCCAAGAGACTGCTCAAGAAGCAAAGCTGTCCTCCTGTCTCACCAATACACTGTCCCACAGTTTGTTAAGTTACTGCTGGAGTCCTGACTAACGTGGTTCTGTGGCAGTAAATACGTGCATGTGTTTGTTTGTTTTTGTAAGCCCAAACTTGTGGGAAATTCGTTCCATAACAGAAAAGCTGCACTGAAAACATTTGCTGACAGCTAATTGAAAATAGCAATGGTTATAACACGAAATGTCAGCTAATTAACAGAAATTAACATGGAAGGCCTGAAGTTAGTAAATTCTACTCTGTCTAAAACTTTATGTCCCTGGAGAGGAAAATGTTATGTACCAGCGAAGGCTTTTTCTCTGGGTGACACTCAAAACTTTTCACAATGACAGGCTCCAGCTCTGCTCGAAAAGCTCTGAGTGCCAGACACGGGAGCTGAAGTGTGAGTTAAAGCTCTCTCTTTGCAGGCATGTAAATTAATTAATTAAGCCGCCCTCACACCAGCGATGTGATTATTTCGCTAACTGTAAATCCGAGCCCTGGCTGACCCCTCTTTTCTGCTCCATCAGCCTGACCCCAGCCTGGCTTTTCAGGTTCCAGCTATAAACAGGGTAAAAGAGCTGCAGAAATTTCCTCTCCCCCTACAGAAAAAAATCCCACAATAACACGTTAAAACAAAATACCAAATTGTTGCCATTTAAAAATTGTTCCCAGACAACTCAGCACAGTGGAGACACAAAACACAAGGCAATGGGGAGGACCGGAGAGGTCGGTCAGCACACCGCTCCGCAAATACTGTTTCCATCGGGATGCTGTATCACACCAGCCCTTAGGGGCCCCTCTAACCAATGCAATTTTGATTCAAACATTACCACAGTTCTCAGCAAAATCCTTAAACAGCTGGAAATTGCAGTGAAAAGTAACTGGGGAGGCGAGGGATGTTGGGACGTTTGTAGGACAAAGAGGCAAAAGCTAATTCACAGCTGGTATCTCTGGAAATGTGAAAGGCAGATGTGCAAGGCACAGGAGAGCTTGCCAGGAGAAAAGATGTAATTCAGGATCAGTGAGGTTCTTTCGTTTAGAAATCTGCAGATGGTATGCTTGGAAAAAAAAAAAAAAACCACAACCCAAAAACTGTGAAGAAAGGTGATACAGATGAATGACAAAGATAATGTCCATATATGCTTGTCAAGATGTGGCATCAAAAACCCAATAAAAGGTGAATCCCACAGTAATCAAGATGGATCTGAGGTTCAGGTTAAAGCTTGCCCAGAGGAGATGAGGAATGGCTGCTTGGTCAGCACGTGGTTTCCTAAATGCTGAACACTTTCTTCAGTCTTTGTGCTGAGTCTGGTATCCAGATATCCATGGGTACAGACGTGCTGCTTCTTGCCCATGTGCATTCTGAGATGGGCTGGCCAGCTACTACCCCCTGTCCCATAGTTAAATGCTGCTGCTCATGCTGTGTCGACACAGCCTAAACAGAGGATACAACCTCCCAAAGCTGGGGTGCAGCCATGAAAGCAGCTGAATATTGACTCTCTAACCAACCGTACAAAGGGTGGAATATTATAAAAGGAATGTGATGACATGCTTAATGAGGTCCGATGGCCTCAGACAGCAAGAATAATAGGAATTTTATATGCCATTTTCATGGTGAAATCCTAAGCATCACTGCTGTTTTCCCACAACCTACAGGCACTTCCACTACAATTTTCTACATAAAATGAGCACGTTCTGTCAGGAGCCTGCATTTACCCATTGGCTTTAATGTTTATGACCTTACTGAATCATGTCAGCCAATACACATATAGGTATTGGTTACCAGGAAATTTCTTTGCTAGAGTAACAACATTCACATGTCTCTTACAATGCTTCTTTCAGCTGGATGGACCAGGACAAGACCTCCTGAAATTCCTTCTACTTACATCAGACGTGTATTTTTGGAGAAAAACACACAGAAATACTTCCTTTTGCAGAGTATGACAAACTCAGTATAATAACAGAACTTTAAAAATCCAAGTAAGGCATCTTCCATTTCTTCTGCAGGATCTACTTTAGTACGTTTTGGCTGTAGACATTAACACTACTTTTCCTACAGGGCTGAGAGACAGTCTTTCCTAATTATGTTTATGTTCAAGTCCACAGACGAACTACAAAGAGATTTCCATAGCAGTGGATCTTCTCAGTGAAAACCAAGGTCAACACCACATACAACAGCTGGAATGTTAAGAAATGAAAATTTCTTTTTATGACCATGGAGAAGGCATGGAAGAGATGTCTACTGTGAAAGTATTGGCTAAAACACAGTGCCAGTCTAGCAGACCTCAACGCTGGTGATAAAATTCATTTTGCCTTGAGACAGTCACTATGAATTGATCTGTGACACTTAACTGAAGTAGGTTTAAGCTCCTGGTTTTTTTCAGAACATGAATGCAACTGTAAGGACCACCCTCCTGAATTAAAAGTACAATATTGAGTCTCATTAACAAAAGCTCATGACTTCCAAGATAATTATTAACTCAGCTGGAGAGAGTAGCTAGCAGGGATCTCACTTCAACAAGTATAACAAGACAATCAGCAGGTGTTTAATGTGAGTTATCAAGCCTTGAGAAGAACGAGAATATTCTTCCACATCATTCCTTGGCAAGAGGAAGTACTCAGCCTACCCAATTTTTAAGTTAAGAGGAACTGCCACATTACTGTCATTAGCATTGCAAAATGCTGAAGATGACATATTTGCTTGTTTATTTTCATCCGTGTGATAACTGCTTAATGCAAAAAAAGCGAGCTGAGATGCCTGCGTCTCATCTGAGGACTGTGCATAATGAGGTCTTCAGGTAAAAGTCTCTCCCTTCCCCCAACCAGAAATGCCAATTTTGCTTCAGAAAACTTTAGAAAAAGAAAATGTGGTTGAGTTACTGGAGACAGAAAAATGATCAAAGGGAGCCTGCGAGCTGAAGCATACCCCTGCTGTTAGTGACTAATGGGTTTGTTTCTTGTGCCAATGCGCAAAGGAGCTGCAATACCTATTGTAAGAGTCTCTGGAATTCAGCCCAAGTAAGAGAAATAAAAGATTATAAAGGAGAGCTCGTTGAGGGATGAATGGAACTTTAAAGTCAAATACACTGAATTGCTATCTCTGCCTACTTCAGAGAGAGACTAAATTCATGGCTAAATTCTTACAAGGAAATAGTTTTCTGAAATGCATGACATTACTGAACTACATGTTGGATTATTGCTACAAAGTGAAGCTTTGTAGCAATATATAACTCAAAGATATACAGAATAGGAGAAAAAAAAAAACGGTTCATAAGGTTTTTTTTTTCAGTTCAACAAAAATACTGAGTTAGCTGTAGCAAACTAGATGCTTTCTTGTTCTAATCCTTTATTTGGCAACTGTGGAAAAGAAGTGGGCAGCTGCTTATTTCACTTACCCTAATAGAATGTAGTGCTGTCCCAAAAGACAAATTACTTAAACACTTCTTGTAGGAAAGAGTGCCAATCATATCAATATGATCCATCTTTCCGTGTTTCCTTTACAATGTGCTAATCTGGGAACTCTTGTTTTCAATCATAAAAAAAATTAATACATTCACTCTGGACAGCTATGAGAAATAAATAATTTAGAGTACATTTTAAATACAGATTATTACTGACACAAACACTCTAGGTGGCTGATTAGGAAAGTCAATGGCTTCCAGCCACATTGATGCTAGAAAATGATGCATAATGGTCTGTTATACCATTTGAGAATTAACGATGACATCAGGTAATTTCAACACTGTATTGCCAAAAGACAGGAAGGAAGGAAGGAAGGGTTTTTTTTCATTCGGAGTTAAATGCTCCCTACAGTATCTGCAAATCTAAATATTAGAAAAACGTACTGAAGTCTTAGAGTATTCAAATCTTAACTTTTGTCAGACTCACCAGTAGATGGTAACCAAATGACCTGGCAGACGAAGTATCAAAATGGGTGACTTAAAGGTCCAGAAATACTACTATGACTACAACCACGACTACGACAAGTACTACAACTATGACTACAACTAGTACTATTACATTTACTCTGTGTCATACTTTATTCTACAAGCTTTTTGAAAATTGAAACAGTAAACGAGAGTCATAAATTCTGAAAAGAAACTTAAGACTTGTATTTTAGGTTTAGAAGCAATAAGGAAGGACCTGCACAGCTCTTGACAGTAGCTGTCTAAAAGAAAAATAGTAATTTTCCATGAGCATTGCTTTTAAAGTTCATTACAGTTTGGAGATCCTGGCAACCTTTGTGCATCAGGCTGTATTTCTAGTGTTCTTCAATCAATACATGCTAAGATAAGTGCAGAACCAACCATTACTCCATCAAATTCTCAGGACAAGAGACCACTCTGTCCTGTGTTAAAAGAAGCTCCTCTAGGCAATCTCAGAAAGTATCTTCCCCTTATTTTCATTAAGTACAAGCTCATATAACTTTGCTTCTGACAAACTCTAGATAAAACTTTGCTCAGAAGTGACTCTAAGCCGTTCGCTTTCCAGAAGTCCAAACGTGCCTCCTACTTCCATTGTTGGAGTTAAATATGGAAAATCTTCATCTCTACTGCCTGACAGTAGTGTGTAATCACATACGATTCAGCAGAAATCATCTGGGAGGGAGAAGTATTGCTCAGCTAGGACTTTTCCTGACTTTCTAGGTGATAACACCACCATCAGAAGTGGTGCTTGAAACCACGTATATCATACCCCACATTGAGCAGTTTGAAAAATTTGTAACTACAAGACTGGAAAATTTGAGATAATCATAGTAGGAACATCAAACTCAGTCTCCAAATAACAACTGTAAGTTCTTTTGAGTACATCAGGAACTTCTTTTCTTTGTTCATGAGGCTACAATAATGCATCTTTCTATATAATGAATAGCATATAATGAAAAAAATTTGCAAAGCAGAAGAATACACTCCAAATAGTTCTCTGATAATATCTGGACCCAAGGACATTTACCCACGTTCAGGTTGACACCTTACAAACAAGATAAAGACTGAGATGAGATTGCTTAAAAATAATTTTTGTAGGCATATGGAACCTCCTTTGGAACAACCTATTACTAAACAGAAATTTAACTACCCTCCATAGCCTCTAAATGAGAAAGAAGATAAAAGTTGTGTATTGATCTTCACAGTAAACTTTGAAGAAGGTGTTAAGCTCCTGCTGATAGTGAAGATTACAATCAGAGAGTTTTGTGAACAGAAAATGAGGAGTAGTCAAATCTGAGAATATTTCACTTCAAGCAGCTTTAAATAACATAAAGCTTGCAAATTAAGATATTTATGCAGTTTAATGTTAGTAGTAATCTCTCTCAATTTTAAGTCCATTCATACCTGAATATCTACTTCAGCCATTTGTGAATACTGCTTCTCTTGTGATAAGAAACACGTGTGATCAAACATTGGTAAGTTCCCCCCTACCAGATCTACCTCTACAGATAACTCTCCAAAAATCTTATCTTGGCACTCAGGAAATACAGTAGCTCTCAGTTTTTGTGCTTCAAAAGAGGTGTGCATCAACTTCTAAGATCATTGCACCACCCTTTTCTAAAATCTTCAATTAACCTTCATTTTCCATGCACAAAAATCACTTGATTGTCACCTTTGCTATAAGCAGGAACCAAACACCTTCAAAGTTTCCTCAAAATTATGGAGATTGTTACACATCCCAAATATTTCCTTTTTCATACTAGACCGGTCAATATGTGTAATCATGCGAGAAAAGCATTCTGGTTATTAATAAAGACACAGGACTTTATCCATGCTTCCAAGATCTTTTCCTAATATTAATAACTTATTTTATGTTTTAACTATCAGCAGAAATGCTGAGCTCAAAAACATGTGCTGATACATTGCCAAAATTTAATCAAGCTATAGTACTAGTCAGTGTGGAGTTAATTAATCAAGCAGCAAGACGATATATACTTTACATCCTTGCTTGGGTGTGCAGCTGTATCAGTTTGGAGTGTCGGTCCCCAGATATTCAAACTGATGGGAAATTAAGGTACAGCGATGATTTTAGCAGAAACTCTCAAATTTGGTGCAGGAGGTTTCCTGTGTGTGGCAATAGCCCTCCATCTATTCTGCAGTAAGTCAGCAGCACTGCCTCATGGTAACGGGGTACGTGCTGTTGAACCTATGCTAAGAAAAGACACGGCACGAAGGAGCTCGCTCTGCATGCCCTTTGAAATATTGTGGCATGCAGATTCTGTTACAACAGAGTAATAACTTCAACTAAAACTTTCAAGTCTTCAAATGAAATATTGTCTTCTCTCCTGGAGTACAATATTAAAACTTACTTCTGAACAAGTTTGTTGTTGACATTGTTGACACTGACAGCCCATGTTGGATGAAACACGTTTAGGTAAGGCACCGTGATGGTCAGTCTTGAAACAATATTGTTATTACTGAGGAGGTAATGCATTTATTTGGCCACCAGTGAGATGAAAGATAGACACTGTAATTCCTTAAAGTTATTTACTTTATAGTTACCCTGCATCCCAATTCTATGCTGCTATATGAAGCAGAACCAAGTATTTTCAAAAAGAATTTTAACACTTTTAAAAAATGAAATAATAAATGCTCTAACAAGCAGCCCTTGGTTGTGCTAACGGAGGATGACACCACCTTGTCTCTGGCAGAAAAGCAGATTAAGATGCATCCAACCCCATCTCCAGCTCCTCCTCCAGCCATTTGTTCTTCCCTTGTCATCAGTCTGCAGCCACCTTCGCCCATCAATAAACTGTGCATCTGTGCTATGAACAGGGCTACTGAAATAATCATGGTTTAAAATGAACTGCTGAAAGAAAAAAAAAATCCCCCAAAAGGCAGATGGTCAATGAGTAGTGGCGGTGAGAGAGCAAAATAAGGAAAGGCATGCCAGGTCACCAAGTCAGAGTGGGAGAAATTTCTTAGGACATTTTGGCGACCAAAAGAAAATGCTTTGTGCAGCTACAATTTTGGTGATGAATTCTGCAATTTCACTACAGATAGTAACTTACCCTCCACACTTTCCCCCACCCCCCGAAAAACCAATCCCTATTGTAGAATTATTTAGCAACAAGCCTTTGATCAATACCAAAGTAGACAAAGTCAGAATCAGTGATCTCAAGGCAAAAGACTTTATCCCATCAGTAATTACTGAAAATATCCAATTTCCATCTTACACTATTCTTCAAAAATATGTAAGAAATAATGAATGTTCCCCATCCACACATACATGTAAAACGTTTCAAGGACAGTTTTATAGCTGATAGTCTGATGGGTAGCCTCTGCCATTTAAATGCAATTTAGTTTTTTCAGGGCAAAAATGAAGCTGCTACAGTTTTATGTTCAAAATAAGGCTTACCAGTTAAAAATCTGATTAATAAAAAATTGATTTCTTAGCCAGACAGAACGTATATAAAATCAGACCTTTAAGGATTACAGGCTGTTCCC
>JAOXJM010000001.1:199122729-199138456 GCA_026413425.1 Tringa solitaria
ATAGGACTTGTTCTCCAGACCCCTCACCAGCTTGGTGGCTCTCCTCTGGACACGCAATTTATTGAATTATGGCCACACATTGGTATGCATGTGAATCTGGTCCTTTCAGATTATAAAACTGTATTTAAAGGAATTCTGTTTAAGACCAATCATCAAAAATGAAAAAAAAAAAAGAAAAAAAGAAAAATAGTCCAGTTATGTCTAAGACTGCCTACTGTTTTACCACTCCAGTCTCAAAGAAATTAATTTCATGGGTTTTATGAAAACCTTTCTGTGTCCCTCCCTCCCTCCTGTATTCAGTATTCCATGCCATAAATACGTAATTACGTAATAATAGTACTATTTAGCAGGGTGTAGAACTTTATTTTTGAGATACAGGGACAACTGAGAGAAACTTGGCTTTGCACAAGAGAATATATCCCAGTTTTAGTTCTTTAACTGTATTAAACCATCATGCTCTGTTATGGTATTAAGGCATTATCTAAAGAAAATAACTCACAGAGAAAAATAAACCCAAAGAAATGATGTTATGCTGCGCTGTTGGTTATGATATAAAATCATGGGGGGACAATGATAAAAAATGACCCTTTCTTTTTTCCCATCTTCAGTATGTGCCATAGCTCTTCTAGAGACAGCCATCTGGACAACTGTCCAAAGCCAGCTGGGAAATATAGCACGCATTTATCACAGAATAGTCAGAAACCCTAACAAGCTTCAAAAGTCATAGGACACCTCTCAAATGGTTTCTCTCAAATTTCCAGGGGAACATCATGGTTCTGCTAAGGGCTAGAGATATTTATAACTGTGATAATTCTTTAAGAACAGCCATGAAAGTGAAGAGGAAAACTGGATCCGATAGAAAAGTTATTTACAATAAACCTATCAGCTCACAAGCAAGGTTATGCGATTCTGTTCCCAGCATTTCATACTTTCCTTTGACTCTCCAAGTTAAAACATCTCTCTGTGCATCCTGGAACATCTGTTCCTCTGGCCACATAAATGAACTGTTTTGTGAAACTCTGAAACATTGCTTGACCCAATATTTCAGTTTGGAGATAACTATATGTTCTTACATAACTTGCTTTTCTACAACACATATTACTTTTTCTATTGGAGTCCTTTTCCCACCCTAATAAATGAACAATAACTGTTCTCCTCTCGTTAGAGAATTTGGAAATGCTGGAAGGTGAATAAGTTCACCCCACAGAGCATGTCCCATTATGCTGCAGGACATGGTGACAAGTCCCAGCTGACACCAACTGGGGAACATCCTTCCAGCACCTCACTGTACACTGGATAGGATCATCATCCTCGCTTGCATCCTTCCCACCTAATAGGAAACTCGGCATGTGGATGGAGAAGAAAGAGCAGTGTCCTTCACCCCATCACCTTATAATCTGGATGGGAAAACCAGAGACGTAGGGTGAGCAACAAGGCAGATCTGCCTTACAGCTTGGATGCAGTCCTAGTGGCACAGAAGAAAGAACAGGACCAGCACTATGAAATCCTGACACTTAAACCAATACATCAGCCTATACAATTTTCAGTCAATGCATCATCTTGGAAACAAATTACCAGTTATTAGGGCTCAGACATGTGATAAAGGCATTTGAGCAACACTTAGCACTGATGCTTGGGATTACGCTTTTAGCACATCGCAGATGCAAAGTGAAAAAGAAAAAAGTTCAGTGAAAGAGATCAAACCCCCCATTAGTTACTTTGCATTTGCAGCGAGTGAAGCATGCGGTTACAGGAGTGCAAATGAGGAAATATAACTCATTAGCAAGTGGTAACTTAGTCTGAATGGTGTGGTCTTAGCATCAATACCAGGTACATTTGTGGATGTATGTGTGTGTGTGTACAGATGATTGAGGATAAGATCAGGAATAGTTATGAATTCAACAGTATGACTAATGCTTAATAATATGATTATTTATTTTCTTTTAGAAAATTGCTTCTTTATTAATAATATAGCCAGCAAACCTGAAAGAGAGAGCAGCAGCTTGCTGGTTGTATTGTGTCAGCTAAGGTATGCTTTGTTATTCACAAGTGGTGTAAGGTTCTGTCTCAAACTGAGGTTTTTTTGTGATGCAGTAGTTCTGCTTGGATGCTTAAACATAGCTATGCTAAATGTCTGTACCTGAGGAATATCCAAAAGTACACATCGCTCTCTGATGATATGCAGGTAATAGGCTCAATCTAGTGCAATTGCACTGCAATCAAAGCAGCTCTGTAAATTTATGCTAGCTAAGAACCTCTACCAAATTAATGTAATCTTTACATTTTTATTTTTAGTCAAGAATGCACGCAAAAAGCACACAAAATTATTAACTTGTTTAACATAAACAGAAGAAGGCAAACAAATTTATATTCAAATGTAATTTGAGGCTAACATCTTTCAATTCAAAAAGTTCAGTAACTATATTTTCATCTGAATATCCAAATTATTCCTTCCTCAGGAGGTTGTGATACTGCCATGTAATCCTGCCAGGGCTCCAAAATTTAATTTGAATTCTGACATTTTTGCCAATCTTTATCAAAGTTTGTTTTGTACATTACTAGAAATATAAATATATTTTATAGGATGGCCTAAAGCTAACAGAGATACTTATGTTTATGGTTATGTTTATTATTGACTTGACAAGAAATGTGGGATAATATGCAAGCAAGGTGAGAATCTTGAGAAATGCAGACAGAGTGAAAACACATTCTGACTTTTCAAATCTTAGGCAAATTTGATGCTGATCAAAGTGAAGGTGACAACTGAAGACGGAGGAAATAACGCCAAAACTGAACTAGCCAGAATTGTCATCTGAGGATCATGTATTTATTGGACTACATTATTTTATAAATTCCATAAATTATCAACTAGTCAGCCAGAACAGACTATGCACATAACCTTAATTTATACTCTGGAAAAGTCAGATGTTTCTTTGTTTTCTTAACAGTTTCTGTTTGGGAAAACTCAAGGCATTCACGATCTCTGTTCTCTCAGTAAGAAAGGGTGATGACACCTGGGCACCTGTGAACCTGGTAACTCTACCTTCAGTGCTTTAATTAGAGAGGCCAATTGCCAATTAGGCTTCTCCAACTGAATAATCCATGCTCTGCCTTCAGTTAGCTCTCTTGTTTCACAGAAGGGTTCTCATGCAAATAAAACCTATGTGTGTCTGTGTGTGCTTAAGTTGATAGATCCTGCTATACAAATACACACATATATACTGTATATACTCAAATATTTGAGTATGTGTATGTATGTGTGTGACACTTTACATATACTCAATGAGGTGAATGTTAAAAATTATCCTAATATATATTTATATATTTACAGAGGTATATTTAGCTCTGAGGTTTACCAATGTTCATTCTTTCAATATACATGCATTATTCGAAACACTTGTGTGAGAAACAAGTTAATTCATGGAGAGCCACAGAAGAAAAAATCACCAAGGGCTGTTAAATACAAAGGCTATGGAGGAAATTGGTGAGCACTGTATAGCCTGAACAATAGTACACAGACGGAAACATTGCTGTGGGTTTGCTTCTTCTGATGCTTATTCTCTACACATTCAGATCAGCCCATGGCTGTAGGTGTGATAGTGAACTAAACTGACCTTTGGCTTAGAAGAAATTCACATATTTTTCAATACCGTGACACTTAGGGACCAAAAATCAGTTTGCCACAGGCTATTTTCTAGCACAGATTGAATTTCCCTAATATGGCTATGAAGCCAAGGAGAGTTCAATAGCCTTCTCCTTATGAAATTAAATTATTTTCCTTCAACCTGTGGATGGATAACCTTACCTGAGCAGTTTCCTGAACTACTGCTTAAAAGATAACAGAATCTGGTATGGAGAGACAGCATATTTTACTGCTGTCTCTGGAAGTGTTGCAAATTTTATGGTATGAAGAAGAAATTTTTTGAAAAAGGAAATTTTAGAGAACTCATATTAATTTCTCATTTCCAAACTTCGTTTAGATGAAATATGAAAAGAGTATAAAAGAGTATATGACAGGTAACAAGCAAGCCAAATATGTTCCTCTTTTAAGCCAAAGGCTGAGTGTCTTCATAGAGATCAGAAGGCAAGCAGGAAAACAATGTCTTCCCTTTGCCTCGCAAAAGACACAACTTACTGTATGTTTTACATTATTAAATTTTACATTATTAAATTATCTTTTTTCTTTTTTTTTTTCCTGCTACGCATATTCATAAAAAATGTTTCATTATAAAAAATACAAGTGTGGGATGGGTTAGAAGTAGAACTAGGGACTTCATGTTATTATGCAAGGTTTGACTGAAACTTCAGAACATATTGCCTGGCTGCAGCACATGCTTTACACCCTCTCCACTCGCAGTGTTGGTGTCTTTGACCGGGACAGCCAGGCAGCACAGAGCCATGTTTGTCAGGGCTTATACATCATACCCACCCAGAGATGGTCTGGATGGATTAGCCGAGGTCTCGCCTCAAAGCTTTCCAATCCCTAGCTGCTGGGGGAAACTTTCTCCTCATTAAGATGCCAATCCTCATCTTCAAAGAAAACAATTTTGAAATGGAAACAAGAATATAGAATGAGAGAGCTTTCTCCGCAGAGCTGTTGTGCCCCGTGAGATGCTCTGAACATCCTGCAACACTGATGCTATCTCGTCACAGTCCAAAGCAGATGCAGTTCCCAATCTGCCTTTCTCAAATATTGTGAAGAACGAAGACACAGAAAGAAACCCACATGAACATATCAAAGGAAACATTCTGTAGAGTTACCCTTGAAAGCTCTTCTTGGGGAGAAAACTGCCTTGGGATTGTTTGCTGAAAATACAGGCCTTTTAACCCAACCAGTTAAACAGACAAAAACAATAAGTAAAACAAACACTGTGTTTCCAAAAGTGTTCCAAAAATTCAGTGACTGATTATACTCACTGCTCGCTCACCACAGCCCCTGGGCTGAATTTGCAGAAACTCATATGGGAATGTATGGGTTTACTGATGAGTTTACTAGAAATCTCAAATATTTATTAAAGGTACACACAAAGGTATGAACACAGCCTTTCCATACGTACACTGAACACAGAAAAAAGTACACATCTATTGAGAAATACAGCCATCAGCTGTAAACTGTCCTGCTGTTCTTTGAAAGTAAATTTAAGACTTTAGATGGAAAAAAAAAGGGACAGCCACAATAAATAGCATTAGGATTTTCCACCATATATTCAGGAAAGTAAAACTATCATGTATTCCTAACCACAGAAATGTCAAAATGAATAGCAATAACCAGGGTAATTTTATTACCCAGAGGCAGTGAGAGGCGTTGTAAACACTCTAACAGCACATTCATCTCCTGTAATAAATTAGGGATCGACAAAATGAAATTGAATTTCAAAGATAAATGATAGAAAGCGATGTACATTTTACTTGGAGATGTAAACAAACATATCATTTGATATAATTACACATGTAAACCTCTAATTTAGAAAGACTGTATTCTGATCTAAATGAATGATACTTCATTGAACAAGAAAGAGAACCCACCAGGCGAGCCTGTGCAATTACGTGGAGGACTGCTGCCTTATTGTTTTTCCTGAGGTGACAATGAGAGTGAAATGACCTCTTTGAAACAAGCTGGGTATAAAAAATGATTGCTTTTAAAAACAGTTACGTTTTCTAATGTGTAGTTATGTCTGGGGGAAAAAAAAAAAGGAGAAGCCGAAGCAAAACCTTTTCATTCCTCTTTGGTTGTTCCTTCTGTCTCTTGTTAGAGTTCCCTCAGCTTTTTGCTGAAAATATCAAAACTCTGCAAAAAATGCACATCAAACACTTACTTCAATGAAGAATTTGGATTACGCTTTCCTTTAAAGGCAGATTCTGGCTTTTTTTGTTGTTAGAATCTGTTTAAAATGACAATATGGTGTGCCAGTCTGTTCAGCCTGGTGGAACAGGGGACTCGGAGGGACTCCCTTTCATCCCTTCAAAACTCACCCAGTGCAGTTGTCAGCAACTGCAGGCAAAGCCACCACTCTCCTACATACTCCTCTCCATTTTAAAAGAGACCAGGTTTTCTGTTCCCCATAATCCCCCTGGAAAGCTGTTTAGGAACATGACCACAAGGCTGAAAGCCCCTGGTTTCCAGACAGACTGCGTATATGAGCAATTTGCACCTTCATTTTGGTCAATGAAACAAGCCAAGCTCCCTTGGTTTCCTCTCACCTAATGAATTTGCCATTGCCCTTCCTGCATTGCAGTTCCAGCCCTCATCCCTCCAAATCCTGATGGATGGAGGCTGAAGACTGCTCTCCAGATAATGCCTACACAGACCTGGTAAAGCAGCCTAACTACTGCCTCCAGTGGATGCATGCTTAGCTTAAAGCATCAATCTTGTTACCGGTTTCCAAACACACCATTTTGTTTACTCCACTAATAAATTTCTGCTCTTAGAACCCTCAGGGATCCTTTAATTCTTCTATTTTTTCCCTCAACCCCTCCTGTTTGCATGATGCCTGCTAACTCTGTATCAGAGCAAACTCCCACTTTTGAAGGCAGCATCATTGAAGAAACCATCAAACAAGACCATTTGTCTTGCCAATACTTGAAATAATCTGTTAATGTGTGCCCTTCAGCATACAAATTCCTCTTTCAAGACTCATCATTTTTATTTCCTCTTTAGCCAGACCCATACGCACATATCAATTTGACTATTAATCTCTATGTCCTCGTAGCTCATAAATTCTGCAGTGCAACCATATCAAATGCATTACAGAAGTCCATGTAGATGACACGCAGAGTATTTCTTAGAACATCATTTATCTTATCAATGACATCAAGATAGGCTGATACGATTTACTTCTGGTAAACCCACGAGCACTTTTATCCCATTTTCTATTTATTTCCATGTTTTTAATTACACTGTCCTTCAAAATAAGTTCGAAAGCCTTGCAGATGACAGAGGTCAGACAAATAGTTCTGTGACTGCAAGGCTTATTTCTTCACCCTGTCTTCCTGCTCTTTACCACTGACATTTTATTTGTTATCTCCCAGTTGTATGGATCAAGTCCCAGATTTGATAATACCCCTCAATAGTTACTTGCTACAGGAGTTCAATTTAAGGTGCTAGTTCATTCACATATCTGGAGTGAAGATTATCATAGCTATTCTAACTTGCTAAGAGAGTGATGGCAGTGAGTTGGGTATGGCCATTGGATGAATAGCTTCAAGCATCTCAGTGAAGTGCCTGAACTCAGGTGGGATGAAGCCAGTGTTCAAACTGCACCTCCAAAAAGTCTACCCTCAAAAACAATCCCTCGGGGACAGGGTGGTAGAGCCACCATCAAACACACAGAGTCTGCAATCCACAGATGCAATTTTTAAATGAAAAGACTGATAATACTCAAATTGCCCAAACTGCTCTGGCTCCCCCAGCACAACTGATGGGCAATTTCTCCGTGGTGTCATCACAGCCTGAGTCATCTACCAGGGCTGTGATGCTCTGAAACAACTAAGCAAACGCCCTTGAGGGACTGTCATGCAGGGGCTTAACTCTCCTAAAACACTTCACATGGAAGTTCACAGTTTGTGGGATAGGAAGGTTTTCAAGTTCAAATCCTTTATTTAGGTTCAAATGAATACACAGGAACAGAAATAGTATTCATATCTTTTGTTTTCTTCCTTTTGGAAAGTGCAATGCTGCCTAAAAACCTAATTGCTAATACGATGCCTCAGCACAGATTTTAACATCCCTGCATTGCTTTCATTTTCAGGGAGAAATTACAGAATTTTATTTGGGTTATAATTAGCATATAATTATTACTGGCAGGAATAGCTATAAATATATATAACTGGTGGCTAGCTTAGTAACCAGCACACATAATCATTATACAATTTTCTTTAATTTTTTTGTGCACAAAGGCCTCATAATTCTGTAAAAGCGACAACTGAGCCTAACTAGGCTCTGGTTATAATTTATGCTAATTAATTTCATTGCTTGCAAGAAAGAAGACTTACATAACATCCGCGGCAGGGGTAGGTGGTACCACTTTCAGTGGAATGGGACTATGCAAATACTCTGCACCTTGGGCCTGAATACAACATGAATTATTCTTCCACCTCTTTCTCTGGCATATTATGATGTAATAATAAAAGAAGGGAAAAAAAACAATAAAAAAGTCTCAAATGTTCGCTTTTGTATAACATACACATAGGTCACAGCATGATGAAGTCCTGGTATTTTCCTCTCTCAATTGTGGAGGAGGTGTGGAGAGCACAGGGCACAGCTGTCAGTTTTTCCTCCTAATCTAGACCCCCTCATTACCTTTTAAAGAGGAGTGATTTTGCATTTTTCCACGCACACCCTCAACCGAGCACTGTTCTTCACAATAGGAAAACAACCCCAGATTTTCTCCCAACTGCGCTCAAAAGAAAGGCGTTGATCCCTCATTACCAGCAATTGTCTCCAGCTCAGCAAAGCCACAGCGCTGGGAGAGAGGCGCCTTGTACACACCGCAGATTCCCCAGGTCAAGTCAATCTCATCTTCACCTCTAATAAAAAAATGATTCATCGGCGAGGTGACCTTCCTGATCCAGAGGCAGAACGCAGAGCTGTGGAAAGAAGCCTCATAGAAAAGATATATGGCCTTGTTTCATGACATGCAACCCAGACAGACCTCAGCAATGTCAAGATCCGCTGCCCTTCCCAAGGTGGTCTCCTGCCTAAGAAACCATACTGAGACACCTCTGCTTGGTTTCCAGCTCACCCTTTATCTTGGTCTGTAACCTTACAGGAGGCATTTTATGTCTTTGTGTTTCCGTTCTCCCTCCCATAAAACTGGGATAATTGATATCTCTCTTTGTAAAGTGCCCTGTGATCTATAAAGGAAAAAATGAGTAAAAGTAAGATATTATTATTAACTAACAATATCATAAAGCTCAGCCATAACAGCACTAAGAATTTTCCAACATTTATTGTTAAGTAAAGAAAATCATTTCTTTAAAGACTGAAATGAATTCCTTTGCTTTCCAGGGTTTTCTGCTTTCTTTTTTTCACTTCTCTGTGCAGGGATTTATTTAAATTGTTATCAAGGGGTAAAATAATAGCATTAGCTCTCACCCCCCACTTCAGTGGCTCAGCATGTAACAAATAGCAAAAATGCACAGTAAAACTAGAACATGAGCAGTAGCTGCTTTTCTCCGCAAAGCCAACCCGGTACCTCAGCCTTGTTGAGCAGCTGCCAGAGCAGAGAAGCAGGAGTGGGACCTGGGTACCAGGAAATCTTTGGCCGAGGAAAAGGAGCAGAATCAGTTGCTTGCAAAGAGATGTCTCTTGCTTTGACACCAAGTGAGAGGTGGGATCCTCAGGCTGAGCTCTTCCTCATGCACAGGCAGATGGAGTGGAGGAAGGGCAAGCAGACCCCGTGTTCAGCTGCTCAGTCAGGGGTCTCAGCAGCATCCCAAGCACCGTCCCTGCTGGTTGCTTTTAAACAACACCACTGATTTATTTATAAGTCCCAGAGTCACTGGGGAAAAACCTGAAGGAACTGGGATAAGAATATGGAGGGGATGGAGGAATGAGGAGATGTGCACTGGGGGAGGATGTGAATGTGCATCAATCCCAGCAGAGGACAAGAGGAGACTGAAAGCAAGGCATGTTAAGCAAGCCTTTGCCGCTGATGGGGCTGATGACAGAGAAGCAAGGGCCAGCCATCACCTGATGAATTAGGATGGAGTGGTGCTACTACAAGGACTGCTTTTGGAACAAAAGATGCACCCAGAAGATGTGACAAGCTGCTGCTGGAAGAATTGCAGCTGTAGGGACAACCAGCACTTTCTTTTTGTTTTGTTCTGCCTGAAGCACAGCATTGCTGGTTTCTTCCATCACTGCTTACACACTTCTTTATACTTTCTACCCTCTACCTCCTGCTTTTATCTATTGGTTAGCGCACAAGTCCTCATATTCCCCTTCACCCTCTGAAGGCCCCAGATAATGATGTTCACCTAGCTGAAAGAGGGATGTGTATGACTTGATTCAGGCCTCACCTGTCCTTCTCTCCTTGTCACACAAATGGGGCTCTGAGGTCCTCCCACACTTGCATGGCAGAACTGAGAGCCCAAGGAGCAATTGAAGCCACTCCTCTATTCCTTCCCTAGCTCTTCCAATTGAGTGAATCAAGTCTTCTTAGCTACTTCCCTCTTGTACACATCCCTGTCAGAAATATTAAGATGGATGTGGATGAAATAGGAATGGAAACTTGAATGTGTGAAAGCACCAAAAGAAACAACAGTCAGGTTTAAAAGAATGGTCCATATTGATAAACTAAGGAGGTGACTGACAGCAGTCAAACAGGTGAACTCTGGGGAATGTGCTATGTGCATCTGGGCCTAGGGCTCTGATAAGGTCCCAGCATTGACGGCTTGTCAGTAGAAGACCTGAGGTATGGTAACAGGAGGAGGGCAACAAGTTTGCAGCACATCACATACACTGTCATCCTCAGAGAAAGACAGATGATAGCCCCAAAGATATCAAAGATGAGGAGATGAAGAAAGCTAGCAATTACTTACAGAGACAGAAGTAAGCAAGATTGTGATGCAAAGGTAGCTGTAAATTCCTAAATGTTTTAAAAGACCTATCCAAAACTCAGTTCCTTGTCAGTCAAGAGGAACCACAGAGACACAGTGAGGACTTCAGTTTCCCACAGAAGTCATCATGGCCACAGCACTTGGATACACATGCCTTGGGGTGTAGTGTATGAGTGTGTGAGTAGGTAAAACCAACATACAGAGCATGAAAAAAAAATAAAATGCCCTTCTCCTTTCACAGGGTCTCACACTGAGTCTTGTTACACTTAACTGTGACACTCTTATTTCAGCTAGTTTTAATCTAGGCGACTTCTCAATAAAATGGATGCCACGTTTAACTATCCTGCTGACCACAAGCTGAGGAGAACCATGAGGATAATACACACACCCATTGTGAAACCTATTCTGTGCTAACCTATCATGACTCAAAAGCTGGTTGTTATTGCACTACTGGATACAAAGGCTATGAAGCAGAGTGGGATGCTTGGTGTGCTCATTTGCATCTCATTACCCAGCATGCTCTTCCTCCTCAGAGCTATTTTCATAGAGGCATTGTTGTCCGAGCCCTGGGAACAAGTGGAAAGATTTGGTGACTTTGGATGCATGCAGTTCTTTTCTACTTGCTTTGCTCCCCCTTTATAATGAAAGGCTTTGCAAAGTGGTGAAAATGAATCAATTTTCCATTTTTAAGGCTGTATGGGTGGGGTTTTTTTTTTTCAGTAGTTTAAGCTATCAGGAGCAAATCTTGAATAACAAATAAGATTACAGAAATGTGAGCCTAATGTTCCTCTCTAAAAGGTGCTCAAGCATGAAGGTTTTGATCGGAAAGTAAGAAATGAGATTTAACTTCCTTCTGATTTAAGTTTCGTTTGTACAAAGAACCTATTCCAGCAAAATGTGATTGCAAGCTCATTATTCAGTGAAGGGCAAATATCTTCAATCGCAATCCAGTAAAATCAGCAGCTTTCTCTGTGTGTTACAAGCCTCGAAGAAGAGAACTGAACATACTGGCTTCTGTCATTGTCTACATCTAAGACTCGTGATGATTTCACCCTGTCCAATTCATTTCAAAAGCTGTAGCTTCCAATTAAAAGTATAAGTTGTCAGCCAGAATAAGTGTCTATCATTTGAGCCAGAGCAGTTTTGGTTTCTGGCAGTTTTACTGCATCAAAGGGTTGATTTACAGATCAGTTACAATTTTTTTATTCAGTACTAAAGGGGATAAAACTGCCTCAGACACAGGACTCAAAACAACAGTAAGTTACTTAAGTTTTACATAGTTTTCAGTATGTTTTATCAAGTTGGAAATAAAACTTCATTCCTCAGTGACTTTATAGTTTTCAACAAGCACTTAAAAATAATAATAAAAAATAATAATCCAGGAAAACCTAAGAACCTCAACATCTTGTTCTTTAACATCATCTAGCATACAAAGATTGCATTGTACTTTGTAAATGTCAATGAATTCAGCATCAAAGGTCTATGTGACGTACGAGGTTAACTTCTCCATAGGTTAAACAGATTTCTCCCATTCACAGGTAGGGAATCTTAGCTTTAAAAATAAAATGCATGTTGAAGATTGGTGCAAACCATAGCAGAAGCACATTTAATACTCTTATCTTCAGTCTCTCAGGGTTGCATGTTAAGAATGTAAGCAATTTTGAGACTAATCCTTGGGAGAAAATGGGGTAAATATGGGTAAAAATAATCTAAAAATACATGACAAAGTTTTGAGGCAAGGAGAAATCATGAGTTTCTGGGATTTTAAGGCTAAGGCTCAGTACCTCTTTAAAACACGCAGAGCGTTTGCTCCTTGGGCTTCACGTGGCAGGAGGATGAGTGGCATTTCACAGCAGGATTCTGTGACGATGCTTTTAAGTGTTTATCTTGTATAACCCTTGGTGAATCAATTAGGCATTCTCACTCACCCAAATTATTCATTTTACTAGTGGTATTGTTTTTACAGCAAGAGCATAGCCCTAGATCCAGAAACTGGTCCTGTACAGTCCAAAAGGATCAGTTATACCTGCTATAGGTACCTGTGATGTTCTTGGTGAATGTAAACCAATCCAGAGATTAAAGGCAAATGGGTTAGGTGTTAGAACATTTTAAGATTGAGGAAATCACTGTCAGCAACTTTAAAGCCCAAATCTACCCCTAGCACACTGGACTGAGCTTGGAGAAAGTGTGGCGGGGTATCACGGAGACATGCGGGAACTGGGAGCAGACACTGGACACTTCTTGGTAGCTGGGACGGGGCCAGGATAGGCACAGATCTAATCACATGAACAACAAAACACAATTTTCAAAAAGGCCATGATATCTGGTGACAGTAGCACAAAGCTGAGCACACTGCTGGAGCACCTGGACAATCCTGGTAGCTGTTGCACAGAGTGGTGAAGATGGTACAAAATCAGGGATGCTCAGAAAGCTACAGCAGCCATTTCTCTTCCAGAGGCAATGCTTGTAAGAGCAGGCAGAAATGAATCGAGGCAGCAACAGGGCAAAGTAAAAAAATAATGAAGAATAGTTCATTAAAAAGTGAAATGAGAAACAGTTCATTGAAAGTTCACTAAGACACTCTATGCCCAAAAATGATTTTGCTTTGTCAGTCAAAGGAAGGAAGACAAAGAAGTAGGATTAAATGCATTTTTAGTACGTAGATTTTTCCAGGAGTCAGTAAGTATTCCCCCAGGCAGACCACTGAAACCCTTCTCAAAGCCAAGAGTTAGCACAGGTGCCACAGCCAAGAATAGGACCCTGGTTATCCAGTAAGTTAACAGGTAAGACACACTGTACTCACCTGCATCCCACCTGGCTGACAAACCCCCTTGTACAGTCAAAGGAGAGAAGTGGGGACTTCTTAAGCATTATTTATATGCTTTATTTTAGATAACTAAGCTAATAGGATAAAAAATACACTTTAGGGGTGTCTATTTCTCCAGTCACTATAGAGACAGTTTACAAAACTAGCTCAGGTACAGATGACTACAGAGTTTGATAAGGGGAATCCCACCCTCTGTGTCCTAAGACACAAACTCAAGAGGCAGAGAGGCAGAATGGGATTGTCTCTCACCCCATGTCCTCCTTGATTTGGGGCTGTCAGCGTGGTTTTATGGCATAAGTTACAGCAGCCCCAGAAAGCTGTGAAGCAGCTTTATTTCAGGCTATATCACTGTTTCCTATCATTGGTATTTCTCCGAGATCCTCCGCTGGCTGGCCCCTTTCCGTGCCTCTGTGCAAGGAGGGACCTCTCCTGTCCTGCGGCTCAGATGCTTCCCCCATCCTCTGGCCGTCGCAGTTCAAGGAGGGAGATGACACCTGTGACCCCTATTTCTGCCGCCGAGATAAATTCAACTTTCCATTCAATTTTTATTTCTAGGTCAAGACAGGAATGATAGATTAAAAACAAAAATAGCTGAGCATTCAGTCCGGAAGCTGCTGCAGCGCTGCCCTCCCAGCCTGCCGGACCCCAGCCAGCCTCCTGCCTCCAACTATGCCAGTTATTGATTTTTGTACCAAAACATTTACACTGGCACAACCCCCAGTGAGTGCAATTATATGGGTATAAAGGTGCTTTATCCCAGCATAGATTATGAGATAAACAAGCTCATTTATACCGCTGTAACTGTATTCACTTCAGGGTATTTGTACCGCTTTAATGATACCAGCGTAGTTAAAGCAATACAACTTGTGTCTACAGACAAGACCTCAGCCTAATGGTAATTAACACAGACATTTCCAGCCACCCTGAGCAGCTGAGGTTTATGTTAGAAATACCAACTGACCCATAACAATTTGCAACAGCATCAGAAACCTCTATAAAACAGCTCCACCTTCAATTGCTTTTGCCACATTTGCAGGAAGGATGTTTGTTATGCCCCTTTTAGCAGGAGGCCCCGAGAGCTAAAAGTTGCTTGTGGCCACTTTTCTCTTGCGTCTGGACAGCAAAACAAAACACAAAAAAAAATAATCAATTCAGCCACTGACATTTTGCTGGGAAAGAGCTAAGGCAGCACAAAAACGCTGATAAAAGTGGCGGTTAACCCTGTGCTACCCTCATTGTTCTTTATTCACCAGCAGCGAGCGCTGGAGCAGCCGGCGGAGCGCAGGAGAAGGGGCTTTGCCATCTGTTGCCAGGGCTGACATCACCCCTCTCTGCTCAGGCATCCTCAGCTCCTCGGGGCTG
Organism: Tringa solitaria; assembly: GCA_026413425.1. Lineage (NCBI taxonomy): Eukaryota > Metazoa > Chordata > Aves > Charadriiformes > Scolopacidae > Tringa > Tringa solitaria. Next base: position 199,137,479 of record JAOXJM010000001.1, read on the forward strand.
TGGTTGCCTCATTAATCAGCGCTGGCCCTGCGCTGGCCCATTCAGAGGGGCCACGGCTGCCGGCTCTCGAGCATCTCGCTGCAAAAGGGACCCCTCAAAGTGCTCGGCCTCACTGGGAGAGAGAGCTTTGGGTACACATCAAGATTACTTTGGTCGGAGCATTGTCAGCTCGTCCCAGGAGAAACGGTGCCCCGCACGGTGCCTAACTTGAGAAAGGGAGGAAAAACAACCCCAAAAAAACCACCCCCCTCTCCCCTAAGCACCCTCCACGGGTTAAACTTCACTCCAAACCACAGAAAACCAGATTGCGCTTTCTGCTGAGAGTGGATTTGCCAAGAGGCTGCTGAACCCATCAATGTGATAATGGATACACATTTTGCTTAGCTTCGTGCTCCCGGTCTCTTTATCTCTTTTCCCTGAACGACACTAGAACAATCTCATGGGAAGCTTTCTTGTCCAGAAAAAAATGAAGTTTAATAAAAAAGTGGGCTGCCAACGCAGACAGTCGTGAATGCTGCCGTTGGGACAATCAGGGAACTGAGGCACAGAGGAGCTTAGAGACTCGCTCAAGGTCAAACACACAGACATACACAAGCTGGGAAAGACCAAAGTGCCGTCTACTAATACTGCAACAGCACGGACACCAGTTGGACACACGGACTCCTCATTTGCAACCATGTTCTGTTTTTCCAAATGTCCGAGTGGGTCACGTAACATTAGGATCAACAAAGGGCATGCCATGGGAAATGCTTCACAAAAGTGACACATACATTGAACAGGTTTCCAGAAATATGCAAAATTTCCATTTGGAGATGTTGTGGTTTTTTCCTTAGGGATGAAGAGGGGAATGAAAATGCAGCTTTCAATCTCTAATAGAAAAATCAGTAACTCCCTTAATGTGAAATGTCAGATCATAGAATCATAATCATAGAATGGTCCAGGCCAGAAGGGACCTCCAAAGGTCATCTAGTCTGACCT
>JAOXJM010000001.1:199146159-199160403 GCA_026413425.1 Tringa solitaria
CTAGATGATCTTAAAAGGTCCCTTCCAACCTAGGTGATTCTGTGATTCTGTGCTGCCTTCACGCTCCCGACTGTTCTTACAACCGCACCGGGCTCCAGCTCCCGCAGCTGCAGCCGTGGGTGACACCCGCCGGCAAAGTCCGCCAGGGAATGAAGGTATAGGGAGCGGGTACGGGAGCGATAGGAGAAGTCTGATACCGGAGATTATCTCCAGCGGCAACGTGGAAGTGACATTGAAAGTAAGCTTCACGGATAAAAGACAAACGCAGTCAAGAAATCCTAAGTACTACTAAAAGGCTCTGTGAGCGGATATGTCTATTATGAGAAGCAATATAATTGGCTCTCTTAAAGTTTGAATGTCTCTCAAAGAGTTTAGCAAGACAAAGAAGTAATAAATTGCATCTGGAAGGAGATTCTTTCCCCAAACCAGCCCCGAGCAGTAATGCTAGATAATAGGTCATAATGCTACAATTTAGAGATCCTGTCAGACAGAAATTTAGGTAAACTAGCATTGCTTTATTTACAGAATTTGACCGCCAGGGTCAAATCATCACATCAAACCAAAATTGGTAATGAAACTTAATGGTTCTAGCTACATTAACAAAACCAAGATGTAAAATCCACTTCCCTTCTCCTCTTGTTGACATCTGAGTGCCACAGGCAGACTGATACTCACTTCATAACGTACCCTCAGTTTAGCTTATTTTTCTGAGGTAACAAGATGACAAGATTGTGCTGCCTGATAAAAGCCCTCGATTGCTTTTCTGCTGCTTGATAAAAGCCCTGAATTGCTTTTATTAGGTAATTTTGACAAAATTTAACCGAGGGGTACAGGTCTCAATGATATTAATTTGATTTAACTTGTTATACATTTCAGGAAAACCAGCAGCTGTAGACAGGAGAGATGCAGCAAGTTCAGGAAGGTGCTGGTGGATCTACCCAGGATGACTGGCTAGAAGTCTCAGCACTAGTGGACATCAGCAGGCATGGCCAGTCCTGAACTCCTGACTGTCTGGGGGGTGAATCCAAAAACTTACATCCCACCTCCTCAGAGAACAGCCAACCCAAAACTCAAGACATCTGTGTGGAAACACACAGAAATCTCCTTGTTCCTCCTATGGGCCCTGAACCACAGCAGAACAAAGCATCTAAAATTTATTGTCTCTGAGAGAAAGTTTAAACTAGACCACCAAAATAGGAGCTCATTTGTGGAGAATCTCACCTTGGAAATCCTCCAGTTTTACGTTGGCCATTTCAATTCAGCTGCGGTTCAGGAAGAAACCAAAGATGCCTCAACAGTAGAGAAGAGTGTCTGGACCACCCCCTCCCAGGTAAATGCTCATAACACTGCAATGCAAAGTCATCTATTTTTTCTTCCTCTCTTTGCAAAGCTTGCTTTGCTTTAGTGCTGTCATTCCATGGAATTCTGATGGCTGATGGCCAGCACAAAAGAAACGGTACAGCAGTTATCAGTATAGTACCTCTTATCTAGTACACTCTCAGCTCTGGAAATTAAAATCATCTCCTGGAAGAGGAGAGATGCCAGTTTGAATCTCTGGGGTGAGAGGACATTAAACTTCCTGGATAAGTGCTGTAAGCCACTGCTTTAATTCATCAACGACAGAGCTCCTCCGTCCTTCCCACAGCCATCTTCAAAGATAGTGAGGCAACGACAAGGCACAGGGAGCCTGACCCTGTCAACGGGCATTCCTTACAGTCAGAGAAACCTTCCTGGATCAAGTCCATCCAGTTTCATACATGAATGACAAACCAGGCTGATCAGTCCTGTTGACCACAGTGATCCCGGAAGGAAAATCTCAAGACCTTGGGGTGGCAGCAGCATTCAGTATTAATGCAGATGTACTGAAAACCTGAAGTGGCCTCAGGGTTGCGTGCAAGTAATTAGGGTTTTGGGGATTGCAATATTAGATTTAGGTATCCAAATTCTAAGTCTCATTTCAGGCAATCAAGACGTTTTCTGGATCTGGCCCCTAGTGACTAGTCAACAGAAGCAGATTTCTTTTTGCCTAAGCGTATAACAATTACTTTCCAGTGGAGTAACCACCCGAGCGTCCCTTCACAGCCAATGGAGCCTGGCTCCAGAAATGCTGACTTTTTAGAGGTTCACATTTGGTTGATAAATCCCACCTCAGGTGTTCATTTCACATACAAAACCTCCAAACTAAGCCACATTTTACGTGGTTTGGAGGAAGTACATGCAGATCTGGGGATTATGTTGAGGGGGAAGCAGCACTGGATGCTTGCTGGGAGAGTTGGAATGACCACAGGAAGAACAAAACGAAGAAGGGGACAACAAAAGGGAAAGTTTTGCCATACAGTCTGAATGCTCCTTCCCAGCACCAGCACTAGCCTCAGGCACAGAGCAAGTACTTTGATCACCCTTGCATACCACAGGTCCATCCATCTCACACACAACACTACTTTCCAGACTAATCCCAAGCAATTTCCTACAGACAGTTATAAAACTCAGACAAGATGATTCCACAAAAATCCCCAAAGCAATTTTAGTAGTAAAACACTGTTATTTTTTTTTTCCTGACTGTCTGTATGAGGAAGCAAACTCACCCATTGTGGCTCCTATTGTACAGCTTAAACTTTTGGATGCCACACACGGTGACAGGGCTGCATGTAGTCTAGGTTTGAGAAGTCACATGCTTCTATGCCATAAAATTGTTGTTTCCCCTGGTCACAGCCCCTAGCTACTTCAGCTTTCCCCTAGTCACAGCCCTTAGTATTTCAGGTGACTTCCTGAGGCTGGCTGTCTGATTTGTAATCAGTGCTTTCCATCAGCGTGGTCACCCAAAAGTGATGTGAGCAGGGTTCAACAGCCAGAAGATCTGGGTCATGGCTTTGCAAGGGTAGAGTAGGCACCTCTCATGTGAAAACACAGAGATTACATCTGAAATTTTAGTACACTCAGTGGCGTTTATGTAAAGAACACTGTCTACTTCAAATCTCATCTCTTTAAAAAATAAAATCAAAGGTAGTTTGTATCTACTGTATAAAACCTTCCATCAGTGTGTCTCAAAGCAATTAAAAAATAATTTTAAACGTTACACCCACCTAAGACTTCCTGTGAAACATACTAATTTTCCAGTCATGTTTTGCCATTTAAATACACACATGCTCCTATGCAGACAAAGATTTTCAAATTCTTTACCCAAAGCCAAGTTTCATGGCGTGGACAGCATAAAGGCTCCTTCACCCCTAGGCTAAGAAAGGGGATCTCACTGCCCGGGATGGTGCTGGGACGGGGGCTGTGGGAAGAGGCAGAACATGATGCTGTGGCCGGGGGAGGCTCACCTTTCGTCATACGGAGCCAGAAGGCTGATGACTACATCAGGTGTATGAGTCTGGACACCAGGATTGCATGGGGCACGATAGGGCATGCAGATTAAGCCTTGCACAAGCATAATGAGATTCTCAGTGTCCACACAGGTCAGGTTTTCCAAGAGAAAAGACCATGTAGACACCATGGAAAACCCATAGAAAATACAAAATATACATATACAACACTCATGTTCACACTGATTGTACAGCTGTACCCTTCCCTACCTTGCCCTTTTGAAACAGAAAGTTCACACAGGTCTGAGTCTGGTTACTTTGAGAACTCTTAAATGACATTATACGATAAGAACAAAACAGCTTAAAGCACAAGAGTGTTAGATTCCAAACACTGCAACTAAGAGACAAATATTTAAAAAGAAAAGCCTGTCTCTTGCTTGAAGAGAAGTAAAAGCACCTGGCATCAAAATATTTTTTATAAAAGATTCAATTTCAGGACAACTTGTTACTTTAAACACGGAACTGTTGTCAGATTTCAGGTGATGCAGGTGGTCAACATTTAGATGGTTATGGATAAGGAGGTATCTGAAATGAAGGGAGACAGGCTTAAAACACTTCTAATTTCAGTTAAATAAATCCTGAACTTCATGGTAAGTGTCTGATCTGCAGCTGTATTTGCACAGGTGGGTCCCTGAAGCCTGCATGGCTCCCTGGGCAGCACCAGCAGGATTGCCTGCCGAGTCCTCGTTTGGCTGCGGCTGAGGGGAACCGTCAGAAGTCATCAAGTCACTGACAATTTTCATAAATAAGGAATTGATTAAAATTCCACACAAGAATTTTCCTTGCAGAAAAAACTCAAAGAGTCCATGAGACGCCACTGGAAGCAGCTCCTACCCACGTAGCTCCAGTAAAACCCTCAGACTTGACCCCGTTCAAAACCTCTCTAAGGCTTCGAGCTGGTCTTGCCTCCCCATGTTTTGCAGGACCTCAGAAACCCATTCCACAACTGCTGCTGCAATGCCTTCTGCAGCTCAGCACCACCCTGCAGCCTGGCAGAGACACAGCTGGAGCATCCCCACTGCTCAGCCTCATGTAGCTTCTCAGGAAGGGTATGGAAAGCTGTCCCTAGAGCAGAGAAGGTACTAAATTTGTAACTCCACAGTGCTAATGTGTGACTTTCACAAGGCCACAGAAGGACTTAATGTTGGAGCAAAACCACAGGCAGATTGAGACGGCAGGCTCTAAACCCTGAGCAAGGGCATCAGAATTAGTCCCTCTATTGATGAGAAAAAGCTTAGAGACCTTAAAACTACTTCACTGCCTGATAAACCCATCTCAATGCGTTCATAAATTATTTTTGAACCCCAGAATGCTGGAAAAAGCAGATGGAACGATTTAGATAAAAAAAAACCCCTCAATTAAACTCAGCTTAAAACGCTGACCAATTTGTAGTGTAAATGATTAAACTCTAGACTGCTTTCCTGCACTTCTAGAGTTAGCCCATGTCCTTAAAAGCAGGATAAAAACCCAAGCCCCGCAACAACCAAAAAGCCTTTACAGGTTATTCCCTAACCATGGCTAGATGTATTGCATCATAAAATGTCAACATCAAAACAATATAGAAAAAATAATTACAGACAGTGTTAGTGTTGTAAGCTGATAAGGACCAGATGGTCTTTTGTATTTATGGTTTGCCTTGTGCATACAAATGCTTTTGGGATCTAATTAGCCTTCTACAAAACTCAAACTGGGTAATTACTATCATTATCCCCTTTTCAAATAAATCTGAAGTCTAAACTGCAATTAAGTTTTTTATCTTACAATTCATATCCACGCATTTTAAGAATTGTTCTTTGCTATCTTTTCACAAATCTTCTTCTAGTGATTGACATAAATAAAATGGAAGAGATTAAAATAATTTTAAAACGGATGATTTTGTACAAAGAAGAGTTTTTGGTTAGCAGAGTTAAAGCATTCCCAAGAAATGCTGCATTCATGGTGAACAGGTTGCTGATTTCCTCAGCATTTGATTCTGCCACCTTCGTGGTTGTTCAATGTCCCATTTTCCTATCGACAGCAATCACTAAAAACAAAGAATGAGGCACAACTGCCAGAGCTGCTGACAAATGCTTATATGGAGACATATAACTTCTCCTGTACATACAATGATCATCTTTTATATGACACAAAGTGGCAGTCGTTCTAATTAACTTTTGACTTAGGCAGCACATAGGCTGATGATGGGCTATGAAAGGGTAGTAGTGCAAATAATAAGCAAGAATGTCACTTTTATTGGTTTCTTGCCCTCAGGACAGCTAATCACATGACAAAGGTAGCGTGCTACAGAAAAGCATGACAGTATAATAATGTACAACACTGAATTCGTTAAATGGAGAATTAATCAAAATCTGTCCAAAAATAGATAGCAGATGAGATTACAATGTTATAAACTAATCATCTTCCACCCCCCATCCCCGGCAAATGATTATAGGTTGCAGAACTGCACTGCCATTTCCTCTTGCTAGAAAGAAAGTACTGAGCTAAAAGCTGATGCTAAGAAAAATAACACTTCGGGCAACTAAGGGAGGACATACTAGGTGGGCAAAGTTTTGATGTACATTCCTGTTTTCCTGCTGAAACATTGTCATTTTATTTTACTACTTCTGTGAAGATCGTTAATAAGTGGAGTATCAAAATCAGTATTAAAATAAGAGCAAAAGCTCTTATGTTTCAACCTGGATTGGCTTTCTGATAATAATATCAGTGGTTTCTCTAGATAAACTTCTGCAAACATCACCTCCTTTCTCATGTGGACTGCCTACACTGGAAATACATTTAAATTTGACTGTTCTATGGACAAGAGTTTAAGCATTTTTAAACACTTCCCAACTGCATGCCAGATATTTCAGCTACAGGACCACAGAACAATTTAGGCTGGAAAGGACCTTGGGAAGTCCAGGTTGTTGCATTCGCCACGGGATTACTCATCCTCTTGGAGTTAAATATGCGCTTATGTGCAAAAAAGGTTCACAATTTAAATCTTTATTAAACTACTTTTTACACCACAAAACCTTGAAGCTTTGAACTCAGAAGAGAAACACAGGCTCCTATGCCAATTCGGAGGGATTCCCAAACCCCCTGCTTGGTTTCCACCCAGACACCTAAATTCCCATCAGTGCCCACGTTCCTGAGCCCACATCTGTCATGTGATGAGGAAACAGTTTCACGCCTGGCTGAATCTTAATGTGACTAAAATTAGGGACCCATGTGTCTATCATTTAGCTGCGGCAGTGTTGGGTAAGCGTGTTTAGAGCTTGCCTAAGCTCCTGGAAAAGGAAAGGCAAGCATGGCCATCTTGCGTCTCCCACCTCCTCATCCCAGAGATTAATCCCTTCTGCTAAGATATGTGAAACTGAAATTCAATTCTTCCCTCCTCCTTCCTGATAAGGACCAGAGATCTGAATCCAGGCCTGAAGGAGCACTGCAGTCACCCGACAAGAGTTTTTCTGAGACATCCTCTTCTAGTGCATCCCTTTCATTAGGGAAAAAAAAAATCATATATTCATGGGAGCAGGGGCAGAAAAACAGATTTCTCTTTTCCCAGTTGAGCGCCTGTATCACCTGGCTACTGAGTCACTGTCACTCTTTGTGGCCTAATTCTGTAATGATTTCCATGACAACAGAGCTATTTGCTATTTGAATATTGTGGAGTCTGGGGAAAAAAAATCTTTACAGATAATAATGCGAAGAAATATCACTGATAATATTAAAAGCAAAAGAAAAAACCAGCCACTATGTAGGAAGCAAGCATCATCTCTGACTTCGGCAGGCAATTTCTCTGTGTTTGCAGGCGAGCAACAGAAACTGCTTATGTGCGTCAAAAGATCTTTTCTGCCATAGTGAGATAAATACATGCTTAGTTGCTGATTTCCTAATCTTCAATTAAGTAGTGCAGCATGTCAAAATGCAGCCTTGCTTGGCTCCTCAGATATCTGTCCACTGTGTTTGGGGAAGGGGGGAATTTTTCACTTGTGCATTTGATGTTTGCAGGATGCAAGGCAATCTCATTTTACATGGAAAAGACTTCTTATAATTGGAAATTTATAGCTGAAAAATGCAGCTTACTTCCCAGGAACCGGAGCTCTTCAGGATGTGCGTGCATTACATGCATCGTACCAGGGGAGGGGACGTGTCCCCATCACTCAGCTCCAAACAATTTTGCTTTCCCCAGTGTTTCTCTCAGAGGGCACATCTTCCCCCCTCCCATCACGGCAGAAAGCTCAGTGCTTTGCCCTTCTCTCTCCCCTCCCACAGCACAGCCCAGAAACCCACTCCAGGAGTAGAAGGAGGGAAGGCAAGATGCAGAACATATAGGGACCACACATCATAAAAATATTTCCTAAATAAGTCCTCAGTCTCTGCCAAATGCAGATGAACAAGCTTGCTGCAAGGCGAGCCCTGAAATTCTGAGCAGATGCAAGAGCGCCCTGGAGACGCGTGCTCCCAAAGCCATTGCTACAGCGTCACTTTGGGGGCATGTGAAACTCTTCTGAGAGAGGCTTTGCAAGGAGAAAAAGCTGTTTCATGAGCTGCAGGGAAATAAACTGACCGTTGCAGTTGGGTCGAGGTCGGAGCTGCCGCTGCTGCACACCTCAGTGCGTACTGCGGTCAGTGAAGAGGTTTTAGGGGCAATATCACTGTGAACTTGGATCTGTATAATATTAAGATACACTTCTATACTGGTTTTGGGGAAGACTCCACTCAGTGAAGGTAAAAATATGGCGAATCCTCAGAAGTTAAATTAGGAAACAAAAAAGAGATGAAAAGCCTAGACAACATACGGACAGCACAATTCCCACAGATACAGAGTCCATGGACTGGGACTCATCTCTTATCGTAGTGTTCTCAGGAGAACCATGATGGTGACCAAAGGAGTGCTCGAGTCAGCTAGGAGAAGACGGAGGCATCCTTTTTCACAGAAGCCCCTTGGTGTCTGGTGGAAACACATCTTGTCTGAATCAAAGTTTCAGCTTTGATCAAAGCTAAGTGGCCCAGCTTCAAGCATAAACTGGGCTAGGTGACCTCCAGGGGTCCCTTTCAATCTAAATTTTTCCATGAAAAAAAAGTGACTTTTAAAAAAAAAAAACGGAAAAGAAAAAGAGAGACAGAAGGAATAGAAAGGAACTCATTCATAGGACATATGCAGGGTGTGAATGCTCTGTCTTGAGTAACAGCGGTCGAGAAGAGCAGTAATTACGCAGTTATCATCCATGTCCCCTTTGCGTGGGGTACTTAAAGCATCTGGATACACGCATGACATACAGATGCACTAACCAAGACAGTCTTGGGACTTCTGTGCTGGAGGTGCATGGAGGTCTGCAGTGCAGTGTGCGTACAGACAGGCACTCTGAGGATAACTATATTTTATTCCCCAGCATAAAACTCAATTGTCCCAGTAATGGCATGGCTCGCAGCCAACAGTACTGTTGTGTTTTGCTCTGAACAATAATTGAGTTGACAGTCCATTTTTTCACTAGGGGTTGAAATATCAAATTTGATCAGATATTAGTACTGATGCTGCTGCATTTTGCCAGCTTGCCAGTTTTTCTGGATGACAGGCGGATTTGTGATCGCAGCACCATGACTGAGAGCCACAGCTGTGGCAGAAGATTGCCTTGGTCATGGGTTCAGAAACTGGTGCTGCGGAATATAATACAGTGCAAGAGTGGGGAAATGGGTCAAACAGGCAGAAGTCAGACCCGTGAGTGACAGGTGTCTCTGGGAATTCATAGAGTCACAGAAAATACCCTGGTCTGTCATCTTTTTACTGCCATTTCCCTATCAAACTCCTGCCCCCACTGGACTTTGCATAAATTAGTATTTCTAACAAGAGGGAAATGCAACACAGATAAGGAATATTACAACATGTGTCTTATCTGTAGCTCTGTGAAACCTGAAGCTGGTGATTACATCTGAACCTTTCCAGTCATTGGTTTTCAGATCTTTTTTCAGGCTTTTATTCAGGGAAGCACATAGTGCATATGGTTTAGTCTCCTTGATTTCAAGAACATGCTTAGCTTTAGGAGTGTGCTTAAATGCCTTCTCAAGCTGCTTTGTGATACGTGCCTTAACACGGGCTGGCATAACTGCTTAGCCACGTAGCAGCTCACCCAAAAAGTTCTTACTACCCATATGGCTCATTACACCTCTCTTTTGCAACCTCTGCTGGATGCCAAATGGCTCCTAAGTGAAGCTTAAGGAACGGTACTTGACCTTCTAAAGCCATGTGCAGTTGATATCGCATGGGAAGCCATCCTTTTTCCCCTTTATAAAAGCCAAGCAATCACACTCTCCTGTTAAAATGGTGGTGAACTCAGCACAAAAGCTTCATGATTTGAAAAGGATGGGAGCAGGTAGGGAGTTCCTAAATATGTACATCTTGATGATACTTCCTGAACCGTGAAATGCAGCTTCCCCCATCAGAAGCTACACCTGCTGACACGCCGCAAACCTCAGACAGTTCCATTTCCAAAGAAATGAGAGTTAAGTGAACATACTTTGTGTGCCTGCCATCCTTCCCCAATAACAGTTTTTTCCTCTTAGCCAATTTTAACCTACATTTGACAGAAAGAGAGAATTCTCTATCCAAGTTCCTATGAATCTGATGAAAACAAGCAGCCAACTAAAGGGTGGAGGCCCACGTTACTGCCTCCCTGTGCTCAAGCTGAAGCACGACTTCAGCTGACTTAGAGGTGATTAGAGAATCCACGTGTCAAAAAATGAATTATGAATGGAGGAGTCATAGAAAACATGCAACTCATCAGGCACCAGCAACACCAGACTATTTTTTTCCTGGACGACCAAGGCGAGCACAATCAACTGTTTCATGCACTTGATACATCCTTGATGCTCCTGTTATTTTTTTATTCTTTTTTGACCAGTATTAACCAAGCTTGACAGAGGGACAGGTAGAAAAAGGAGAAAAATGCCCAAGCATTCATTTCAGTTAACTTCTAAAATCCCATCAGTTAATCTTTGCAGTTGTACATAAGAGCCCATATGTCACTGTCACAATATGCTGAGAAAGGGAAGGTAAAAGAGGGGTACTTGAAATGTGTATAGAAAGAGAAGACAAAACTCTGTTTCCCAAACTTCAATTTAAAAGCATCTTTAGAGTTTTTTTAAGCATGATTTTGATGAATATTTTTGTAAGACAGAGAGCTTGTAACAAGCACATTCGTGGAGAAAAAAATCCTATGTTAAGAAAAACATTTATAATTATAACTCATTATCATCACTCTTAAGCAGCACACCTTTGTTACAACTTACAGCCAGGTATTGGGACTAGTTCACCTGTGTCAATTTTGGTGTAACAGTAAGGAATATCAATAGGCTGGTTGCCCACAGCCAGTGGGACCACATATGTTCTTTTATGGTATAAACCCATTAATGACTCCATTTCCAGCCTAGCAAAACAGGGTAATTGCAGCCAAACGACACCAACAAATGAGGAGAACCACCTCCATCGGTTGTGAATCTTCCCTGAACCTATTCTTTTTTGAGGAAACCTCTTGCAAGAAGCGAGTCCCCAGATGATGTCTGCAGGTTTATGGCCCTTTCTGGACTAGAAACGTATCTAAACCTGCAAGCTGGGAAAGAGGCGCCTGGGTGAACCCTCAGTGTGTGCTCTCCGTTCTGGTTCACAGCTGAGGCAGAAGCTCTTCCAGGTGCTTAAAGATCCCCTATGTCTTGTTACAGTGTCCAACTCATCCAAATACAGGAGGGCAGTAAAGCGCAGTGTCCAATACTCCCACCAGCCCCCCAAAAATTTGCACCTGTAGCCTAACAAATTGATCAGATGGAAGCAGAATCCTAAATTGAATTTAAACAAGTGAAATGAGCATAAAATCCTATTTACTTCTTCTGTCAAAACTAAATGTTACCATTTTTCTATCAGCTGTTTTCCTTTCACAAGGGATGAAGTTAATGCATGCCCTACTGGCTCCTGTAGTTCTTAAGGAAAAAACTGGATTTGCATTCCAAATAATGATATATTCACAAACATCCACCCCAAGAGATCTCTTTGGAGGAGAGATGATGACACAATTATTACAAATAATCTTGCTTCGTTTGCCAAGCTGATTTGCTTCAGAGAAATGACTGAGAGATAAACTCAGCGGAGTTTCCACGGGACTTTGAGCTAGACAGAACACAAAGAGGCCAAGCCGTGCATCAAATGGAGCACGCTGCTAATCCAAAACTGCCGGTGACGGCTTCCCAGTGGTTCAGAGCATGGCTGCTTCTTAACAAATTAGAAATGACAAATTTAGTGCAAGTTCAAAGGGAACAGAGTACTGATATGGGAGTCACGGCACCACTTAAATTCTTGTACTAATACCAATGCTTTGGTTCAGTCAATGCTCCCACACACAACATACCCTACTTTGTCATTTTTGCTCTACCCAATGAGTCCCGCACGCCTCAACACAGGATACTTGATGTTATGTGGCTCCATCCATTTCTCCTGGCTTTTCCATTCACATGTCAATCTACCACTTGCCTACTTAAGCCAGTTTCCCCTGGAATTCAAAATTAGTGCTAAGTTCAGAGCTGTGGCAGGCAGAAATCAGCTCTGCTTCAGTGAAATCTCTAGCCAACCCAAGCTGTAATAGAGCAGATCGAGTATATAGCTCTGATCAGAAGGGGAGCATCTTTAATTCTCCTCTTCACTCAGCCCATACTCCCTTCCAACTGTTACAAGCTTGACAGCATCTGCTACCACCGGTCTGAGAGCAGTTTTACTTCTGTTTTCCAGTTAGGCTCTGTTTATATGATATTTGATGACCATCCACACCCTGTCAACAACCGCCCACGTTTCAAGTATTGGACCTGCAATGTGAATTGGAAGGATGAGGCTGCCTTTGCTCCTTCCCTTCCCTCAGACTGTCCCTCTTGCAGACCCACTTCCCCCAAGGAAGCATGGAGTGTCCATTGAGTCGAACCCAACAGACAAAAAAAAAAAGACTGGGGCTATACAAACCCCTCCAAATCTTCCCACTAAAAATGCCTGGCAATGTGGAGTCAAGGCCAGAATGGTGAAATAATACTGTGTGCTGAAAGCATGAAGAAATAATGTGAAAATACTCTCAACAGGGAATTGTCTAAGGCAGAGCCATAGCCTGCCGAAGAATTCAGGTTCCTAATGGTCCTACCACTTCATAACACTGACATCTCCAATGTCTGTATTTGATTAGATTATAGTGTAATGGGTGTGCAACAAATTCAAGGCAATAGATCTTTGTATTTGCAAATACTCCAAACGTGAAGGTATACAACCACAGGTAGCCTGGTACCGGGAGCACATTGTCTGCACTCCAGTGTCAGGAGCTTTCAATCCGTTAAAATACCACAGAATATATGTCAATATATACATAGAAAAAGGCCATTATACTTTCTGTTATTCTTCTTTTTTCATTGCCAGGCTCTTTCGGAGCCAGAGAGGTATGTTTCTTTGAGCATTCGTATTTCACTGTGCCTTCACTTCCATCAAGACACTCGTAACACATATTGCAGTCTGTTGCAGGCTCCTTTATGCCCCGAGGGGAGAGAGGGAGACGAGCTGTTCAAATCCAATTCCTCAATTCCTCGCATAAACATGATGCAGCCTCAGACTCTGCGCCCCCGCTGCCAGCGGCACTGAGTGGGAAAACTATTGCACCCCAAGCTCCATGGCTGCGAGAGGCTTGGGTGGTAATGAAATCCTGCGTGTAACACCGGTGGAGGAGCTCCTGTATGGATTTAGCACAGCAAGAGCCATCGACTAACCTGGGACACAGCTTGGTGGCCAGGATGCTTCCTGGGAAGGCAGGAGACAAGGGTTAGAGACCTCGCAGGCACAGGAGGAAACTGAACCTGGTTCTCCCTTTGGGAGGATTTCTTTAAGCACCAGTAAATCACACTCCAGAGGGGTAATACTGTCGTCTCCTCTCTGCAACTCATTTTTTGCTGCAAATCAGTTCTTCCCAAACTCCCCTTCCTGAAGTCCTGAGAAAGGCAGGACTCAAAATACCCCACATGGACAGGAGCCCTGTGGCCCAGCCAGAGCCCTGTTGTTAAATGCTGGTGCTTGTCCCATACTTCCAAGTTTTACAATAATAATTAGCTGTATGGCCTACGCACGGTTCCAAACCTTGTTAGGCCTTATCTGGTCCTGAAAGTGTTTTAGCTTGATTTTCACTGTACCTGAAGAAGTCAAGAAATTTTCACTGCACTCACTGCTGTGCTCTACAGTCAGATGCCTACTGTCTAGTTTGGCCAGCTATAAAGTAAAATTACCCTGTGATTATTTGCCTGTTGACTGCCTTGTGGTTTTGAACATTTTTTAGTTGTATCATTACCTAACTTACTTTAACTTCAGTTCTGCTTAGCTTTGTGCAATCACAGATTCTTTCCCTCCCCCCAAAAAACAAATCATGGTTCAGAGAAAGATTAGCAAAAGTAAGTAGTTGTGGTACAAATAACCCCGTGAATCAACAGAAGAGCACAGCCTATGAACTACTGTGACATTGAACCAAGAAAAAATAATTTTGAGTGACTCAAAAACTAAGGAGAATCCCCATCATCACCATCATATTCCTCTCACAAAGAGCATACGGTGCTGACAACTCACCCTGCTAATGCATTAGAGGATGGGAGTGTAACATCAGAGGAAAGGACAGATTCTTAAGCATAGAGTTTTACTGTACAACTAATCATCCTTTACAGAATTTTAGTGGTCTAGATTCTTGTTATAATTGATCTAGTAATAAGAAGTTGTTGCCTTTTAACTAGACTGGAAAGATACTAATTAGAATAAATATAAATTCTGATTCTTGCATTCTCGCATTAGATGTGGTCTTTTGGTGACCTATGTTTTCTATGGAAAAAATTGGAATTCTGT
>JAOXJM010000001.1:199160529-199187795 GCA_026413425.1 Tringa solitaria
GATCTGCTGGGAGAGCTGTATGCTGCTATGAACAGCAGTAGATAAAGTGCATAAAATATCTGTGAAAGTGATTCTTTGAATCCCAGAGTTAATATACTTTTTTAAATGGACTATTGTGAATTATATTCTTTCCATTACTTAAAAATATTTAACTATAATTTGTGTTGCCAAGATAACTTCTCCTTTTTAGGAGGACAAAACGGAAGGCAAAAACTGATTTTATAGCAAAAAAGGGACCCAATCAATCAGTTCAGTGTTGATCTGAGTAATGGCAAAGCTCTGAATTTAGTTCTTAACCCCTACAAAATACCTAAACCAAAACCAGTCTCCTTTTCCTTTATGTTACTCAAAAGAGTCACTACCAAAAGATAAGTGAGTTAAATGAAAAATCTTACTGAAGATTTTCAGTGCTGACCCTTTCAATGCTCTTAATTTTAGTGTCACATCAATCTCTCTCTCGTTGTAACTATTATCATCAAGCAAAGATGATCACTCTTTACAAGCAGTCAAAAGAGGCTTCAGAGGGTTGCCAGCAAAGAACAGTTAAGGGAAAACTTTCCCAATTAATAGACTATTTTCCTTTTTCTCCTGAAGACCTAAGGTTATAAAATCTCCTTTTAAAATAGATTAAGGTGAAAAGAAGTCTTTGTGATTATGGGACAAATTTCATTTGAGGAGAGGTCAATGAGTGCATTCTCAATTCATTATTAGACTGCTCAGCAGAGGACCGGATGGTCAACCCCCAGCTCTTGCCACAGTCATCTATCACAAGGTAAAATCAGCTCTTTCATTTCCCTTGTTGTTTCATGTTGCTCAGATGGCAACGTAACAACAGTACAATCCGCTGCAGATTTGTTCTTGGCCGCCTCTTGCCCCCATGAGTGATTATTAAAAATACTACAGAGATGCTCTGCTGAAGGATTTATTCAGGTTTGCAAAGTGTACCCATCTAACCAATGCTTTAAACACCAATTAGTACACACTGTTCTGCTGTTAACTCACTACAGCTTTATCTAAAGTGAATAAAACCCATCAGCTTGCCTCTGCTTTAGAAAAAGTAATCGGAATGTGCAGCACAGGACTGGCTGAGCTAAACAGTAGCTCTGCTTTTGTGAAGATAATCATGTCATGGGTGAGACAGAAACCAGCAGGCATTCCTAGTTTTAAGCGACTGGACAAATTGCTTCAAAACGCTTCAAGGTCAAAAATCTTTTAAAATACATTCCAGTTAAGCACAAGACATAGCATGTTTTTTACGTTGGACTGTAAGCGATTATGGAGCAATACCAAACTCGTGATCTACGCAGACATAATGGTGAGCTGATGTCCTAAACCACTGGAGGCCATTAAACAATATACCATACAGCTGCTTTTATTACATCTTCTTTCTTTGTATGTTGTCTGATTCCTATTTTATATATACCCTGGTCACTATTTCACCCCTATTTTCAAGCATACTTCTCACTTCCTGCTTCCAGTCTCTTTTTATTCATTTTTTTCCCCAAGGAAGCGGAATCATTTCTCCACTGACTAATTAAAAACCCCATACCCACATAGAAATCTAATGCTCCATATAGCTGCTCAACAATGTGTAATCAGCATCTTCATCTTTAAATTTATGATATCTGACTAGTGCCCTGAGCAATTCTTAACTCTGCCACCTTCACTTTAACAGGGATGAGCACGAGCTGTCCCTGAAGAAGTTACAAGAAGCCATCAAAATATGCACCTCGTGTACTGGGGAAGTTTCTCCATACCTCCCTTCCAATTAATGGCTGGCTTTGAAACATGAGGGTTTATAATTCTTGATTTTTTTCTCTTTATCCCTCCTAGTACAACTGTGGATATTCTCATTAGCTGGTTTCCTATTAAGTTCCATACCTTGAGGCCACAAGCAGCACAGGTTCATTATCTGGCATTACTTTTAATTCTGATTGTTCAGTGCTTGAAAAAATGAACAGTAAAAGCTTCTAAATGCCTTAATGACATGAGATTCTCTAAGGGTGCTCCTAATGGGAAATAAAGCCACCTTTTTCACAAGGAATAAAGTACTAGTGGTGGAATAAAGCTTACCATGACCAATGACTGCTCCTTACAAGCCATACCCATGCTTTTACGTTCCTAAATTTTTCACTAAACATTTGTTCTGTGGATACAACTTCTCATCCTACATCTTTGCTGAAGATATTTCAAAATCATTTAAAACCCTAACAGCTTTAGTTTCTTCTTCTTTTTCTATTTTTGCAAGCAAAGCAGCAATTTAAGTCCACGTAACAGACCCAACAGATTTGCATTAAAAATATGTGACTTGAACACAAAAACAATGAGCCTTTTGACAAGCTTACTCTACAAACTGATGAATATACTGTACCTAACTGTGATGAAATATTTAATACTACAGGCTATTTGCAGTTTACTTATAAAAAGCCACTGACAACTCCGAGGAAACTGTGAAAAACATACTAAAGAATTCTGCTGATGAACTACATTTTCAAAGGGAAGAGTCATTCTTCTATTTGCCTAACCAACAAGGTTAGCATTAAGAAACTGCTTATTGTGACTCTGACAATACCCTCCTGTGGTTTCATCCTCACCTGCCTTCAAAAGCCGTGTGCTTGTGATGGTGCAATCCCAGGTACTACGCTGGGAACAAAGGATCACAGATGTCTGAGCGAGGAGTAGCAGAACATTTGGTGCAGACGAGGCCTACAAAGACTATTTTTTCTAAAGCTTATGCTTAAAGACTAGCCTTGTCTCATATATACCCAAACACAGAGGTTCCTTTCAGCGTTAAAGCTCCAAATTAAAGGATGATACCGGGAGAGGAAGCTGGAAATGACAGAGGCAGAAGGGAAGGAGTCAGGATACACAGAAAGAAAGCTGTCCTTTACACAGCATCCAAAGTGAAGAGGCACAGCTCATATGGTTTAGAAGAGCAGAGCTAGAAAGAAGAAGAGCTAGCTCCTAGAAAGGGAGCTCAAATGAGATTCAAGACTGCAAGGACAAGGATTGCACCCAATGATGGTTCAAGAGAAGCAGGACGTAGGAGCCCTCTAACCAAATGCAGGCACGTACAGCGCAGATCTCTACAGCTTAATTAGCTCCCCAACACAAATTTGCAGTCAATAAGGAATATCCTTCATCCTCTCACAGATGCCTGAATTGGGTCTTGTCTTCAGTGAGCATTTAGAGAATCCTGAGGAACTAGCTCAAATGCACATATTCCTACTACTGCTTTTAAAAATCGGGTGACACAAATCCTGCTCAGAAGTCTTACATGGCTCAGTAATGTTGTGGTTTTGAAAACAGATGCCTGAGAAGTTGTTGGAAACACAATTTGGAAATTTGGAAACTTTGTTTCCAGCTAGGAGCAATTTTTAGGAATTTGTCAGTGAATTCTAAAATCCAAGACTTTACATAACATGTGCTCGGTCGTCCTTGTGATTGCAACTTCTCATTAAATAAAAATTTCCAGAAGTCATCAGAATTTTTGTGTAAAGCAGGAAAACATAAAACAAAACTTTAATCTGAAAAAGCAAAATTATTCCAACCGTTAACACTTTAAGCATACAACGAGCTGCTAAGAGCAGAGCCTCAACACAAGCCGTGATCAAATGATATGCAGATTTTATCACACTTACTGTTATTGACCTGGACATACAGTCTGGATATAATGACTTCAGCACTGGTGATCTGTCAGTGCCTTCAAACCTTTGATCTGATTTACCTTGTCAGATGCCTCATTCCATCACAGTGAAAACCCAGGGCTGTGAATTCACTCATAACAAACTTGTCATCTACAACTACTCAAGAGCTGTAGGGAAAGGCTGCATCAATCCTTCTTGAGCTCAAATTGATTTTATATCCAAACGAAGACCATGGGCAGATGAAGAATGAGGTAACATCTGGAAAGTGGCGGGATGAAAGTTTGGGTCCTAGAAGGACCTGGATGAAAACCGAGAGTAGCAGTCCAACAGTCAGGTATAAAATTGTCCTAGCAGCTTAACTCAATCTACAGCTAGGCAGCCCACAGCAACTTCTAACCACGTGTCTGCACCAGGCAGACAAACTGATTCAGGATCTTTACAAAAGGGGCCAAAACTGCAGGGTGTGTAGACTCTTAAGCTACGAGCATCCTGGTGCAGCAGCAGGGATTTCTCATGAGCGGGTCAAAGTACTTTACTCTTACTCAGTCCTCTCATGCAGCTTGTGCTCCCTCAAGCAATGCAAAAAAGACCCTGAGGACCAGAAACTTCTTCATCTGGGACTTGTCATCTCGCGCTAGGTTTTTAGTCACACTGAAACTAACCTACTTTTTGATGAAAAAAAGGATGTAAATCAGCACTTCATCAAACTACCTATGCTGTAGAACATACATCCTCACAGAGGGATCACCAGGAAATTTCACCTTTAGGGACAGTGCAAAGTTATCTTAATGACATCAGCAACTTCCTAGATCCAAACATTAGTATCAATGAGGAAAAAGCCTTACTACAGAGACATACAGATTTATTTGTATTCATATAATTGAACTATATATTTATGCAAAAACATAAAATAATAATAAATTAAATTAATAATATTAAGAATTAACATATCTGAACAAAGCTACAGGTGTCATTCTTCAATATTGTCTGTAAATTCTAGCCATGGGCACTTCAACACAAGCACAGAAATATCACTGATTATAAAATCAGAAAGGGATTCCCAGGAATAAAAGCAAAAGTAAGAATGCACCTGAGCATTCATTTGAATATCAAGAATAAAAGCAGCAGGTTTAGTACTTATACAGGATCAGTTACATGACTGCTGATATTCAGCTGCCTACAAATGCTCCATGCTTGAAAATATTCCTTATTTACCCTACTAATTTCCACATTTAACAATGACAAGCTTGCTAGCTGGCTATGAATTATTTATTTATATGCTGCATTTCAGAATGGCTGGACTCTTACCCCTTACCACAGAAAAAACCTAAAGATGCCCTGTTACTGGGCCTGGTGGAAACACAAGAGATACCGTGTTTGGCAGCAAGTAAGTCAGCAGCAAGGCATCTTTCTTTCAACCAGGTTTTAGAGATGCTGTCAGGATGATCTCCCTTTTAAGTCTTCTCAGGAGCTTCTTGACTACTGAAAATGGCCATTTCTCTTTGGAAAACTCTAGTGTCCTTCTCAAGGTCTATTTATGTCACCTTTACATTTTCCTTTGGTCTTTGAAAAGTCACAGATTCAGATATTTATCAAAGCAGTAGTTGTGGAAACACACCACTTTTGAAACAGCTTAGGTCAGGTACTGTCTCAGTCATCCTAAAACATCCTTACTGAATTCCTCTTCCTAAGCATCATGCAGACTCAAAAGCCTTCCACCTGCATCACATTTAGGGTTCAATTTGCACACTGCTGAGCCTGGAGATATATATATACAACACTGATCTCATCAATGGAAAGTCATCGCTGCCTTTTAAAATGCACCTTACTGTGCCATTCATTTTATTACACTTTTCATTGCTCACCCACATCCAGGGTGAACGGTATGTTCAGAACAACCCATTAATCAACAAATTTAATGAAAGAATATGGAAGACAAGACCAGAAGGACTTTAAGACATTTAGTCCATCTCACAGCCTGAAAGATGGATCACCAATATGTAAACCCTTCCCTGGAGATACTCTGTTTACTACTCTTGCTACTACAGATATTCTCTTACTACTCTACTACTCCTGAGGATGTTTCATGGCATCTCACGTTTCACCACGGCAGGGCTTAGCTATCCTTATGGATAAAAACCTTCCCCTAAAGTTTAGCCTAGATTTCTCTCATTACCAGGAAACTTACTGAGAAAATGAGCCTGGTTTTTGTTTTTTTTTTTTTTTTTTGATCACAAGTCCAGTGAAAGGGTGTCATATAAAAACTGATGTAAGAAAATCCCTTGGAAGCCTCCAGCCTAAATATCAAGTATAGGAGACGAGCAGGAGTGATACGAGCTGTTCAGGCAGCGCACACTTACAGACGGGGCAGCAGCATCACCATCTGCTGGAAGGAGCGAATTTAGCTAATGTACCAGTTGCCACCAAAGGAGGAGTGAGAAATGCCTTTGGCAGATACGCAACATAAGGAGAGGAACACGGAGAAGCCACATGCTGCCCAGTCCACAAGAAGCAAAAAGCTGGATAGCCTCCCCAGGCTACAGAGCAGAGTAAATCTTCCCTCATAGTCTTAATAAGAGTAGTTTCAGATGTTTTGCAATTTATCTATTAACCACCATTTAGATAGAAAGCCCAACCTTTTTTAAATTTCACCTCCCTCCTAGTAGAAACCATGGTGGAGGATCCCTGGTCTCCTCTGCCCAGGCAGAGCTGCAGCAGAATTCCCGTCGGTGAGACGGAGGGTCGGCTCAGTGGGATCAGGCCGTCAGGCACGCGTGTGTTTCAGGATCTGTCCATCAGTTTGTGAGGAGCCAAGAGCAAAGGGAGTGTGAAAGGCTGATAATCGCCTCGGGAACAGATTGGAGCTCCTGCTGAAGAGGAATTTAGCACTTCTCCGCAGGCACCGCCTGGTCAGATGGTGCTCCTTTGTGCTGCAGCTCTCTGCTTGTGGCCAGGCAGCCAACGTTCACAGTATCTTTCTAATATCTGTTCTCTTCTTCACAACTGCTGTAGTAGCTCCAGGGGTCCTGCAAGAGGGAGAACGGGAGGTCTCCATGCCCAGTTGGACATGGGACACCCTACAGCAGAGCTTAGGGGACAGCAATTGGGAGATGCCTCCGGGGCCACTGCGGGAGCTCGAGGGACACTGGTGCTCTCCGGAGTGACTCATGACATCACCGAGAACTTCAAAGGAAACCATGGAGAGCAGCGTCTCAGTGCATTTGGCCGCTAGATTTGACAGCAGCAGTGCTGTCATTTGAGCCCTTTCGAGGGCTCGCGCTGACAGTGTGATGGAGGCAAGTTTCTAATGCATCGACTTCAACAGCCTGTGCTGTCATTTTTGGTGGTGAGAGCCCAGCCTCCGAGAGGGGCTGAGGAGGGTTTAGCACATCAATTAATGTCAGCTTTCACCACTGACAAACAGTGATGAGAGATGTTCCAAGAGGAGAGCGAGGACACACGGCACAACAACAGCCATGGGGGCTCTGGCAGTCACTTTTTGTTTGGTTTAGCAGTAAAAAAGGCTGGGAATTCGGGCTGAGGGTAGGATGCGAATCACCAAAACAGTCATTCATACTGCACTGTTCACACCTCAGCCCCCTTTCATACCATCAAACCCTTCCAAGGCTGTGGTCTCTCAACCTCCTGCACTGAGCATCAATGAAATTCAGTCAGGCAGGCATATATTTTATCTGCAGGATAACCTATGTAATTTATCCCGGTGTAGGAACAAAGTGGTGACAAGTCCTTTTGGCTGCTGTGGAAGTATGGAAGACCCTGGTTTTCTTACTAATGAGCAGCACCAGGAGGTTGTCACCACCGATGATTTTAGAGCAAAGCAACCAGTGTATGATAGCTGTCTCAGGAAAAATAAAATAATGCATCCTGCTTTGTGTCAGTGGAGATGGCCCCAGCGCCTCCTCTGTACTCATTCCAATGCAGTGGGGGTTTGCAGGGTCTTCTCCCCCACACTCTGGTGAACTGCCCCAACCACAGCCCCACCAAGCTCCCAGCCAAGCACCAACACCCACCTACTCTTCTGATAACACGTTTCCTATCACAGTCACTTCCCTACTCTTAACATGGAAGTGTGCGTCAAGGAATCCGTTCCTGTCCTCAAGATCTAACTATGACATTGTTTTTTAAATACTTTTTGTGGTATTGAATAGCTGTAGATATCAGCAGCTCACATTTTGCAGTCTGCTGAAAGACATCTTTGCAATTCACCAATATCTAATATGGGAGTTATTTTTAAAACACATTTGTTTTATGCTGCAAGAAAAAGACCAAACCCTCACCACTTAATGCCTCCTCAGAGCCCACCAGCAAAAGTGATTATCACCATGTGCCTGGAATTGCTATGTTTTATTAAAGCTGTCACATCCAAAGGAATTGCAGCAAGCAGGCTGTCTTGTAGATGATATTACAGTGGACTTGCAACCATGAGCATGGCGCCGCTCCACACGCTACGAGGAAGGCTGACCAGATTTCAAATCTAATAAAAGGTGGGATACTGAACTCCTCTTAGCCTTTCCTACTAATTGCAAAAAGCAGCACTGATTGTGAATGGTTGGGAACAACTACTCAAGTTCTCAGTTCCCAGCCTGTCATAAATGACATGAGATGCACCTCTATTTATGGAAAACAATAATGTCATCATCACCCTGACATGCTCGATTATTGTCCAAAAAATAATGGTCAAGTACAGCAAAATGTAGCCCTGCACTGTTGACATTTTAGATGGCACATCTACACCTGTACTGTCAAACACTGATGGCATTACCCTTCTGCAACCTGTACATTCCTGGTCTCCTGAGCTGGACTGGACTCAGTGGGCTCTCTGAGAGCAGAGGTGAGATATGGCAGCAGCCAGAAGTGTATCCCTAACACCAGGATGGGTTCCTATGATATCCCATACGTGTAATAGTGTTTTGCATACTTAGCAGCTACCAGCTAGGTCCAGGAGCACCAGAACTAAGTTCCCTCAGGTTTCATGTCTTGCAAGATTGATGTTGGGGTCTAAGAGTACGGAAACCTACAAAAATGGCCTTGGTTACAATATCTCAAACACCTTCTACTTTGCACCCTTCCACCTTTTGACCTGATTGCCCATCATCCAGCTTTTGCAGTGTCCAGTAAGTCAGCAACTGCTTCTGTCTGCTCTTTCCTCCTGTCATTACTTACTCTTATGTCACCTGAAAGAACTTCATGATCTTCAAGATGTCTGTCTTACTGCCAAGGTTGGAGCTGGTCAATGAATTAAAATAAAAAATATCGGGGGCACGTTCAGACACAGAGACAAAGAAACAAATCAGATGATCATGGAATAAGTCAGGCTATAAAAAAATCACCGTGTGGTGGAAATATACTTGATTTATACCAGCAAAGATGTCCTTCCCGTCAAACCTTTTTTTCAGAAAGTAGACATAACTGATTTGAGAGATGAAGAGCATAAGGCTCCTTCCAAATGCTGCCACGATATTTCTTTAATATAGAGGTTTGGGTCTATTTAGAAACATCTTCCAGAGCAATGCTTTGTTTTTAAGCAAGGATCTCCAGAGGCTTTTAATTCTGGAAGTAAATATAGTATTAGAATGGAAGGTACTTGCAATTCCCAATAGCAACTGAACATGATCTTTTTCTTTCAGTATTTACAGTTGCAGAAAAACAGCACTCCAGAAATACACCTAGAGTAAGCAAGCATTCAGACCTAGACTATCAGTTGCTCTGCCCCCTGTACAGTCCTCGAAAACAGTGAAAACAGGGTATTTATCATTGCAAGCCTAACTGAAGAGCTCGTTGTGTTCACTTCACAAGGGCATGACTACAAACTGCTGGGCTCTGCGATCAGTCAAGCTTAAACTGCTTATTCATTTAGGAGATAGAAAGCTGATGCCGGTATTCTTGGCTTGTTATTTTGTTCTTGAAAGGGCTGTGAAAGCCAGACACCTTTCTTTGAAAATAATATACTTGATATTATAATATTCTTTTCAACAATGAATACTCAGAATTGTTTTTCTTATTTCTTTCAACTCTGTTATCTAGGTGTGACATTAAGCAATGCCAAGCAACAACACTTGTCAAAAAATTAGGAATTATAAACAGACTTAAAAAAAAACCCAAACCCACAAACTAAGTGATGTAGAAATCTCAGTTAGTGCCCCAGTGAATGTGCCATTTAGGATAAGAGTTGACTCGCAGTGATATTTAGGTCTCTGATTATCCAAATAGACATTTAATAGGATATTAAAATACACTAAACCAAAAACGTCAATCAAGTGCTTAAGACTACATCTTTAGTCATCAAAGGAACACCTTCAGAAATTTGGATTTTAGGCTTTCCTGAGATTTTTGCTCACTATCCCTTTAGTTGAGCATAGTCCTGGACTGCAAAACAGAGACCTCTCCTAAGAGAATATCACCAATTTTAAAATTATAACTCTGCCCTGTTCACAAAGCTGCCTGGTGGTCACTGTAACAGTGATGACACCTTTCAATAGTTATGATTCTGTAGTAAACAGGATACCAAATATTCATGTTTTGATTTTAATTATTTTCAGCATCAATTGCTTCTGGTATTACCGCCCTTATGAAACAACCATGTATTGTTACCCTGATCATACCAAGGAACCAGAAAAGTGAGCTCAGTGTTCCCACACATCTGGGAAAGAGATTTCAAGAGCAAAAAAAACCCCAAAGGATTAAATGATATATCAGCTGGAGAGAAGAGACTTAAAACCCATGCATATGTTTATACATTCAAGTAATATCAAATGTCTGCTACAGAGGAAATGTCTTCATATGTGCTAAGACCCAGCCCTTCCAACGCAGGTCCCTAGAAGGTGGACTAATTTCAGCTGTGCCAGATAGCTGAGGTTTCAACTCTTCCGATGGCCATTTACTCAGCACTCTGAAAACTGAAGCTTGTAGTCTGGTGTTCGCAGACAGATATAAGGGTCTACCAGTGGGCCTACAGGTTTCCTCATCTTCAAATAAATAATAGTCTGCCCCCAAATCCCTTTCCAAGAAGGGCTTTTACCATCAAAAGGGACAAATGGCAAAGACTTTGTGACATCCGCTTAGGACTTTGGCTTGTGAAAGAGCTTCAACAGAAATCAGGGTGATACCTACAGTGGTGGTCCCTACAATGGGATCAAATTGGGAAAGGATGCATGACTGAGACCTGCTGTCGTCTAGGAGTGGCAGACAACAACTCCCTGCACAGCCCATGGACAATCAGTGGGGACAACACCTGAGTGAAGCTTTCAGTGCTGGGGTTTGAATACAGCTCTCAGCATAAGCCTACGGATCAGCAGCCTTGCTGAACAGACTACTTGAATTTTTAATCACTCCCTTGAATTCAGAAATCAGAGCAGGCAACTAAGTTTGACACAGTAAATCATCTGAATATGAGCCATGTAATTGCTTCTGATTTTACATGGAAAAAGCTTGGATAATGTTGAGAAGGATATCAGGGACATTTGAATAACGTATTAAAGCAAGTCAAGCTCATGAGCAATGGAAAACACAATGCTCGGAAAAAGCAAAATGTGTAATAGTGTCAGGAGGAGTCTCTTCACCAGAGAGTTCACCGAGTCCCATTTGATTCAGAAGCCATTACCCTGCATCTGTATGTTAACGAAGCAGCTGTTCCACTGCTAATTGCTGCTCCAACAAATTGCTTTTTTTCCAATTAAGATTTTATTATCGGATTTATCATCGCAAACAGAAATAGATGTATTTCAATTTTAGAAAGACAACAGAATGGTGCAATTATCCACCAGTCTTCCAGTTGGGCATAAATCAGAATCCATAACTCCAAGGTTTTACAAGTTCTTTAGAAGTTGAGCAGATATCTAGATGCATGCATCTTCTGTGAATGTCTGCCTCAGCAAGGAAGCCCAGATTAGCCTTTTTAAAATGGGTACTTGGTTAAAATCCAGGAATTTTAAGCCTTATCCAGACATTTAGGTAAATTTCAGAAAGGCTGGATACTTACAAACCCCATCTCCATTTCAGTTTGGTAGTCTTAAACATTTGACGCCACAAGGTAAATTAATCTCAAAGTAATAGTTACAGTTTTCTTAACAGTCCTCTACTATAAGACTGACTATCAAAGTGGTAGCTAGAAGTTTAAATGAAAATTAATAGGCTTTAGCTGAATTCAGCACTACTATATTTCTAAAAATATGGGATCTGAAGTACTTCTTAATAAGTCTACATCTCAGAGTTCATGCAATGATCCACCATAGTTGGAAGTACATTTCTCTTCTTACTATCTATAAACGTAGTTACTTACTACAGTTAATGCTACAGTCAATGAATACTGTGTTAACCACAGCAGAAGTATAAGTGTGATATCCTTGGATGGAAGATGGAGGCTTCACAAGCCTTTGTCCAGTGATGCACCAAGACCCCTGTTCATGCATGTGCTTTGGTTTGCAAGTAGGTCCACTGAAGACAGTGAAAGAGCTCCTGTGCTGGGGAAGAACACAGTCAGCTTTGCTGCACTGGAGGAAGCTGTGCAAGGATACTTGGGACTGTGGGGAATAAAACAAAAAGTAAGTACGGAGGAGACTAAAGCATCAGCTATCAAAAATTAAGAATTTGGCAGCTTCATAGACTCAGACACATGATTTTGGGAGGATAACATTTCTGAGACACTGTGGTGGTCTCAGGAGGAGAATATTTCTAAGACATGATTTTTTTTTTTTTTATTTCTTCTATGAAGAAACTGTGCTTTATAAACATCTCCCTAGCTTGCAGACATGGCACAGAAAAGTCATGCAATATAGAGGACTGATTTCAAGCTTTCTGATCTTTAGTCGTGTACTATATACATCTTTCAAAATACTGCTACCAGGCCCTAAAGCTGTGTCTTCACTGGACTGGGTGGATAACAGTACTTTCTTTTCAGAGGAAAGCCAAATGGTTACCACAAAAATAAAGTATTTATCATCCTTGCAGAAAGATCTGCAATTTCCATTTCAGAAATGGGGTACAAAGGCAAACAAAGAGAATTTCAAGGGCATGTCTGCTTCGTGCTACTGCTCTTGTTAAATATCTGAGAGGCCAAACAGCAACCAACAATAATACACAATAATACTACAACTGCAGTAAGGACAGCCAGTGCCAGACAGCTGCCCCTCTATCATCGGTGATTAGGAAAGATTATGGTTGTATTTATTTTCATATTAACTCTTTTTGTTGTTGTTCTCTTTATAGAACACATTTTTTTTTTTAATTTCAAAACACTGTAAGTTTTCTAAAAAGATTTCACTGGCTTTTAGACAGCTGGAAATAACTCTGACAGCAAATTTATAACTGGAGAAATAACTACTTTAAATACAAACAGGGCAATAACCGTCCATCTATCAAGCATCAGCTTAGAGTAATGGATTACAGAGAAGAGCCACTTTAGTTAATCAGGTTGGACTTTGTAATATTTTTACGTTCCATAAATAATATTCTAACAGGAGCTTTACTGTTGGAGACCACTTTGAGCAAATGGTGAAAATGAGTCCGTCCTTTACTATGTCAGAAAGTATCAAATGAAAAGACACACTGATGGCTATCTCTGCCCTTTGAAGCAAACTATTAGAAAATCAATCTCGTTAAAGATGACCTGCACCAGCCCCAGGAAAAACCTAGCAGCTTCAAAATCATACACTGACTGTCCGAAATAGCGAGGCTAAAAGGGCTAAGTCACAGAGATGCAAATGTGGTTATTTTCTCTACTTAAAAAAACAGGAAAAAACCCACACTAAAACTTTCAAGGTCTCAAAGCTAATGACTTGGAATGCAACATTCACCAAGGAACTTTGCTGGAGACTACAAGGGGTATGATTAAGTGGTCACGTAAGAATAGCATGCTTGGGTCCTTTTACGTGTTTGTTTTCACCAAAAAATGCCTGTAATATATCACATTGAGGTGAAGTGTGGCAAGGCCAACAACTTTCTAGAGACTCTAGAAAGTAAGTTTTCCTAATTATGCAAACCCTTTTACTCCCTGGGAACCTTCTCCTTAGCTACCCTTAGGAAATCTATCAATAACGTAGTAATAGCAGTAAGCTAAAATGATGAATCTATTTATGGCAGAGGAATCCAGAAAGCTTAGAAACAATGTGTAGTCCTTAAGCCTTCAAGCTTCACATGTCCTTCAAGAAGAAGTGAGCCTGTTATGACAATCAGAAACTCAATGTCACTCAATGAGATGAGCACTGCCAAAGAGGCATTCCCGTGATGGATAGCTACTACAGCACTGAAGGCTGTACGCAATTAGTAAACAGCACATCGTGCAAGACAAAATTCTCTCTAAAGTGATTTGGCAAATTTCTACTGTTACGGAAAGTGGTAATGGAGTGTAATGGCCACATATATCAGATGGGGTCTCAGTCATTAAGATCTCATCCAAGAGAAGAAAACACAATAAAATGTCTAGTCTTTAATTCACATAACAGGAAAGGATAAACACTGAGGTGATTCTGCCAAGATTTACATCTGTGGTTCCAGGAAATCAAGGTATTTTTGGCTTGATGCTTAAGGTTAAAAATCAATCTCATCTGGCTATTCATGTACCATCTTTCATCCTTAAGTATTCTATAGCAATTAAAAAAAAATATACAAATCAGGATCTTCAGTCACAAGAGCCTTTATTTCTACTCTTCATGCTTTAAGAGCTCCCAGCACATCCAACAGAGAAATAATGGGCAGAGGCAATTTGATATTTTAAGGCCAGCACAGTTCATTTTCTGCCACTGTTACCATTAAATAAACATAGAGTCATCCAAGTTCTTCCACCAGCAAGTAAACAAAACTCAGTCTGGCTCTCAGGTTTCTACAGCTTGCTTTCTCTTGCTTGGACTGCAGGCCATAATGAAAATGGAGACACGCTGAGATTAGGCATAAATAAAAAGACAATCATTGAAAGAGCAGGATGAACAAAGCTCTGTCCGCTGTTCTTGTGTGTTTGAGTATTAGACACATTCACAGAAAAATGACAGCTACTCTGACAAATCTATTATGAATACAACTGAGGTTGCATGGTAAATCCACGCTCTAAGGTTAGAACTTCCCACAATAAAAAAGGATTAAGAAAAAAATAATCTGCTCCATGTAATTGGTTCTAATTTCACAAACTACGGCTTTTGTGAACTGTCTGGAGCTAGTCACAAGGACCGACAAACCCAATGAAGATGTATGTATAAATAAACAGTGAGCTTTGTGTTCCAAAGTACGTACATTTTTAATTCAAGTAATCCATATTTTGCCCTTCATTAATTTCTTCTCAGTTTCCCTGCTTAGCTGAATATTATCTCCCCTATAAAATTTTTAACAGTCTTATTTGAAAGAACCGAGTGGTTCACTGAGAGTAATCCAGTATTATACTTCAAATAATGCCCAATGCTGGATGCTCCCCACACAGGTGCAATATACCTGGCTGTGGAAGGCTAGTCTCCATGGAGAAAAATAGTCTTTTTAACTTTATCCAAGCATAGAACTATCTTTATTTCCTCCCCAAAACATAAAACTTGGTTATCACTTATCAGTTTGCCTAAACGATGGGAAAAACCTTCAAGAACCTAAGAGTAAATCACACCTTTAAAACTCTGTCAACTCTCCCAACATAAAAAGGACAGCTGCTGGTATTTAATAGTTTGATTTGGAAAAGCAAGTGACAGGTTCAGACTTGGCTAAGAGTCACTGTTAGTTAAAAAAAAAAAAAAGCAAAATTGAGAGACAGTAAATGACTTTTTTTTTCTTTTTGTTATGTTCAAATTAAAAAAGGCAAAGTTCTAAATTCCACTACAAGCAGAAAATACCTGGGAAACTACCCTGAAGATATAGTTTGACATTTCATTCTCCAGCACAGAGGAGAGACAAGGAATTACCTTTCCAACAAATTCTGTTACATCAGTGAAACAGACAGTAGACATGGCCCTAATAACACAACTTTACATCCAAAGCAACTTCCCAGGAAGTCATCAGGACTTTTATCATCAAGTTCATCAGGAAAAGCTCAACCTGAAGAGCTGTCTTGATGAAGCTATTAATAGCTACAATCATGAGTTAAGGGAAATAAGCACTTCTCTGTAAAAAATGAGTCCATGTTCACTCTAAATGGAAACCACTGGCTCAGTGCACCTCCAGAAATGCTGGTTAGCCCTTCTGAAGAGAGTGACCAGAGGTATCTCCACTGGAAACTAGACCTGGGAAGTCACATTGTTTCAGCAGGACCCAAGGTATCATGGCGATGTCTCTCTGTCCATCCTACTTGTGCTTGTGCCATAAGCAGCTTGAAAGTTCTGACATAGACTGCTTTTGTTCCGTTTTTAAAATTTAACCAGCAGAATCATCTTCAGCAGCAATAAATAACATATTTAAGGATATAAGTAATGATTTTTTTAAAATCTACTAAAGTAAAAAAAAGAAGAGAGCCAAATAAATAGCAGAATACCTTCCAGATTTTAATGTAACTGAAAGATAATAAATCTTCCCATTTAATCTATGTCAGGAAGAATTTGCCAAGTATGGCCTACCTGATGGTGTATTAATTCAGAGTTATCTTGGATGAAGCTGCTGGCCTTTCTATCTCTTCCTAATTTTGCTGTGGAGGCAGTATCTGAGACCCTTCTTCCCTCTGCTGACTCATCGTGCAAGAAGGATGGATGGAGGGAACTGAACACCTCCATGGGATGCTTCCCCCCGATGCGGCAAGGCAATTCCTGACCATCCCCGCACTTACTCTTGAACCTGATGGCTGCTCTTCCGAGACTAAACTGAACACCTCAACTAATCCATTGCTTCACTGCAACATGAGATTTCCTAAGAAGCGCACACAGAAACCTCAGATACAACAGTTGCCTGATAACACTTTTGAGAAAATAAGTTATTTAACCCATTTATAAAACTTTTTTTTTTTTAAGTGTAAGTGCTGTGTAGTATGAAGACCCAACAAATCCCACTCATGACTGCAAAGGCAGTAAAAGCTCTCCCCCTTTGCCAAGGCACTCTTCCTCCACCACGGCCAAATTCTGATTCACAGGACAGAGAATCATTGACTCTTGTGCTCAAACACTATCAGGAACCCTGTTTTGGAGAAGGTGCATAGGAGTTCTGCACTCTCCTTAGCTTCTGCAAGATTGATTTCCTTTACTTATGCTTCCTTGCATGACAAATTGTTCTTGATGCAGAGACTGATGGAAGCATGAATGGACCCGTTGCAGATTCTCGAGGATACTCAAGGTGTTTAGCTGGAAGAGAATGACTCAATTCCTTCTGACACTAATATAAAAATCCTTTAAAGTGTAGGTCAGTTGCTTGGTTAAATTTAGGGACACCAACAGCATAATATTGGTTCTTTAAGCTGCAAGCCTTGGGTTTTGTGCTGGTTTTTTTTTTTTTCCCTTCATTAAAATACCCTTTCTTTGAAGAAACTCCAATTACTACTCAGTATGGCTGGATCCCACTAAAAGACCTTTTTCAGGACCAAACTCTAGCCATCTTATGAAACCTCCCCACATAACTACAGTATGCGATAATAACCTTCTGAATGTCCTTAAGCCCAGGAGTGCCATTACGGGTCTTTCATAGGTTTGAAACAGAAATACAAAGAAGAGAGGACAACACATTTTACATCCCCCTTTTCATCAACGAATTTACTTATCAGAAGAATTATGAATGTTCCAAAAAGGAAAAAGTAACCTTGGATGTCTGACTGAACAAAATCCGTGCGTTTTCCACCTCTTTAAAGTCAGTCAGAGAGCTTCTTATACTCATTCTTTCAGGCTTTAGGCAACTGATATTCAAAAAACTGAAGATTTCATTATGATCTCTTGTATTCTCAGTAATGGTGTGATAGAGATTAACCTCTAGGTTACAGTGAAAGCTCTCATGCCTTCTGTTTGCAGTGACTACAAGAACTCTCCAGCTGCAAAACATTATTCCCTTAAATGAAACTGAAAAGGCAAAAAACCCCTTTTGTCTTATGAAGTCAGACCACACCATACAAAGTCATGCTAAACTGTCAGACAGACAGACAACCATAAGCAAGGTGGGAGCAATCAAACAAATTACTGCAGTTTACAGATTTATCCCTGAACAACTGAGTGCTGTAAATGAAAAGGAAAGAAAGCAAATTTTAAGCCACCCTCATGGTGATTTTTGCTTTGGAATGAGGCAAGAGCACTCAATGTCCATTACCATGCTCTGCTGATGAGAGTAATTCATTAACCACAGAAGCTGTGCTATTTACATCTGTCGATATCCTCCTCCTGTAAGTGCTGGGGAGAGTTCTCAAGGAAGGACAAGTAAAACAGAAGACATTTCAGACCAAAAAAAGCAGTCAATAAGTAGGTTGAATAAAGGAAACAGTAATTAGGTAAGTTGTGACACAAAGGTACTTTGTTTAAGCAGAGGGAGAAAGAAAAATCCTTGAGTAACTAGCGAAGGCAAGAGGACTCTGAAATTTAATTGTGGTTTACTGGAGGCAGTTCTATCATTCTGGGAGAGGAAATAACGTCTCCGGACTCGGACTGTCAGTCTCCAAACTGCGCAAAATGATATAAATAGAAGTGACTTAAATCACCCATTTTAATCATGATTTAAATCAGCAAGCAGGAAACATTCATTTAAATAATCAATTCTAATCTTGTTTTGCAGCTGTACTTTTTAGTTATTTCCCTAAAGTAAGTTTCAGTCCAGTGGTTGGTAATCATTAAAACACACTGAATTGTAACTAAACTGTAACTTTACATGAAATTGGAAACCTTTTTCTAACCAGGACCGTACATTAAATCTGCACACACTTTTAAAGCAGTTCTATGGTTTGCTATGAAAGATTTGTGAATTTTTTTTATTTGCTAGATTACTTTTATTACCTCATTTTATATTTTATTCCCATATGAGATTGCACTGGCAGGCTAACTAGAATTCAATTACGAAGTCCATAAACAATATTTTAAAATCATGCATTACTTACTATGAAATGATAGATTAAGTATAGGAAAAATACAATACAAACTAAGTGATTTATTAAATTAATGAAATGCTAGTCACTCTCTAAAAATTCAGATTTTTTGAATCTCAATCTGTGCAAGAATCGCTATTGAGCAACCTGGTCTAGTTGGAACTCGATGACCTTTAAGGTCCCTTCCAACTCTAACCATTTTATGATTCTGTGTTTTTGAAAGGTCTGTTGCAAGACAAATGTTACTGGATTGCTCTAGGAGACAGTGAGAAGAAACTGGCAATGAGATCAGTGTATAAACAGATTCGTTATTCCAGAAATCACTGTCCTTTTGTGATTGTGCTTTTACATAAGGCATAGACAAGGATATTGGTTTTCAGGCATTTGTAAAATAGGGATGTTAGAGAACATCACAGAAATTTATCACTCATAAGAAGCTGGCTGAGTCCATACAGTATTGAGTATCAGTATATCAGTTTCATAGATTATAAATAGATTGGGATCATGCTGAACATCAGAGTCACATTGTGTATAAGGTATATTATTTGCACAGATTTATTCCTGCTTGCACTCAGTGTATTTTAGTTCAGAGACAGCAGGAGCCAGAACAAGTACATCATGAACACAGGGCAAACCTATTTTGGAGCCTTATGGGCAAGATGCAGCCCAAGGGACCTCCCTTACACCCCCCCAGCCTCCTCCACTGCACAGCAAGAGGCTGTGCTCAGGCACAGAGCATCCTCCTAACGGCCAAACAGCATCGACACATGACTGTAACCATTTAAAATGCAAATGTCGTTAATTTTACTTAATGAAGCACCATACTTCAGTTTGAATATTTACCGTTTGAGTTCAACGTACTTAGTATTTTATGCCCCTGCTCTGAGCACTCAGCAAATACAAGCAGTGAAACATGTGAAGGGGCACAAAGGTTATGCAGTCTCACTTAATGTGTGCTACTGAACAAATGTGACATAATTACTACTACCAAAAGAATTAACTACTTTACTATGAAAAAAAGAGTATGCCAGTTCTCTTTCACACATTACCTTTACACTGGAAATTTCAAGTGGTTTTTTCTATTTATGTGTAAGGTTTTTACTGGGTTATGCAATGGGCAAAGATTCAAAACAGCTCTCCAGCCATTAGTAAGAGAAGATACAAACTATGCCTTATCTTAAGCTGTTGCAGAGAAAATGACTGACATGAGGAAAATAACAACAACATAATTATGGGATTTAACGAGTTGATGTTTCATGAAAGACGGATTTTTCTCCAAATTTGGATCTGTGCTGTAAAACTCAACCGCATAAAATAAAGCCCAATGGCAGAGCATCCCCTCAAAATGAAGATTTGAAACAACTCTTTGCCTACTAACCTATTAATTAAGTGTGTGCAGAAGCAATGCAGTCAGAAGGCACAAACAGCAGCCTGTGGGATTTTCAAACATGATCCCAAGGCGTAAGGGCTCTTTGGAAAATGTAACACATTGTGCTCAGCAACACATCTAATAATGCTACTAATTATAATACTAGATATTATAATTGCACTCATTCTGAAAGACAGTGGTAATTGCTGCCTCTTGTTCTGGAGTGGGACTAATCGACTTCTTAAATTGTGTTGGATCTAAAATCTGGGTGAGTTGCAGACCATAAGACACAAGGAAAACAACAGCAAGTTGGAATGATGCCTCTGCTTTTAGGATCTTAAAATCATTACCTGCTCTTCTAATCTCAAAATGTGGCCAGAGCTAGATAAAACAGAAGGGATCAATGATGATAATAATAATGATGATGATGGATGAGGCTTTGAGCAACCTGATCTAGTAGAACGTATCTCTGCCCATGGCCGGGGGGTTGGACTAGATGATCCTTAAGGTCCTTTCCAACCCAAACCATTCTATGATTCTATGACTACATGATAGTTTAAAAGTCACTCTCAGTACGGCAGGTCTGAGTTTTAATAAAGGTAAAATATCTAAGTTACTTTTATCTTCAGTTATTAGCTATACTTATCAACATTCTCTTCCATCTGCACTTTCTATAGAATAGTCTGCATTATTAATGGCACTGAAAATTGCATTTTTAATGTAAAGGACTGACAATATCGAGTTTTTCTCTGCACACATTCAGAATTATATACCCATATATTCAAAATACAAATTACAAAGCTATACCAGACAGAAATCTGCTAAAACATAGGTTATTTCCATTTTTTCTCAAGCAATTTCCAATTTTTCTTCTTTCTTTACAAACAAATGAGTACAGTATACATATGTATGTATATATCACAGCCTCTTTTTTTTTCCCCCACTATTGCTATTTAGTTATTAATAATTTAGTCATTAATAACGCAAGGACCAATTCTATGCTGATTTTTTAAGCCATGTGATCCTAAGTAAATCAACTGAGTTACATCAATGTGCAGTCGGTGAATTCCGTTTTCAGGCACTGTGCTGTATTCCTGTATTTGTTGGACATTCTCCTTTTGCCATAATCAAATCAAATTTCTGTCCTCATAAGGACAAACACAACTAAAGAGATTTAAAACTCTTAGATTGGAATATACAAATACTTTCCCACAGAAGGGAGGTTTTGATCAATGTATTGATTTTTAAAACATTCAGAGGGGAACTGCGTTTCTTTCTTCTCCTGGTTCTTGTTTCTTCTTGTGTATTTAGCTTTGGCCACAAACTGGGACAGCACTGAATAAAGTGATGGTGAGAAACATTATTCCTGTAAGAAAGATTATTCCACAGACCTTTGCTTGAGTGGGAAATTGTGTATTCAAATCCAAAGGGTCTTGGAATAAATCCTCTCCGGGTATGAAATCAAAGTAAAAATTGAGACCCTGAGGTCCTGTTTTCCAGCAGATGGGTAAGTCCTGATTCAAAAAACTTCCTTCTGTCCATACTAACTTTTGCAGTTGAAAAATATAACGTAATAGTAAAGACACTGTAAAGACAACAGTGACGGTTTCCCACACTCGTTCTTAAAAACTCTGAGAGCCCAACCATCAGTTTCCCCTTTCTTGTTCCTAATGGGTGAGATACCATGCTGGAGATACAGAAGAAATTTTATCTTCAACATACTGTTCTAATATCATGGATTCACCAGTTCCTGCTGTGTTGCAGGGTGGAGATGGCATTATAAATGGCAGTGGCTGTGCCTAAGAACCACACAATGAACTTTCCAGAGTAAGTGAATGAAAGAAAAAAATAAATAAAGAAGTTGGTGAAAAAGAATTCAAAGATCCTACTGGATCTCTTTCTCTGAATACTGAAGGAGTAAGTGTAGCCTGAAACTCCACCTAGAACTAAAAAACTACTATTGTGTTGTAGAAACCCTTTATGGAGACAAAAATATTGTGCAGAGGACACTTCATAAGTTTGGATTTCTAACAGACTTTGGTGAAAGGCCTTTAAATATATATATATATACTCTATCAAATGGATTTAAATTCATTTGTAGAAGTCCAGTAGTTTTTGGGTCACTGATATCCTTTACAAAAGCTACACTGGCTGCTGTGTTGGCTTTAGCAGCCTGAAATTCCTGGGAGCATCTTTTGAGATGTTTCTGAATAGTGCTGTCAAACACTCTAGGTTATGCAGAACTGAATTCTGGGTTAGGAGGAATAGTCTTATTAAAAATATTTTTTAAATGTTTGTGATACTGAGACTTGTTGAAAAGGTACCATGTACCACAGTGGGGAAAGCTATATCACCACTTCTGACTGAGACTACCTTTCAGAGTAAATGCATTAGTAAATTTTGATCCGAGATGGTCACATGAGCACAGAAAAAGATGCTTTAGGTAAAAAGACCTTCCTTAAATCAGAACCCAAAGCAAATCTAAAATAATTCCACCATTAAGTTCTCTTGTTAAAATTCAATCTCAGAGATGTCACTGTCTTGCACAGATACCCACCTTTATTTGAAGTAAAAATAAAGATGTTTAACCTACATGTGGAACACACAGAGAACGACTAAAGTGACTTAACATGCAAAATACATTGTCTATCTTGTCTTGTACTGAAGAAGTGACTAGAATCCCTAATGAAGCTCAGCACACCTCTCTCTTTCATATGCTCAAAATGCCCTACTTTCCTCACAGTGCCGCCTGCTCTAGAAATGTCACCCGCCCAACCCAGCTTCTCGCACCCAGCGCACTGCACTCCTTTCCAAAAAAACTTATCGACAGCAACAGACTCTGGTTTATTCACCCGACTGTTTTTATTGGATCGCTCTCTCCTTTATCCTCATGCAAACTTGAATTGAGAATAATGCACATTTGTACTCCGTACAGACGTACATTTCTCACCAGGAGCTGTTGGTACTTTCTACGTGCTGGCACCTGGAGAATATTTTTGAGAGCCTCAGGCAAACTGTCTCTTAGATTTAGACATTCCTTTTATATTGAAGAGCTCGTGCCTCTTCTGAACAGTTCAACAACTGCAGCGTAAGGTGTGTCTTTTGGTTGCTGCCTCATAGCAGTTAATACAAGTAAAAACTGAGAACCTAGATAAACATAAGAAAAGGGATTCAAATTAACAACAAATAAGAAAAGGTGTGCAATGCACTTTTCTGATGTGTATGGCAATGAATTCAGAGTACAATGTCTCTGCACATAAAAATAATTCAACACCATTCAGAGGTCTTGCTGAACAATGAATTTTACAAAGCTGTTTCTCACAAAATACAAGTGCTAAACCTTCTTCCCCAGTGACCTTTCAGCACCAGACTACCAGAACTTTATATCCAACTTTAATGTAAGACAATTCTTACCTTTCATCTTACGCTTGCAAAAATCCAGTAATTTTTTTCTGTTAAGATTAAATTAAATAGTTTAATATATGACACACCTTCTATGCAGGCTATAGTTTTTGCTACTCCTAAATGGTTTGTTAAAGGATACTAAACAATACATTGGCTGCTGCAAGACTGTCCAGAAAGAAATTATTTTTAATGAAAAGATCCTACGGATTGAGTTCTCCTTCTGCTATGAAGAATAAATGAGGGAATATGGTTTGAGCACCTATATACTGCCTCTTCTGCAACAAAGAACACACACTGCCCACCTTTTACGTCTGCTAAAACAATTAAGTAACCAGATCTTAATTTCCAGATGTCCTAGAAGAGAAAAACTTCAAGCACATACAAAAACGTTGCAGTGTGTGCATGCGTGAAAAGGCACCACAGCAAAAGTCTGAGAAGCTGCCACAGCCTTCACTAACCCTCCTTCACCTTGTCACTGAGACATTAATCAGGCTCTGCTCCTCTGCAAGGACATCAGGATGTTTTGGTCAATGTCAACTCCAGGAAAATGAGAAGTTTGCCCTTTTGTCAAACTTGCCTTGAGAGACATCTTCACCAATTATATCTAGAGGCTGTTCAGAAGAAAGCTCTAACTGTATGTGATTTGTACGAAGGTACTTGACAGCATAAAAAATGACCAATGACTCACAGAGTTCCCTTGCCTGTGTTTTACTGTCCCTTTACATTTTGTTCAAAAGTACTATGTAAAGCTGCCGTGTTCATTGTTAATCCACCTGCTAACAGGTGGTTAGGAAACTGGGGAGCTGAGGAAAGCTACCCAGGGCTATCTGAAGTTGTACTCTTTGCTCTCTGTAAGTCCAGAAGTAATTTTGATCAACAGAAGTACAATGCTGGGACTCTGGTCCTAGGCAGTCATTTTAGATTTTAACAGCATGAGAGGGTTGCCCTTGGCATGCCAAGGCAGAAAAGGTGAAATCTGCAACAGACACTACTTCACCGTTATCAGTACTGCCAACCCAGAGAATTGAGAGACCATGAGGTGGCTCTACCCAGAATGAGATTTATAAACTAATGTAAGCAACCGAACACACAGAGTGAGCAGATAGGCCCAAATATCTCTTCTCCTTTTCAGTGATTT
Organism: Tringa solitaria; assembly: GCA_026413425.1. Lineage (NCBI taxonomy): Eukaryota > Metazoa > Chordata > Aves > Charadriiformes > Scolopacidae > Tringa > Tringa solitaria. The sequence goes on from JAOXJM010000001.1 coordinate 199,185,057, forward strand.
CTGATTACACACCTCATGACATAAGGAAGTTCAGCAGATGTTCCTTGTCCCCTTTGTTCAAGCTCTTCTCCATCACTAACTTCTTTCTGCAACACAGTGGAGGTGAACTGAGCCTGGGGTGGATCTGCTTCTGGTCCCCTGTGTCTGCTACAAGTTCACAGTGAGGGGACACTGTGAGTGCTACCACGTTGCTTGTGTATGGTTTGGAAGATTAAAAAGAGTTTCCCCTCCTCTCCCATCACACACCTTCTCTACCACCCCATCGCCCATCCCCTGGCCGCCTCCCTGTGACTACACACACAGCCAAAGCTGAGGCACTTGCTGTGTGATATTTCTGAAAATGTTAAGCTCTGGTTCCAGGAGCCTGAACAACAGTAGTTTGTGCAGTGTTTGGATTTCAGCCCATACCTTATGCCTACACCTACACAGCCGCATTTAGACAGGCTCTGCAATGCTCCCCGTACCAGTAGCTAAGTGCTGACCGCCTGGCTGAATTTTAGCAGCATATGATTTAAAACTTTTGCCACACATTTCACACATGGATGGCAGAAGCTATGTTAGTGGAATCATGTGGCTATAGCCCAGAAGTAAAGGCAGTAAATATAACATGAAGTATTTGTTTCGTTCTTGTAGATGCAAGAGAAGTGCAAAGCAGGACCGTCCTAAGGTTGTACATATGGTGTCTCCTTGGGCTGGCACAGAGATTCTCCCTTGTTAGACAAGTCCTTGCTGTGGAGAGGTCAGGGAATGGAGCTGAGCATCACCTACTGCAAAAGTCAATGGGTTTTACTGTTTATTCTCCAAACCTCTGGCTGCTGCTTGTACGGAGGGTCTCCACCACTTCACCCCTTTCTCCTCTTAGCTGCAGCATGTGGCTACCCGACCCCAGCTCCGCTGCCCATCCCTGCCACACTTCCCCTGGGAAACACCCCCAAACTGGAGAAGGCTGAAGACAAACATGATCTACGAGAGCTTTTGCAGTGCAGACTCCTGGAGAAACCCACACAGCCTATTTATACACCGACAGCTGCAGCAGAGGCAGAGCAGACTGAACACTTGCAGAGGCAGGGAAATAGCACAGCCTCATTTCAGGAGATCATTGTAATACACAAAATGTGCAGCCCTTTTTGTTCATCTTTAAAGAAAAAGCTTAAGCTAATCCATCTGCTCTTTCCGATGGCTGCAACGTGTTCCTCCTTAATGACTTCTGAATAGTGAGCATTTGCTAGAGCCCAGAGCCACCGCGGAGAAAAAATATTGAGACCCCGATTTAAAAAATGACTGGCAATTTTACCTGCTTCGGTACCCGAGTGGTTCATGTTTGCAGTCGATTAGTCACTGCAGATTACTTTTCAGCCCACGTGGCAACAGTTGTTTTCTTTTTCTTTTTTTTCTTTTTTTTTACTAAGAACAAGGAAGACCGGACCAGAATAGTGAAATTCAAGTCTAATTTTATGATGTCCCTACAAATATGAAATAGACCGTTTACCTTCAAAAAATAGGGCTACATATCTTACAGGTATTATGATAAAAGTAAGAATTGGTGATTAAAATGGTACCTTTAAAATTACATTAGGATTCTTTTAACACACAAGGGGGAAAAAAAAAACAACCAAAACTAAAAATAACCAATGCCTGGCACCATATTCCTTTCAACTTTGAAATCTAATAATTAAGTAGCATCAGAAGAATACTCTTTCTCTGGACACTGTGTTCTGAAAGACAATTTAAGTAATAACTAGATTTGCTATGTAAATTAAACCTTGATAAATCTCACTCAACATCTTTTTTTCGGTGTAACCTCTTCAGAAAGACACGCGCTCCATTTTACATTTTTCATTAATGCACCAAATCACAGGAGGTTGAAAAGGTTAAAGATGTTTAATTGTTACTAGATGATAATCAGTCAGAAATTATATTCTAGCATGTAACTGGCTGGCAAAGATGTTGTATTTTCTGATACATCCCTCCTAATTCTTCCTTTCCCCTTGGAATTTATCATTAAGCTGCATTTATGTGTCTCACATGACACGTACGGTCGGAATTTATCATTAAGCTGCATTTATGTGTCTCACATGACACGTACGGTCAGGAATCAATCTGAAAAGCCAAATCTGAAATCTTCTTGTCATTTATCATTTTCCATGACCAAGTAAAGGAAAAACCCATATGACTTCTTTGGTTGGAGAAACCAGCTTTACTATTTCCATCATTTATACTATAACAACCCTCGGAGGCCCCAAATGTGGACCAAAACTAATTATTCCAGTCCCAGGACAAGCAAAACATGAAAATAAGCTGGATGCCAAAAAATATATGTATCATTTCACACCTCTCTTTCCTCTGTTTTTACTGAGAGTATTGCTGAGCTGGGGCTAGAAGGGCAAATGAAAGGAGAATAAAGGGACTTCTCACGCTACATGTCCCATAACACCCAGAAGTGGTGGGAGATGGGGAACAGGAGGAGGACAAAAGAGACAAAGTCATGGTAATTCCCAACCTGAAGCCTCCCCCTCCTTTCTGGTCTTCTCCTGATCTGGAGCCACATATTCTACCATGCTGGTGGGAAGGCTCCAAAGAGCTATGTTAAGGCACCTAAGCTCTTTCTCTAGGACTTTCAAAGAGCCATTCACCTCCTTCTAATTAAAACCAGAACTGTTGGGACGGTCCAGCGGAGGGCCACAAGGATGATCAGAGGGATGGAGCACCTCTGCTATGAAGACAGGCTGAGAGAGCTGG